>CM068371.1:478080692-478680692 GCA_034769895.1 Magicicada septendecula | reverse complement strand
TTTATTAATGTATATACATTACGCATCGTGTCAAGACGATTCACATTAGTTTAAGTGACACGTAATTTGACTTGTATTGGTATTCAAAATCACTGTTATAGACAAACGTATTCTCATTTCTAATAAATAAAACAAAGAAATATTTTTTCTACAGAAAAAATCTCTTGCCGAAAAGTTTTCTACTGTTATATTGCCCAAACCAATTGCATTACGGAACACTATAAGCTGTTACAGGGAAGCCAACACAAACCAACAGATTCGCTGAGCAATGTCTGCAAAGTAATACGTTTCGTTTTCATTTGTTTCCACACCTGACGATAGGACAAGGCGGCGTGTTACGTTTGGAGGTCGTAAAGCGTAAGCCTATGTGTGCGAGTCGACTGGCAGTAAAACAAAACGCTCCCCACCCTCTATAAACCCATACTTTGGGCCGGAAAACAAATCAAGAGAATTGTAAACAATCGTACCTACGCATGCCGTCTGTAATAAGTTTCTCATCCCTTCGGTGTAAAATTGGATGGTTTTTCCTCAATATGTCTTGGGAGCTACTAGAGACGGTGAAGCCTAATAAGGAAGTATTTAAGGAAAGCTTTAATAATATTTAATTATCTGTCTTTCCTTTACTTTGTTACATTAAAGGCACCTTAAACGAATGGACAGGGAAATATTAAATTATAGAAATAGAAGTAAAAATAAATGATTACCGAATCTATACAACCTATTCTGCGGATTACAATTAAAATAAATTATCACCTTCGTTTATGAATTTTTACTCAGTTGAAACACAAAAATAAATAAAATTGGAACATAATTAACCAATTGACTAATATAATAACTAATATACTGTTAATGATTTCGAGGTTCGGTCATTAATTATGAAAACTCATAATTAATGACCGAACCTCGAAATCATTAACATTATAATAATACGGTCGATAATTAACATTCCTATAACTAATATATTTACTGATATAATAAGCAAAATAATTAATTAAGTGTTAAGTAGAATTAATTAATGTATAAGTAAAAACTGGAATTTACTTAAGAAGTAATTTACTCATAATTTAAAAATTGACTTATAACATGTCAAATATTATAACAGGCGATTTTAAATATAAAGTTAAAAATTTGATTGACATTACAATGGCCTTTTGTTTATCAGAAAATATGCGTAAGGCAACCCTATAGGTAACGTGTGTGGGATACACACAATATCAGAATGTAAATAAGAAAGAAACAAAATAAGTTTTTCATATTCTAAAGGTATTCCCCAAAAGGGCAACGTTTTCCATTATTTGAACGCCTGTTGACGTCCGTTGAGAGTGGCTTAAAATGAACCAGCGGAAGAGAAAGTAATATTTACATTCGTGAGTTCCGTTTGTAGGACAACCACACTGGATTCTCTGCGAGTTTATATTAGACACATCACTGTGTGGGAGTTTTGTATTGCCTTTGAAAAAACCGGAGTATTAGGATAGCTATCGCGGGACCGATTCTGACTAATAGAGGCTCTGAGGTGTTTGTTATATTGAAAGTCCATTGTAACTGATAAAATAGAAACTATTTATTTTACTCTATTACGGTTTTATCTTATATAAAATATTGGGTACGTTATTCTAATAAACACATGGTTCATTGTTCAGAACAGTTTATATTTTACACAAAATAGATATTAGATACTGAAGTGACAGTTGCTAGACACTGTAGACCTCCTTTTTCTAACTCTTGTATAATTACCAATGAGTGAAAATTATTTATTATTATAATTTTACAAAATGAATAAAATTTAAACACAATTTTTGAATAATTACAAAATAAAATTGGATAATTAATTAATAGGGAAAATTTAAATGAAAAAAATTCTGGTGACGCAATGTGGTGATACAGTAAGTGAAATGTTTGTAAGTACAATGTCAAGAAAACTTACTAATTTACTTGACTACAGTTTATCATGCTTTCAGATTGACAAACAGTTCTTTTAATTCAATTTCTTGGGTTTCTAATTGGCGTTTGGTCAGACCAACAAGTCTTTCTTGACTCAGTGAGAAGTGAATATAATTTTGTATACATTTAAGTTTTGAAAACTTCTATCAGCACTTGCAATGAACGCAACGTTTATACCTATAGTTCAACGTGACCGATAGGTTGGCCTTCTTTTCCTATTTCCCCTCCTTTGTCTTCTTCTTGTTCTGTTGTAGTTATTATTCTTGTCGTTGTTATTCTTATTCTAATTTGTCTTCTCCTTTGCCAAATATAAGCTACGGTTTAGCTCTTGAATCTTCTCCTGGATTTGCTGGATTATCCAAAACCTTTCTTGCCTCATTGTTTCCTGCTTTTGCAGATTTTCACTATTATTTTCTGCTATATTTTATCACTATGTACACCCTATTCTCCTTACTGTCCAGTTTTTACAGTTATCCATAAGGTCTTTCCGGAGTTTTCTTGAAACAATTTTATTTCTGACACCTGTGGAGTTCCGCTGTCTGATATCTCGTGTCTGCACAAGAAGGCGTTACCATTACTATTTACTACACATTAACTTTTGGAAATTACGAGGGGAGTTGTGTTCAATCACGTATCCAAACAATTATACAACATTAATCCGATATAATATGTATGCACAATTTTTTATTTCATTTCGATAATACCCATTAAAAACAAACAATTATAAATAAGCTTACTCTAAAATCCGGCTGAATAACATTAGTAATTTTATGTACTAATGTTATTTAACGGGGTCGGAAGATGATGTGACGCGAACATATGCTTTCATAGAAGAGAAATCCACCAGCCTCTCCAACCCAACTCTACTCTCACCTACACGTCGCTGGACCATGTTACGTCAAGCAATCCACTCCAAGGTTGTGGTAACCAATTCCTTCGGCGGAATGGATCGGTAAGCAAACAAGATATGGGGATTCTGTCAGGACAGTCTGGGAGTATTCTGGGACCTGGCCTGGCAGGATAGTGCACATCTGTAGCAGGGTGTGCATCTAGAGTGGAGGCAGAGGAGGCTATAGTAGCCCAACGGCTGCACACAGTTGCTGAATCAGTTAGCCTACTGCGACCGGGCAGAGAGAGCTCGTCAGCTGAGGGGAAAGCAACTCTCTAGGAGAAGAGCACCACGAAATCAAAGTTCCTGGTTCTCGAGGTAGGCGGTTGGATTGGAGAATTCACGTATCCCATTTGTGAAACTCTTTTGTGTGCAGAAACATATCAGTTTCTCAGCCAGTCAGCTGTCTGCACTTGACCGGGACAACTGGCGGTGACTCAGTAATGGATTGTCGCGCTTCTGAAGTAGAATGTTATTTAACACTTTACATTTGGTAGGTGGCATTTTAAAAAGAATTTCATTTAAGAGTTTATTACAACAATTTATAAATACAACAGTCACTACCGGTGTGCATAATATGCACATTGTAAAGTGAAGAGATTATGTTTTGCACACTCTTGAGTTACCAACAAAGTCTCAGCTGTAGTTACGTAGACACAGCTGATGCAGAACTGTTGCCAGCTGTCTGATTACTTTAAACTTTAACACAAACGTACAGTAATGTAGAGAACAAGGAGAGCTCAGACTTGATAATGAAAACAACACAAACAGTGTCTAAGTGCAGCTTTTGTTTGAGCGTTTGCTGTCTGTGCTGGGATTAGTTTTGGAATTGTGGGTGGGTGTTTTACAGAGAGAGAGAGAGAGAGATAGAGAGAGTTAGAGAGAGAGACAGAGAGAGAGCGAGAGAGAGAGAGAGAGAGAGAGAGAGAGAGAGAGAGAGAGAGAGAGAGAGAGAGAGAGAGAAAGAGACAGACAGACAGACAGACAGACAGACAGAAAAGAGAGGAGAGAAAGAGTGAGAAGTGTGGGAGGGGAGCAGCAAGTCACTCTCTGTGAATTATAATGGTTGTTCGCTTTCCTAAAATTTTGCAACACTGTATCTATTTTTCTTTCTACTTCATAACTGTTCAAAACTGTCCCCCCACCCACGGAGATCCGATTGGGAAACTTGAAGCTCCGGATGATTTTGACTTGAACATAGTCATGATGATATTACATTTTCAATTTACATATCTTGACACTATAGTCAATAAACAATGAGACCACTCTAAAGAATTAAAGAGCAGAACTGAAAAGACAAGAGCAGTGTACACTAGAATGAGTAGTATTATATTCAAAAGTCACAATTTAACAATAAATACTAAGATGAGACTCCTACGGTGCTACGTATTCTCCGTCCTCTTCTTTGATTGAAGCCACTATGAAATTGGAATCTTTCGAAATGTGGCTCTACCGTAAAATAATGACCATTTCATGGACAGCACATATAACTAATGTTGAAGTTCTTAGAAAGATGAAGAAAGATAGGAAAGTTATTAACACAATGAAGATAAGAAAGCATCAGTATCTGGGACATCTCATGAGAAATGAACAGAAATTTTACTTGTTATAGTCCATACCACAGGGAAAAGTACTTGGAAAGAGAGGTGTTGGGCGGCCGAGCATATAACGGCTGAGAAATTTAAGGATCTGGTTTGGCTTGAAAATAACTGACTTATTCCGTACAGCAGTGCAGAAAGTTAAAATAGTCTGTATGATATCCAACATCCGAAACGGATAGGAACTATCAGAAGAAGATATCTATTTTAATCATGTAAATACCCCGCAAATACCGTTTACCCAAATTGAATGTGAATTTAAGCGTTTGGCGTGGTGCATGGAATTAAAACGCATGATGCAAACTGTAAAGACTAGACAGTCGGGATGAGTAATACGTTAGGTGCTGTGAAAGAGTCTGTATTATCAGCGTTCAGCAGATCGCCAAACAGTTCTGGGAAATGATAAGCGTGATTTCAATTACACCGCCCGGAAGTTGAAACATATTTGTTGGCTTGCCGGTTTATCCATCAAAATGGCGAAGTTGGCAGTATTAGATAGAACTATGCGATGATATTTCCTTTGAATCAGAAACAAAATGGAAGGTGTAGTAAAATCCAAGTAACTAAGAGTTACGTTCAGTTAGAAAGAGGATAAGAATGAAGAAATTCGAGATAGAGAATTAGTAATGGAGAGGGGGGAGATTATTCGGCTATTACACTAACTCCTTTTTACTTCCATATTCCTTAAGGAATGGAAGTATGGTGATGGAAAAAAAAATCGTGTTCGAGATTATTGCAGATTCTGATTCTACTACGCTCAAAACATGAAAAAAAGTCGTTTTCCGAAAAGTGTCTGTGTGTGTCTGTGTGTGTGTCTGTAGATTTTTTTTCTATGGCAAACGATAACTGCCGCAAATTCAAACAGAATCAAATAATGTTTTGCATACAGCCCTGATTTGTAGAGTACTCACAACCTGTTGTTTTTGGTGAAGATCGGTTGAGGGAAAGGGGTAGTTTACCTGCAACGTTTTTTTTTTATCAAGGGAAATTTTTTTTTGGCAAACGATAACAGCCGCAAATTCAAACAGAATCAAATAATGTTTCGCATACAGCCCTGAATTGTAGAGTTCTCAAGACCTGTTGTTTTTGGTGAAGATCGGTTAAGGGAAAGGGGTAGTTTACCTGTAACGTTTTATGTTTTAACAAGGGTATTTCCTATGGCAAACGATAACAGCCGCAAATTCAAACAGAATCAAACGATTATTTGCATACAGCCGTACATTGTAGAGTTCTCAAGGTATATTGTTTTTGGTGAAGATCGGTTGAGGGAAAGGGGTAGTTTACCTGCAACGTTTTTTTAACAAGGGTATTTTCTATGGCAAACGATAACAGCCGCAAATTCAAACAGAATCAAATACTTTTTTGCATACGTCTCTGAATTGTAGAGGTCTCAAGGACTGTCGATTTTGGTAAAGATCGGTTAAGGGGAAGGGGTAGTTTACCTGCAACCTTTTACGTTTTAACAAGAGTAAAGTACTTGAAAATTTATTTAAACGTTTTGAAACAATGGTAATTGTTGAAAATAAAATAATTTTGTTGCCAGGCAATAAAATTATAATTTTTTCATTTTAATGTAAATCATGTATAAGAGAAAATATATCGCGCTTGGCAGGCGATATTAAGATTTAAATATAAATCTTAGAATATGGAAGTCATGTATGGTTCTCCATACCGATATTTTCAAGGGAAATTCTCTTCTGATTCCCAGAAATGTGTCTCTGAAAGCCAAGAAGTAATTCATAAAAGGTATCATTTGGAGCACGTGCACGCATGGCTCCGAAACGTTGACCGTGAGGAAACTGGAAAGTAGCTGGAGGAAGGCTTTAAGAATACCGTCGACATAAATAACGACTAACGATGAGGTTTTGAAAAGAGTAGATAGAAAAAGAAAAGAGGATTTTTATTTACACAATTGCGGAATTGAATAGTATGGTTGGTCACGTGATACACAATTTAAACTGGTGCACCACCCTGATCGAAGTAACGACTGACGTGTGTAGTGGACTAAACCGTGCCGGACTTAGGATTTTTGAGGGCCTAGGCCAAGCTTACTGAGCAGCCTCCCCCATCTGATGTTAAAGTACCCCGTGTATCCGGATCTAATAAATTAAACCCTGGAATACAAGCGATACGTTTTAAGTTATTTTGATTCCCTTCAATGTTTAAATTATCCACGGACTTATTAATGGTCTGATTGTCTGCAACCTCTGCTGCAGAAGTACTTGGAACAATGAAGTCAGTTTCTGATACACATTTAACTGCAGGGCTATCATTAAAAAGTGGAGTAGTTTTAAAAAGTTGACCTAGTTTTCAATTTTTTTATTTTTTTCCAAATGAGCTTCCTCTTTAATTATTTTTAGTTTACGTTTGTAGCCTGCACTAGCCGTGCGAATGTTTGTGTTATATTCAAGATGATTACGTACAGTGTTCATAAAGTTTACAAACTAATAAATATCAACGAAACTACACACTGCTCACCAAACAAAGCTAAAAACCTTCTTTACATTGTTACCAATCAGATTAATGATATTGATATATTTATAGATGTGTGTTGATACTAAAGTCGAGTACGCGATGTTATTGTTTATAATTATTAGAATGTTATTATTAATAAAATTGACTGAGTGTTCACGTTTAAAGGTTTGTTGTTTAAAAGAGTATTTATCACTTCACTGTGTCTACCACCCCACTTACCATATGTGGATGTCTTCAATATTCTCGATGGTGACTTCTTCTACTGTAAAAACACTGGACATACATACATAGATATTCTTTTTGAATATCACAAGAATGCACATACACAATAAAATAAATTCAATGTTCAATGGTAATTCGAATGATATTAGTCATTTAAATACTACCGCCACCTTATGAGAGAACTGTTCATGAAAAAATTAAACTACTTTTCTATTGTATAGAAATCAAAACTCTGTTTCCACTGGTAAATAAACTGGGGATTTATTCACAATTATTAAATTCAATGAACTCTTTTAAAAACAATTAATAATATCTTTTTAGAAACAATAACAAATTTAAACAAATCTTGAGATCTCTGTACCTCAAGGCTGGTAACACTGCTATATGGTACAATGTTTTTGGTGAACGAGGTTAGGTTCACTTTATTCAATTATGTTACCAAATTAGTGAGTTCTTTGAAGATACATGATACCAGATTACAAGATGTGACTTTAATTAACAATATTTAATTATATATTACTATAAAAAACAAACAAAATTTAAAATTATAAAACTCGGTACCATAACCGATATATCGTACTATCGTACGCTATGCCAACGTATATAGCAGTTGTGGTCAACACGTGCTCTGAGATTTGCACTGTTAAAAATATTATTATTATTTATTCATTAACTATCAAAATCATGTACTGGCAAGAGAAAAATCTAGAGAAAAAAACTCTTGTTATAGGTTTCATTTCAGTCAAATTATTTAAGAACAGAATTGTTTCTTGGTGACAAAATTATATTCATCAGTTCTAGGTTAGTTACCTAGTGTACGTAAGTCATTAGTTAGAATAAGTATGTTACTTATTAAATTCTTACTGATATTATCACAAACATTCTATTTATAAATCAATTGACGTACAATTATCAGTTATTTAAAATATTTGCACAATAAAATAATTATTTGTTAAATCAAAAAGTTTAGTCAAGTAAGCGACTATATACTATATACTAATGAGCGATGTCTAAGTTAATTCCGCTTTTCTCAATTATTCTTTAATTGTAAAATAATTAATTTTAAATTAATTATTGTGCTACAATATATTTATTCAGATCTGATAATTTTTCATCATAATTTAAGCACTCAAATGTTTTTGACTAGTGCAGTCCAAAACAATATCTTTAGTTTATTAACGAAAATTATTATTTTTCATTAATTTCGTTAAAATAAATAAATATAGTACTCCCTGATTTAAAACACAAAACACGACCTTTATTATACACTGATCGAGTTATTTTCACTGTTCACTTAATGCACTGGACACTCGGTAATATATTGTAGTGTATAGGTTAGCGTATGTTGACTTATTACTGTGTGTGACGCGCACATTTTGAAATAATCTTGCCGACTTCTTGCGTGGACCTTCCGTCTTGAGTGATGCAGAACGAATGACTCCTTCGCCGAAGCGTCTCTTACTCGTCTGGTCATTTTAAGCCATTTGATTGGTTCAAAAGGTCAAACTCTCAACCCCAAAACACTTTGGTCAAATAAAATTTTTAATTTTTGACAACTATCAGCGTGGGTTCGAGACTATAAATGACATATGCATGGATACTCAAAATGATTGAAAAGTTTATAATTGTCATAACTTCCTTATCTTTTGTCGTATCGTCGGTTGGGTAGTGGCATTAAATCGCGGACACTTGTGGCTTTATTTTAAGTCTAAACAAGCACTAAATCCGTTCATTATTAATTCACTTAGCCATCTCAAAACCTCATATGGTGATTCTTAATATAAATAAGTTTGTTTCACCATATTTTGTTACAATTACACTATAACACTTATTACTAAATATCTCGAGTCCATTTCTCTTTCATTTTAGTACATAAAATAGTTATATTTACAATTTAAACAATATCTGGTAATGGCGTCCATAGCGACCATGTTCGATTGTTTATAATTACATGTAACGCTATTATTCCTTATCTTATTACATATGTTTGACATCCTAACACTAATATGTACATTTATTTACATTTGTTCACATTTTATTCTGCAAAAATGTTATTTTTTTATATACTTATAGTATGATCAAAATACTTTCTGTTCTCATTTCTCTTATTTTGTCACCTTTTTAATTATTTTATTACACAAAGGATATAATGTTAGTAACTAAAATAGTGTACAACTGTTGTACCTTGTTGGTTTAATGTATTTATTAACTTTTCGTTATCTGAAAGCTCTTCAATTCATATTATAGTGGTTATTTACATCTGGTTTCACAAGTGCAGTTAGTTAGTTTATAATATTTCAATTATTAAACTACTACTATTACATTTGAGATGTGTTCTCATAGCAGTACCAGACATTTCTCTAACTACTGATAACATTTTTCATAATCTTTTGATAAGTTTTGATATTGCTTTTTGACTAACTATCTTGTCACATTGGGGTTCTGTCCATTTGGCTTTATGATATCATATTCAATCTGATTCATTTGGTGTGTATTTCAGTACACATGGTATTTTAATGGTTTGCATTATTATTCATAATTAGCCTTTGTTTGAAACAACTGTGGATAGTTGCTTGGTCTAACTAATATACATGATTTTATGTTATAGGTTCACTTTCTATGAGGTTATGTGTCAGTTGTCTGACAACAATGTGCAACATATTCTTATGCAGTATTTGACTCTACTATTACCATTTCATTATGGCATTCTACTACAATGGTTTAATTATTAAGTTATACACATGTTTACACTATTTGTTGAAACAATAACACAGGTATTCTTAGTCTAATAATATTACATTTCTTGGTGTGTTGCACCTAGTTTTTTGGTACACTGATTGTTTTATACCTAACAAACTAGCTTATTTGCTACTGTTTGTTCTGGAATTCATTTATATTTTGTCCTGTCTTGCTATGGCATTCAGGCACATTTCATTTCAAGGCTTACAAAGCTTTTATTATTAGTCCCTATGAACAATTATTTTACTGTTCTGTCTCATATTTCTTTTGGTGGTCTTAATGATTATTTATATGGTATTACAATCTTGATTAAACTTGTCACACTAATTGTCTGTGCATTTTAACTAGTTAATCTTGGATTCTTTCACTTATAATGGTTAATCATTTTCCTCTGTTACAAACATTTCACTTGTATTGTCTGTGGTGTTTATTTGGGGTAAAAATGGTTATCATATCACAGGTTGTCACACTTATATTAAGTTTTCACTGTTATTGTTTGTGATCACTCAATGATGCTAAACACTGGTTTCTTTGTAGTTGATCTTCGAATAATCATTACACTTCTTCCGGTCACTATATTAATTTTAGTTCCTTGTATACCTTGTGAATGTTGATTTCTTGTACTGTCCATACATTATCTTCATTCTTCGTGGTATGTTTCCTTTCCTCTTCTTCTTCTTTTCTTCTTCTGGTTAGTTGTTGCTCACTATCGGTGTTCTCCTGGGTTATACATTATTTGTGATAATCAATGTTCCCTTAGTCTTGTCATATTGTTCAATATTTTTATTCGTGGTAGTCATTGTTCCATAGTATTTTATACTAATAAACAAATTTGTTTGTTTTATCATCATTGTGGTTGTACTTGATTCGTATCCTCTTCATTTTAATGATTATTTTTGTCATGTCCCCTCACTATTTTGGACCTATTGGGCCTGGATTCTAACATATTATATTGGCTCGTTGTCATTTTCTCTCTCTTTTGTTCTCGATGATATCCTTATTATTCTTCCTTCTTCTTTGTTGGGTGGTTTCAATAATATACGTTCGTAGATACACACTTTGTTTATATTCTCCTGTTCCTTATTTTATGTACTTTGAAATATTTTCATGATCTCCCTTTACTTGACGTAATAGATAGTTATTTTATGTAACTGCCAATTTGGTACGTTACAACATTCAAAACAAAATAAAAAACAACCTCAAATCCTAAACCGTTTAGTCACAACGCAAATAAACAATGATAACAAGCTAGGGTGTTACCACGGTCGTGTAAATTCGGGGGCAAAATAGCAAACGTTCAAAATTCGCATGCGCAGATTTTCAAGGCTGCCAGCGTTTTAAAAATAAGCGCGCAATATTTAAATTAGACCTGTTTTCCATTTATATTACTAAAAAAAATTGATCGTTTAATTTTAAAAAATCATACTGAAATAAATCAAAGCCAACTACTTTTATAAACATTCTTCTGTTAAAAAAAAAGTATCTGTAGCTTGCGGCCCCCTCTGAACCCGCGGCCTAGTCGGCCTAGTGGTAAATCCGGCACTGGTAGGAGAAGGCCCAGGCAGGAGTATGTGGATGAGATATAACGAGGAAAAAAGTATGTAGTGATCAAAGGACTGTCCTCCGAAGGGAAGGAATTGCAAGCCCACCGACCTGTGGGTTGGATAGAAGACGACTATGCTCACTCATGTGGAAGAAAAATGTCAAAAAAGCGCAGAGAAATATGACGAATATTTTTAAATAGAATTAACATATCAATAGAATAAATTGTAGTCGGTTGCGGATTATCCATGACGCTAGGGTATGGTACAGCACCGGGCAACCAGGACCTCAGCTGTCAGAGCGCCATCGTCCAGCTCAAAATCACAAAATCGTTTTGAATATAATAAATGGAAAAAAACAAATGTCCTTAATCGAAAATCATAAAAACATTTGTGCACACCTTTCGACGAGTTCGCCGTCATGTTTTTAAACACCTCTAAGTAAACTGTAAACAAAACATTTAGTTCATCGACCACGTGGCGACAGCTAAAGACGAAGAGCGATAAGTACTTAAATATTTGAATCGCTCGATTTAGAAGAAATTTGACAAGACTCCGTTAAGGCAAAATCAAGAACAAAGTAGTTTGATTAGTATTTCTTAAGCTTAAATACTACTATATTATCAGTTGCTGTTAGACAATAATTCAGTTCCTTCCATATCTGTGTCGTAACTTGTGTCATCACTGAAGTTAGCGTTATTACTGATAAGACTGTCCACAACGACGTCAGTAATGTGGGCCAGTTCCCAGTTTATTATATGGTGGACACAATGACGCTACTTGTCCGCCGTTGTTTCATTTATCTCCTTCTCTATCAATTGCTTTATATCAGTCACTTTACATATGTTGTGTTGTGATGGGCAACATGTCCTTTCAATTGGCTGCATATTAATTCAATAAGATTCGGAATACAGTGATAAGGACAAAGGCTTAAAACGACGTGCCTTTGTTAAGTGGGAACATAACTCTCACTTGACTATACAGACATTGTGCACATGCGCGTAATACATTACTGTGTTAACAGTGACAAAACCGCTTACCAATAGCGTGTCAGATTTGCCACGTGCGATTGTTAAACCAGGATTGAGCTAAGAACGGAAATAGTTTAGCTGAGTTCGCCTATCGATTACGACTCACAACGTTCAACAGAACAGTCGGTATACCCCCTCCCCTACATATTGCGTGACATGTGTTAGCTAAATAATGTCTCGTATATCGCACATATCTTATCAAATACATTTAATTTACCCGTGTTCGCTACAAAGTACACTGTGTCACACAAACGCGCACACATTTCACTTCATAAAACACTTTGGCTTCCACTACAAAGTGTTTATTGTAACTTAACATGAAACGTACGATTATTAATACCGATACCCCCCGTTACTCACTGGACAACTAGAAAAGTGAATACGTTTTGTGTGGATACACATATTTTAACTGTGTTCAACCTTAACAGTGACAGCTGATTCTCTGTGCAGTGGACTTAAAATGCCAAGCCTATTTGCCACAATGCACAACGTGTTTCCAAAAATTCAACAAAAATATTAGCAATAATCAAACGAAATTTTCAACATTCCAAAACAAATTGAATTAAAATAATTAATATACAAAAGATATTTACTTACCTTTTTTTCTAACTTTATACGCTTTTCAGGATTATACAACACACATTTATAGAATTTATAGGATTATAGAATGTTTTAGCGCTATAAAACTCAGATATTTGTTTTTTTTAGGGAAAGATTATTTGGAGGAAAAGCCGAGAAGACCTCCATCTGGCAAAGTGGACGGCTATAGGATATCAAAAGCGGCGGAGGAAAAGATGTAGTGGGGTAAGAAGAGCTGAAAGTAAGAAAGTCTGAACATGCCACTTCTCCTAATTCTATAACATGGAACAAGCAGAAGAAGAAGAAGAAAAAAAAAAGAAGAAGGAGCGGATGAAGAAGAGAAGAAGAAGAGTATGAAGATAAAGAAGAAGAAGAAGAAGAAGAAGAAGAAGAAGAAGAAGAAGAAGAAGAAGAAGAAGAAGAAGAAGAAGAAGAAGAAGAAGAAGAAGAAAGTGACCAAGAAGGAAAAGAAGAAGAAGAAAGTGACCAAGAAGGAAAAGAAGAAGAAGACGAAGAAGAAGACGATGGAGATTGATTAGTAACAGAAACGGGTAAGGAAAAAATAACGACTTCTTAGATTTGTGTACTAGGATTGTGGGGAACACCGATAAGAGTTCGTGTGTTTGGAAAGGAGCAACTATAAAACTGAGTAACTAGGACCAAACCTATAGTTTGATAGGCATCAAAAACAATATCTGACATGTCAGTTTGTATTCTACTATATACACCTCCGGCAATTTTGGCAAGGCCAGGCTCAAGATATCTTCACACGACGTCACTCTCTCGGTCTGCCGATCCATTTGAACATCATTATCACCATCAAATGCAATACACCACGGTTGATGGAGGAGCACCGGATCATCATCCACAACATGCTATAGTGTACCAATGGCGCAGCAGCATCATCTTCATCGTCATTTTCATCATTCAGGAGGCGCGCGCGCGCGCGCGCGCACACACACACACGTATACACGCAACGGTAACTTCGGCAATACGCAGGTGACAAATGAAAAATTATATTTTTGTGCAAAGAACTCATAAAGAACAGAATATGAGATAGTAAAGACTTGAATGTAAATATTCAGAGTAAAAGACGTAAGTATAAATTGTAGTTAAAAATAATAATTTTATTTGGTTTAATTTTAAAAATTAGGTGTGTCATTAAAAATCATAAATAATCTTAAAGTAAATGTTATTTTTTATTAAAATATTAATAGCAACAATTAAATTTTATTTTAGTAAAGTTAATGATATTTTTAGAAATGAGTTACTATTTTAATAATGATTCCAAGTCAGACACCCATGCAATATAAAAGAATTTTATAATTTGATCATCATGTATTTTTAGATGTTTGTTAGTAATGAGTGTTTAATAGGGAAGATATTTTATGTTTTCAGAGTGTAAACTTATAAAAGGGAATATTTTTAATTTTTTTTAATTTAACATTTTAATTATCAATTAATTTTCTTTGAACTTTTTAATAAACCGTTGATTGATTCTTTTAATATGTTTAATATATTTTACATTCTTTTAATTCATTATTTCATGTTATCAACATTTCATTCCTCTTTTAAAAAAATACTTTAATTGCGTAACCACATATACTTAATCCAGCGAACACAAAAAAACTACGACCTGGCTGGTGTTTAACACTATATAGTTGCGTTGGGTACATGCACAGAAATGTATTCGTTTTATAATACTTGTAACGTTGCAATATATATTGCGACAACACAAATTACTAAACTATTGGCGCATAGGATATGATAGTATGTGTATTTCAAATTACAAGTCTATATTGGAGGGTTTAAGATTATTTATTGTACAACACAAGTTATAGTTTATATGGTATATTTGAAATGTACAGAATGTAATGTTTGATATAGAGTCTTTCTTTTAAAATGTTAAATAATGTTCATACGCAAGACGTGATACGTTACATAAGAAGACTCCCACGATGATGTTGTTGAAGAGAAGGGCCGGTCTTTGCGGTATAGATGGTTCGTCAGGTGTGGCTTACAAATGACAGACGTTTCACCAGAAACGTTTACAGCTGGGCTGGCGTCCTGTAACAGCTGGGCTGGTCCTATAACAGCTGGGCTGGTGTCCTATAACAGCTGGGCTGGTGTCCTATAACCGCTGGGCTGATGTCCTATAACCGCTGGGCTGATGTCCTGTAACAGCTGGGCAGGTGTCCTATAACAGCTGGGCTGATGTCCTATAACAGCTGGGCTGATGTCCTATAACAGCTGGGCTGATGTCCTGTAACAGCTGGGCTGATGTCCTACAATTCCCACGATGAATCCGACACTTCGCACACACAACGGTACTACGGTTTTATTTCTCGCAAAACTTATATAGAGTTTAAGACCAAGTAATATCTCAGGTGACAGTGAGTTTAATCTAATAACGGTATATTGAGCTTATACCTCTCCGGCTTCTTCAAGTGTTCTCGCGAATACAAAGGTCTACCGCGATCAGCAGACCACCCTATGAGGAAATCTTGCACTAGCACGGAAACGTCTTGATGGAACTATTGCGTAACAATTAATGATACTGTTACACTCACTTCTTACACACGTAATACTACAATATTAATATCGTGTGTAAAGATATAAAATCAATTGTTATGCGTCACACGCGTTACTATCCCCGAAAAGTCTTAACAGATCCTTGCAAGCGGTAGAGTCTTGTACAAGGATTGTATGTACCGTTCGCGGTAGCAGCAGTGAAGAACTGCTTGTAATTTTTCGCACAATGCGTTAAAACACTGATGTGTGCAAATGTACTACACACACAGTTCTGAGTCTTCCCGTTTCACTAACGACGAATAGTTTTTACAGCACCTTGCAAGCGGTAGAATCTTGTACAAGGAGTGCACGTTCCGTTCGCGGTAGATGGCGTAGAAGAACTATCGTAATTATACGCGTAATGCGTTTAAACACTACTGTGTGCAAATGTACTACATACACAGTTCTGAGCCTTCCCGTTTCACTAACGACGAATAGTCTTTACAACACCTTGCAAGCGGTAGAATTCTTGTACAAGGAGTGCACGACCCGTTCGCGGTAGATGGCGTAGAAGAACTGCCTGTGTAACGACAGGCTTAAGAAAATTTCCAACCACCAGTCAGCATTCTATTGGTGGATGGAAGTCACATGGTTAGTAAAAAGTGACCATGCACTTTTCATGCAGTAGAGTGCATTTACTTTGTAACAGCATGCATAGCGGTAATCAGACTACTCGTATCTCATGCATGACTGCCTACATACTAATAATATACATGAACGTAAACAATAGTCCAACAGGTATAGGGATTGTAGCGATACACATGTCTCAGTTCAGCTAATGTCAAAACAACGATAATACTTCACGCACCGTCCGGGAAACGTTTCCCACTCGCGCACGCGCGCACATTTCCACTAACACAGTACATGAATAACCATAAATAATAATGCACAGTTTTTCTAAACTAAACCCTTAACCTTACTAAATACAATTGATAACAACCAAACTTAACCATCTACCAATATAATATGAATGTCCATTGTCTGTGTAATATATGAACTTGCCCCGCCTATCATGATCCTGTGATTCGTTGCAATATATATATATATATATATATATATATATATATATATAATTTGTGATGTTTTCAATTTGTTTCTTCTGCAAGTAGTATAATTTTGTATATTCTTTTTTTTTTTGTCAAAAAGGATATACAAAATTTTACTACTTGCAGAAGAAACAAATTGAAAACATCACAAATTATACAATTGCCGTACTGCAAGCATCGAGTTACTTGTATAGAAAATTATATATATATATATATATATATATAATTTGTGATGTTTTCAATTTGTTTCTTCTGCAAGTAGTATAATTTTGTATATTCTTTTTTTTTTTGTCAAAAAGGATATACAAAATTTTACTACTTGCAGAAGAAACAAATTGAAAACATCACAAATTATACAATTGCCGTACTGCAAGCATCGAGTTACTTGTATAGAAAATTATATATATATATATATATATATATATATATATATATATATATATATATATATATATATATATATATATAAGCTTATATAAATATTGTATTGTCTTCCTCGGCTCACAAAAAACACTCTTTGCTTTTAATTTATTTATTACTAAAACTAAACAAATCTGGTGTCAATGTATTAGCTAAACTATCTAATATAGGTCCTATCAGTGTTTGTTGGATTCATCCACTTACGACTTTCAAAACAAACTTAGCCACACCCACAATGGACAATCATAGCTACAGCACTGACGCTAATTACGTGGCTTCACTCGCTGAAGAATATCAAGCAACTGAATAACTTTAACGTCTTCATCTTGACGCAGCCGTTTCTCGTCACCTGATTTCATCAACAACTGTTTCCATCTCAAGGTCACTATGAATGTCATTATTCCGGGTATACAACACAGCACTATCAGCTATCCGGAAAACACTATTTTGAAATTTTTGTATCGTCGTAATATTATTTTTCTTAACACAACCCCAAAGCTGAAAACAGTACATCAAACAGGTTTTAAAATTTGTTTATAGAGAAGCAGATTGTTGTGACTTGATAACTCAGGAATTGTGAGTAACTTGGTGTAAACAGCCTTGTCATAATTTTGGTACCAAATCACGTGCCGGCCGATATGGTGGAAAAACAAGAGAATGTGATCATAGTAAAATGTTATGGTGCACTGATTAGAGGGTTTATTGAAATGAGTAGGATAGCGCTCAGGAGCCTGCCTAATAGAAGATCTTGAATCAGTCTTCTAGTATTAAAGAAATTAAATAAGTCTATTCTCTTACAAAAAGACTGACACTCGTTCTGTAGCCAACTTATGGCACATAATGGTTAAAATTGGTCAACTCTTCATAATCATGTATGTGTTTTGTCAGTCAATATATTCAATGTTCGCTTAGTCGAACAGATTACAAATCTGCAATAAATTATTTAAAAAACAAATAAACAATAATGGATAACGATTATAATGTTAATTTCATCTGTTTTTTATTTTTTTAAGTTCATTCTATTGTCGCTTAGTATAGAAGGTTATATTCTCAACCATAATATGTTTTCCACAAAACTCTTGCGCTTGTTATAAAACAGCTGCAATACAAAAACTTTAGGACGACTATAAAACACAAGTAAATTGTTCCGTTTACCTCAGCTGAGAAATTCTGTTATTTCCCCTAGAGTAATAGTTTCGTTTTCATCTGTTTTTCACACCTTACGATAAACAAGGCAGTGTCTACGCGAGAAGGCCGTAAAACGTGAGCAAAGGGGTCTGCGTCGGTTTTCAGTGAAAAACAAAACACCGTACTACAGTAAATCAAGATATTGGGCCATACAGCTGGAAATCCAATCAAACCAAACTGTCTAATAATATAGGTACAGTGCTGTCTTCGTCTGTCCACAATTCTGTACATACCTGCCAAGCTAAGGATAAGTTGCATCGTTCCTCTTACGGACCATCTTCATGACATCATGTTACTGACGCTAGTTTCAAAAAGCTGTTAAAAACACACAAACATTTGGTAAAGGTCACAGTTTATTCTTAGCCTCTAATAGCCTATTCAAATATTCTCAGAGTGCTGCTAAGAACAACTAAATATAAAGTTATAGTTAATATTACCTTGTGTATCCGGGTACACTGGTGCTCCTCCTTGCAACTTCAAAGTTTTTTTAAAAACTACGCGTTTCGGGACTCATGGTACCATCATCAGGTTGGTAAAAAACAAGAATCACTCACATGGAGTACGTCAACTTAATAAAATACAAATAAAAAGTTTCACTCGCACATCATTCCAGAACACAAAGTCATAGTACCGCGTGTATACAATTACACCACTACACGATGCGCATCGTATCGGAACTCGCAAGCGACTAACCGTTAAGCGTCGCACTATATCTACCTTTATATATGTGTTGTTCCAACACGCGTATGGCCGTGTCATACAGTCCGTTGGACTTAAAAGAAAGCTTGTCGTTCAAGAGCTGATTACCTTGGGTTTTTGAGGCTTATAAATTTCAAATTCTTCCAGCGCGTCCATAAGTCTGCCTTTTTTACAGAAATGCAACGGCTTGAAGCTACTTTGAAAACTAGAGTAATTATGGTTCTGGTTGACTATATGCAAGGCAAAGTTTGATTTTATCTTCTGGATATCACCTCTAGGGAGATGTTCTCTGTACCTATCCAGAAACTTCCTGCCCGTTTGTCCAACATAAAAATTGTTGCAGTCCCCGCATTCTATTTTATAAATACCAGAACAGTTTTCTACTAGTCTGTTGGTCACTGGTCTCAAGGCGTTCAAAATACAATTACTCGTTTTGAAAGGAACTGCGAAACCCTGTTTTTTAAAAACGTTCTTAATAGTATTAGGCAAAAGATTTGTAAATTCCGTTGGTATATATTTAGTGTCACTGTTGTGTGTTTTGTTTATGCTTCTATTTTTATATATGTTCCTCCTCTGCCTCGCTACTATTTTGTCTATAACTGTAGTACTGTAACCATTGGCCACCGCGATATACTTTATCGTAGTAAGCTCATCGATGTAGTCTTCCCCCTCTAACGGAATATTTAGTAATCTGTTAACCAAAGAGTTGAATGATGCCATTTTTTGTGCAAATGGATGAAATGAAGAAGCGTGAATAGTAATATCTGTGGCGGTTGGCTTCCTATAGATGTTGAACGTAAACAAATTATTTATTTTTCGCACAGTAATGTCCAGAAAATTTAGGCTACTGTTATTTTCCATCTCCAACGTGAACTTTATTTATGGGTGTATACTATTTATGTATTTACTCAAGGTTTCTATTTGTCTATGCGTGCCATTAATAACAAGGAATTTGTCATCCACATACCGAGTGTATGAGATGATATTTTTGTAAAGCTTGTTTGTAAAGGAGGAGCACCAGTGTACCCGGATACACAAGGTAATATTAACTATAATTAGTTATATCCAACTTGGAGACCACAACACAATATGTATAAATATAAAGAAAGCGTGGGATGGTGAACATGTGTCAAGGGTGTGTATATGGACGTGTGTGTATTATGGAGGGGTTGAGGATAAGAAAGCGATTTCTTCTGAAGATAAGAAAGCGATTTTAAATAATATATCCAATACAGGTTTTACAGATCATTGGTTAAAACACTACCACTTTATTGACACAAAAACAGTAATACTACTACACTATATGGAAGAGGGTAAAAAAAATAAATTTATGAAACATTTAAAAAATTAAAAGTGCTATTAAAATTAACAAATATTTAACAAACAAACAAGCTGAATTCTTTGTATCTCCTTTATTAAAAGCTGTTATTTGGTTTAGTTAACTTTAGAATTTGCATTCCTATTACACTAAGTTTTTAGTCACTTGATCTCCCCTGTACTGGCTCCTTCACAGCCTCCACATCATACACATCCTTAAGACATGTTTACCATACTACACTTTCTTTGTATTTAGTTCTTCTTATCAGCTCTTTGAGAATAGCTTAATACGCTGAACCAATTGTCAGAGAATAAACTGTGAAACTTACCAAGTTTTTGTGTGTTAAAAAAAAAAAACTTTGTAGTAATGTGTTTCACCAAGTGCCCAACGAGTCATCAGTCAAAATAGTCAAAAAGTTGACTTTATTTATTTTCTTGTTAATGTATTCAAATAGATCCACGCATTCCTCAACAGGGTTACTTACGCATGTTTAGATTTAGATTTTAAAGAGTTAAGCTGACGAAATTTAATCGTGTCTACTACAACTTGAAACAGCATTAAAAAATTAAAACATTAATATTGTTTCTACTACTAATTTTGTACAAACCACTATGTTGTCTTTGGTATTGACGAGCGCTTTCTTCAGTCAAGCCATCTTCAGGACGTTTACCAACAGAGAAATATGAAACTGTTCACTCCTTATATACCTTTCTACCGGACTTATCTATCCCCGCCCCCTGACGGAGTCACGTCTTACTTAGCTCCACCCATAGTGGGTTATAATTTCTGTCACAGAATAAACAGTTGTATAGAAGATGAGGAAAACAGAAAGAAAGAAATAGAAAGAATAAAAATAATTGTAAAAAACAACAAGTATAATACGAATGTAGTAGATAAAATATTTAATAATATAAAACGAAGAGAAGAAACAACAAATTAGAATAGTAAAGAAAAGAAGGAGTATAAGGGATCCATATCATATATAGGTTATAACACAAGAAAGATACAAAAATATTTTAGAAAATATAATATAGAGGTAGCGGTTAAAAAATCGAAAGCCGTGTTTCATATAATAAAAACTACGAATTTTGAAGAAAATGACATATTGAAGAAAAGTGAAGTATATATGCTTAGTTGTGGGGAATGTGACAATGTGTATCTGGGCGAAACGGGTCGTCAATTTTGCCAGAGATTTAAAGAACATAAGAGGGGGTGAAGGAGAGTTGACGACGAATTCATTATACGCTAGGCATTTTATAGAAGAAGGACATAAATTCATAGATCTAGTTGTAAGTTATAAGATAATAAAAGTGATGATTAAAGAAAAAGAAAGGAAATTAAAAGAAGAAGTGGAAATATTAAAAATAAGAACTATAGATGAAAAAGACTAATGAATATAAAAACCACATTTGAAAATGAAGAAATATTTAGGAACTTATTAGACAACAAAAAAGAGTGGAAGATGAGTAACGTGAATTGTAACAACTACAAAATTTGTAAGGTAAGACAACCCACTATGGGACTCCGTCAGGGGGCGGGGCTAGATGGCTTGACTGCCGAAAGCGCTCGTCAATACCAAAGACAACATAGTGGTTTGTAAAAAATTACTAGTAGAAATATTTGAGACCACTAACACTCCAATACAACAATAAATTAATATTGTTGCTCATTTAATTACTATAATTTTTTTTTTTAGCAGCCTTCATTCGTTTTCTCAGTTGTACAATCACCCACGGCTACATCGTTTTGCTTGTACGTGTTTTTACTATTCTCTCTTGCAATATTACCTGATTTTCTCAATTCTGCTCGTATGTGTCTTTTGTCTACGATGGTCATTCAATAGTAAACAGACAAACAGCTGTGGAGCAAAAACTTTTTATTCAATCAATACAATTTTTTTTTGCTTCTCAACGTAATCTCCAACAACGTCTATGCACTTGTCCCATCTCTTTACAAGCTTTTTTATTCCCTCAGCAAAGATGGAATTTTTTCTTCGACTACCTTGATGTCGAAGCCAGTTTTGGACTTTTTCCTTCACTTCTTCATTGCTGTTGAATTGACACCACGCAGTCTCCTTGAGTGGGCCAAACAAGAAAAAGTCAGCTGGGGCAAGGTCAGGGCTATAAAGGGGATGAGGCAGGATCTCCCAACCTACTTTGTTTATTGTTCCGAGCGTCAGTTTTGCCGTGTGTGGGCGGGCATTATCGTGAAGAAGAATCACACCTTTTCTCTGCCATGCCGGACATTTCTTCTTCACTGCAGGCTTAAGTTTGTTCACAATCATGTCAGAATAGTACTGACTATTGATGGTACGCTGGTCAGAGAAAATTGGGCCTTGGGAGCTCCAAAAGATGGTTAACATCACCTTACCAGCCGATGGCTGGGCTTTGAATTTCTTTTTGGCGGGTGAACTGGGATGCTTCCACTTTGTCGCTTTGACTCAGGTTCAAAATAGTAAATCAAAGTTAGTGGTTAGTGGTTATAGTGGTTCCAAATCCAAAAATCTTATAACAGAATGCTGTTCTTCGAAAGTACTGTGTCCTCAAGAGGACACGCCATCGTAAATAAAACTGTATTGTTTATGTTTTTGCAATATATTATTGAACAGCTGATCAAAACTCACAACGACGTTGCCAGGTAACACTCCTGAAAGTTTCAATCAGCTGCTACAATTAATTTCTTTTCTACAGCTGTTTGTCTGTTTACTTATTGAATGACCCTCGTATAATCAGCACCATCTCCACCTCACGTTTGAGCCCTTGTTGCTACACGTAACGATTATAATATTGTTCTCAGTCAACCTATGTTTCTCCTTCCTTTTACTTTATACATTCTTGGTCTTCAAAGAAGTCTATTTTCTTCGATACCTTCAAAACGTTCATTCGGTTTAATTTATCATTATCTTCACACAACGATATAGTTAAAATGTTTCGCCTGTTTCGCCTTCAAAGACCCTCCAGTCATCTTTTCCTGGGTTTACCCACACACCTGTGTCTAATAGGTTTGTATTTCCAGATTTCTTTGGCCAGTTTGGTATCTGACATTCTTTCTAAGTGTTCTTTCCTCCGTTGTTTGTAATCTTTCCATTTTCCATTCAAGCCAATAACTTTTAACTCCTCTCTCTTATGGCCTCATTCTTTAAACGCTCAAGTTTAGACCACCTTTGAATTCTCTGAAATACGCCATTTCAGAGACCTGTATTTCACATTCTTGTTTCTTGGTTGTTGTCCACAATTCACACCCATAGGATAGTACAGGGATGGCATAACATTGTAGAACTTCAATACCTCGATGTACTTTGTTTCTAAAAGTACTTTTGATAGTCCCATAGATCGTCTGGAACTTAAATAACTTAACATCAGTATCACAATTCATATCACTGCTAACATCATTTCCCAAATAATTAAAGTGGCTCACCTATTATAGAATTTGATTGTTAATCACTATTTTTGTTCTTATTGGTTCCTTGGCTATAAATGCAATTACCTTTGTTTTTATAGTAAAAAGTTTCATATTGCCAATCTAGTGAAACCTGAAAACGGATTTTCGCAAATTAGATTCTGTATTTTGAAGTAGAAGCAGTTGTAAGCAAACAACAGCACATTTAAATAACTGTCTCGTGATATCTTATTACTAGAGTTCACTGAATGTTTCCATTTCCTCACTAGGTAGTCTATATAAATGTTAAAAAGAGTAGGTGATATACTGCACCCTTATCTAACAGCTTGATTGACAGATATTTGTTGAGATATCCTACAACTATTTTTAACGGATATTCTTTTTCCGTTGCACAGTCCTTTGTAAGTTGATGTAGGTAGCTCCGTTCTTCAAATATATTGTTACTACGGTCTACTCGATTGTCGTAGGTACAGTGGAAAACAAAATAATTACAAGACACCAATTAAGTCACTAATCACCAACTTTAATGTTTACAGTTAAACAGTTCGTAATTAACAACACAGTCTACTACGACAAATCAAATATAAATTGTTCACACGCAATAAGATGTCCACTAATATTAAAACTCAATTGTATTAAAATATACCGTCCGATTATAAAACACAACACTTATCTAATAACCATGTCGGGATAGTGAGCGAAGGTGTGGTACTAGGTCTTAAATGAACTTCAATTAATTAAATATCACTATAATATTGACGACTCGGAACACAAAGTTTTTTATAAGTAAAAACGTAAAGTTTCACCTTACAGCCTAAACCGGCTTTCACCTATAGAAGGCTTCATCAGAGGCTGTCGTTAGTAGCGCTGCTCGTCTTGTTGTTGGCGACGAGAAAGTGTTTCGAAAGATTGAAGCTGTGTGTGTGTGGTGAGATGTGTTCGAATAATGCGTGCGATTTGAATTGTGTCTGTTCGTTTAGGATGTCGTTTTTATTTGTTTTTGTGTGTTTGTATATTTCTAATTGTTCTAGAGTGTCTAGTTTTCGGCCTTTTGTGTGTACGTGTAGTATGTTCATGTTATTGTCGATGTTTTTATATGTGAGGTTTGCTTCAATGAGGTGGTTTGCGAATGTAGATTCTGTAGTGGTGTGGAGTGCTTTTGTGTGTTCAATGTATCTCTGTTTGAAGCTACGTCCTGTCTGGCCTATGTAGAATTTACTGCAATTTGAACAATTTAGTTTATATACACCGGGTAGATCGAATTTGTTTTGTGCTTTGGGCATGCGTTTTGATAGTGTGTGTTCTGTTTTGTTAGTAGTTTTGTAAGCGATTCTGTATCCTGCTTTTTTGAATTTGTGGGCAATTTTTTCTGTTTGTTTGTTGATGTATGTTAGTGTTATGAATTTGTTGTTTTCTGTCTTTGTCTGTTGTTTGTTTTGTGTTTTGTGTAGGAGTTTACTGACTATTGTTCTGTCATAACCGTTAGATTCTGCTAGATATTTTATCGTGTTTAGTTCGTCTTTGTAGTCTATTTCATCTAAGGGTATGTTGATAAGTCTATGTATCATGGTTCTAAAAGCAGCTAGTTTGTGTTGTATTGGGTGATTGGAGGTGTTGTGTATTAGTGTGTCAGTTGTAGTTGGTTTTCTGTTTATACTGAATTTGTGCCTGTGTTCTAGTTTTGTGATGGAGAGGTCTAAGAAGTTTATGGTATTGTTGTGTTCGTATTCGGCAGTGAAGGTTATGTTTTTATGTATTTTGTTTATGTGCGTTAGTAACTGTTCACATTGTCTTTTGTTTCCCCTGTATAGTATTAGAATGTCATCAACGTATCTGTGCCAATATAGTATTTTATGTGAATGTCTGTCATTGTTTGTGAGTATTTTTGTTTTTTCTAAGTGTTGGAGGAAGACTTCTGCTAGAATGCTGGATATGGGGGAGCCCATGGGTAGGCCATCGTTCTGTGTGTAGTATTTATTGTTATAAGTAAAGTAGTTTTGTTTTGTGATAATGTTCAGAGTTTCTGTTATTTCATTGATAAGTTCGTCTGGTGTGTTGTTCTGTTTGTTCTATAGGTGAAAGCCGGTTTAGGCTGTAAGGTAAAACTTTACGTTTTTACTTATAAAAAACTTTGTGTTCCGAGTCGTCAATATTATAGTGATATTTAGTTAAGGAACGAACACGTCATGGACAACGAAATCCAAGAATTCAATTAATTGCTCTTCACTTAAAGTTTATTAACATTCTTCTTAACTAGTTAGCTACTACAGCTTCCATCGAGGACATTTCTCGAATGAACTCGTGGTCAAATGAATAGTCAGTAAATCGTAATGAATCTAATTCAAATGATTGAGTTTTATTTAAACAGATAGTAAATCATAATACTTTTACATAACCAAGTAGTGACTCTGTTTTGCTTTCAAACGATTCTAAGTTCATTAAGATCAAAGATTCTAAGTTCAATAAGACTTTGAATTTTACATGTTTCTTAAGTCAAGTATATCGATAAGTCTGCGAACAGTAGTTCACTCACCAACTGGAAGATAGCCCATTGTAGTGGAGAAGTGGTCTGGCTGAATCGAGCGCACCGTACACGGGTCGCGACTGTGTAGCGTATGACCGAATGATCCTCTCTGCGGTCAGGACTCGGGTATTTATTGAAATCTGGGGCTGTATGTCTCCACGTGCGCCCTTGAAGTTGTTTACATAAACTTGATGTTTGACGTAATGTCATGAAAGGTGAGGGACAGATGCGGCGTTAACGCTCGTCCGAAAAGGAAGCGTTGTGGTTCTGGTTTTACAGACAACAACAGATAGGACAGATATGGTAACTAACCGCGAGATGCTCACACGTGTATCCGGTTAGATAGGCCTTGGTTTTGACATATACACTGATTGGCGAACATCTGCGTCTCAAATAAAGAAAACGAAAAGAAAAAAATAATAAAAACAGAAGTTGCTCGTGGGAGGTCTGGGTACTGGGCACTACAACCACTTGAACGCGCACAGTAATATCGCTACTATAACTCTCGAACCGCTCTGTAAATAATTCGCACTAATACTAAACTGAACGTCGTTGAGTACCGGTATTTATAGCCAGTGGAATATCTAGACGATTCCTAATTGCGTCTTAGCGTCCTTATGAACTACGTAATTAACTGCGGCCTTGACACAGTCCGCACGGCTGGCGGCATCGCGAACTCTCTCGCAAATACGTCTACAAGCACGTACGCCACACGCGTACATTCTGGATCTCTCTGGAACTTTCGATAAACACGTAGATTGTTCTGTGCTGTCGTAACACTATGCTACAATGTATTTCTATCTACTATACCAAAGGTCTACTAAAAGTCAACGAAAGATACATGTCTTTCTTTATTTCTGTTTGCGTCTTTTATTTAATTCCGTTTGTTTACTTTTCGTTTAAATTAAGCATTTGAAGTTCTTCTCTCATTATTTCTTTCCGTATCTAATCTCTCTGTTATATGCTTTGACTCTTCTGAGAAACTTCGTCTATCGAGCTTGTATCCTTCTCTCTTTTGTGCTTTTGTTGTAACGCAGAATTCGCTAACGTGCACAATAGCGTGGGTAGTTAATCAGTGATGTCTCTTCTTTTGTTTTATTTCTAAGACATCGGTCGATTGTACAGCAACTATCATTAAACACTCCTCAATTTCGGTCGAGATCTTTGTTGTAGTCATAAGAAATATCGCATTCTAAGTACTTAAAATGGATTATCTGATTTAATCTGCTTTTATTGCCTTAGGCAATCCTGACGCTTTTGGATACTGCTCCCCAAATTTTTGTTTTAGCAATTGATATTTTAATGCTTATCTGTTGCAGTTAATATAGGCTTTTCTGAAATGTTTTCCGACCAGCGTAAATTTTTAAGTCGTCACTTTAACAGGTTGTAAAAAACAAAAAGGAATTCCGTTTTACAATAGTAACAAATTATGGTCTTTAACTGCCAATAAAATGAGTCTATTCTCTGTGCAGAAAATAGGCAGTAAGTCTAAGTAGAATGTTTACAATAGTTCTATTTCTTACTCTAGCAAATACCAAATAACTTATATGTCCCTTAAACACCATTTTTTAACATTTCCATGCCACGTATTTCGTTTGAAACTATGTATGTTTTTCTGCTGTTAGCGGTAGTCTTCCTAGCTGCAATTTATTGAAGAATTTATTACAGTTTCTTCTGAGTTAACTGCCTTACTGTGTTAAATATTTTTATCCCTCTTTAGCAATTCACTTCTAACACCATCTTCTTTTGTGTATAATTTTATTTTTCTAAACTTTTAAAAGAAGATAGACGTAATTCTGACGTTTTAAGGAAGTAGACAAGCTCTGAGTAAAAAGGGTTCCTCATTTCATGAATTGTGATTTCCTTAGACTAAGCAGCCTTTACAATTTTCCTGTAATTTTGAAACCAAAGCACTTGCCGGTCGGTGTGATAGAAAAATAACATAAAGTGATCATAGTAAAAGCTTATGATAATCGAGAATCGTATTCTGATTAAAGAGTTTATTGAAGTGAGTAGGATAGCGCTCAGAGGCTGCCTAATAGAAGATCTTGAATCAGTCCTCTAGTATTAAAGGAATTAAGTAAGTCTCTTCTTTTACAGAAGACTGGCTCTCGTTTTGTAGCAAACTTAGTACCCACAAATGGGTAACGATTATAATTAAAATTCTAGAAAACATCTCATTGTAAAAAGTTTGCATATGCATTTAGTTTCTGAAATGTTTATAATCGAGATAAAAGTTGACTTTAGCAGCATTAGTCGACGTTATAATTATATCGTAAACTTTAAATAAATTTTAACATTCAGTTCTACTTGAATAGAAATGGTATGGCCACTCTCTGCTTTATGAGCCACAGCTGATGCAAAACAGATGCCAGCTGGCTGATTACTTTAACTGTAGAACAAACATACGTTTATACAGAGAACAAGAAGTGTTCAGACTTGTAACTTAATGAAAACATTGTGTACAGTAGCGTCTGCCAGCTGAGCGTAACGGGTACTGTGATTATCATGCGCTGTGTTTTGTCTCAGTACGAGCGTCTTGATTCAAAGTGACAGGGGGTAAATAACGTCACGGTTTACAAACTGTGCGGATGTTTAAACTTTCCAAACTGCTAACAGCTGTTACTGAATTCAACACAGTTAACTTAGAAGAAACGGTAATCACTTTATCGAAAAATTGCAGCCAGAATAATAAATATCGATATGGAGAACCATACATGATTTCCATGTTCTAAGACTTATATTTAAAATCATTTTCGAAATGAAATATTTCCATAGAAACTACTTCTTTCTTCAGCCTTAACCACGGTACTGTGGTCACTAACCTATACCACCTCACGTTAGCGCGCTCGATTTTGATTGGACCACGGCCAAACAGGCCGGGAAGGAATTTTAACAACAAACTACTTTATGTTGCCGATAACGTAGTACACATATACAAAATTGTCCCCTCCCTCATCGATTAACTTTTTCATTTATAAATATTTCATCGACTTTTCTACAGTGGATTATTATGACCTTCTTTTCAGGATACTTTATTTATCAAATTAAGTACTTTATTCTGGTTAAAACATAAAACGTTCCAGGTAAGCTACACCTTTCTCTTTACCGATCTTCACCAAAATCAATAAGCCTTGAGTCCTCTACAACTCAGACACATATGCAAAAATTATTTGATTCCGTTTCAACTTGCGGCAATTATCGTTTGCCATATAAAAATTTCTACACACAGATACACACAGGCACTTTTAAAAAAAATAACTTTTCTTCATGTTTTGAGGGTAGTACAATCAGAATCAACCTTTTTCTGGAACATGACTATTTTTGATAAAAAAAAAACCGTTGGAGGTAAACTACCCCTTTCCCTCAACCGATCTTCACCAAAAACAATAGGTCGTGAGTACTCTACAAATCAGGGCTGTGTGGAAAAAATTATTTGATTCTGTTTGAATTTGCGGCTGTTATCGTTTACCATATAAAAAAAATCTACACACACACACACACACACACATTTCGAAAAACGACTTTTTTTCATGTTTTGAGTGTAGTACAATCAGAATCTGCAATAATCTCGAACACGATTTTTTTTGCCATCACCATACTTCCGTTTCCTTACGGAACATGGAAGTAAAAATTACGTTTGTAGCTGTCAACAAAACGTTTAAAACGTCTTAAAAAAGAGAGACAGAAAACAAAGAGATGAGAGCAGCAAGTCGGTAATAGTAAACCTGTAAAGACTGCTTGCTTTGATCTACTTTTACATTAGATCTAGCCTATATCTATTTTAGTGTTGTACGTAGCCCACAAGTGTTGTTTACCAAACTCAGCGGGAATTTTAAGGGTTTGAGGTTTTGCACTGCAATAAAACGTACGATGGAGAACGTAAACGCCAGAGTATACGAGGTCTGTAAATTAAATAATGAGTCTAATCATGTAGCAGTCAGTATGGTAACACTGTAAGGTTTCCATTAACACAGACAGTTAGATAAACAGATGATTAATATTGAGTATTATTATTTATTGTCTACTGTTGCTACGTGTAACGTAAAGAAGCTTTTTATGAAGTGAGTTGTTGTTGCGCGTTATAAAAATGAGTGACATCAATTACGAACAAACTTGTGCAATTAAGTTCTGTGTTAAACTACTGACATGCTACTGAGACTTTCAAAAAATTCACATAGACATATCTAGATGAAGCTCTGTCAAGAGCACAGGTTTTCAGATGGTTTAAAGCATTTTCAGACGGCCGGGAATCAATTAATGATGATCCACGCTCTGGAATACCGTCGGAAGTCAAGAACCGATGACGATGTTGATCGAATCAGGGACTTGATGGAGTCTGACCGTCGATTAACCATCAGATCCATCGCAGAACAATTAAATTTGAACCACACTATAAATTTTGACAAACGAATTGGAAATGAGAAAAGTTTGTGCAAAATTGGTCCTAAAAAAACCCACTCTTGAACAGAAAGACAACAGGATGGAAGTGTGCTGTGATATTCCAAGCCGAATAAAAAATGATTCTGATTTTCTAAAAAACGTTATTACTGGTGATGAATTATGCATTTTTTAGTATGACCCAGATAGAAAACACCAGAGCGAGGAGTGGCACACTCCAAACTCACCACATCCAAAAAAAATAGCAGAAATGAGCATATCCAAAATCAAAACCAATTACTTTTGCTTCTTTCGTAGTAATGGCATTATCCATAAGGAGTTTTTGCCCACAGGACAGACTGGCAATCAACATGTTTACCGAGAAGTTCTTGAAAGGCTGCGGAAAAGAGTTTGCCGCGTGAGACCAGTCATCGTGAACACCTGGATGCTGCATCATGACAATGCGCTTTGTCACTCAGCACTTTCGGTTAATACGTTTTTGACAAAGAAAAATATCCTGTTGTTCTTCAGCTCCCTTATTCACGTGAATTGAGCCCATGTGACTACTTTCTCCTCCCGAGATTGAAAAAAAAATTCAAAGGACACCATTGTGAGACAATAGATAACATTGAAAAAACTGTAACCGACCTGTTGAAGGAGATTACAGTTTCTAAATTCCAGAACTGCTATGAAGAGCGGAAAAACCATCTAAATGGCTGTGTCGTTTCGCAAGAGAACTATTTTGAAGCTAATAGAGTCTAGATATAGTTTGACTGTAAATAAGGACGTCAAAAAGGTTTTATTGAATTAGTCTCATTACTTAATTTACAGTCCTCGTAAACAGGGTTTTGGAACGTGGAGATGAAAATTAGGTTAAAACATTTTGTACAGTCAGATAAAAGTTTATACAGTTATTGTACTAACTCCTGTGGAACCAAAGGATGAGCAAAGCCCTTTGTTAAAAGTATAATAACCTGGGACTCGAAGATAACAACACAATGAAGTAAAAATTCTATTGTCCAGGAACTCAGCCAGTAGTTGAAGTTTTCAACCAACCACACCAGCGGCGTGTGCGTAGTTCACTTTATGAGTACTTAGCGTTTAGACAATGTAACAAGACGAAGTACTAGTCAAAGTGTCATGTCTTGAATTCTCTAGCTGTGTTGCAAACGATATTAATTTTATGTTAACTTAGTGCTTTCATTATATGGTATAATTATAGGTAGTGAACAATGTTATACGAAGTACAGTAGAACTACCGTAATGCATACGTGTATGTCAATAACATTATGTGTACTTATTTCTGATAAATAAAGAAACAAACAAGATTCTTGTTTAAATATCTTGGAAGCTTGATAAGTGAAGATGTGTCCTGCTCTCGTGAAATTAGAGCAAGAATTGCTATAGCGGAAGAGGCATTTAATGGGAAGGAAAGACTGCTGTGTGGCAAAATTAATAAGAATTTAAGAAAAAGGTTGATCAAATGTTATGTGCGGAGCGTTGCTTTATATGGTGCAGAGTCATGGACACTGAGGAACGAGGATGAGAAAAGATTAGAAGCGTTTGTGGTTTGGCGAGCAATGGAAAAAATGAGGTGGGTTGATAAAGTAAGGAATGATGAGGTTTTAAGAAGAATAGGGGATGAGAGAAGAATACCAAAGGTAACAGAAAATAGGAAAAGGAATTGGTTAGATCATTGTTTGAGAAGAGACTGCTTGCTTACAACTCCATGGAGGGTGTCATAGAAGGAGAAAAAAAGAGGGCGTAGGAGAATGAAGTTAATAGATAGCATTAAAATCAGATGGTATTACGAAGAAACAAAAAGATTGACATGCGATAGGGCAGCATGGAGAGCTTTTACCCTTTGAAGACCTGCCTTAGGGCAGAACACCAAATAATAATTAAATGTTCTCATGAGCACAATAATTTTTTTCAGTGCTTTAAAATCATGACCTACGCCAACATCGTAACAGTATCGTTTAAACAATGTTTAGACAATTGTTCAGCTGTAATTTAGCAAGCAAACTACAACGGTAGTATTAATCATACTTCACGTGTTTAGAACCAATAAATAATAAGCAGTAGTCGCGCTCAAACATACAAGCCAAGGTGTTTTACAAAGTGAAATATGTGTACGATTCTGTGGTGTGTGGCTGAGTACACTTTGTCACAGACGCCAGTAAATTAAAAGCATTTGACAAGGTTAGTAGTAATTTAGATAGGCATCGCCACTCGCGACATGTGATGTGAAAGCGGAGTGAACACACGTTTTATCAGTGACGATTATCGAGCGAGACAAATTCGATTGGTACGAATGGGTAATACCTACTAGTTTCAACATTATTTACTATGCTGACCTCACCGTACGTATTGCTGAGACCGCAGGTGACCTGTGTTATATATATATATATATATATATATATATATATATATATATATATATATATTGACGACGTTCTTAAAAAATGACAATCAAAGGAATATCCTGGAGTTCAGCTAGATCGACATACTTACCTGAGTAGGTTACAATTTGCTGACGATAAAATAATAATACAAGAGTGTGAAGATAAATTACAACTGGCAGTGCACCGACTGAATCAAATATGTCCAGAAACTTAAAATTTCCTTGCATGAGACGAAAGTTATGGCTTTCCAAGGCAAGTATACCGTTAGGTCGAAAATAATTGTCATCAATAAGCCAATCGAACACGTATCAAATTTTACATACTTGGGCTGCGACACAAGCTACATTTATGACAATGGCATGGAAAATAAAATAAATAAGTTCCAGGCAATATATGGCACAATAAATAGAACATTAAATAACAAAACCCGAAAAGACACAAGGATAACATTTTATAAAAAGATGGCTGTACCTATACTTATGTATGGGAGTGAAAGTTGGATAAATACCAAAAAAGGAGACAGCAAAATACAGGCAGCAGAAATGAGATTTTTGAGACGGGTCAAAGGCTGCACAAGAAGAGATTTAGTTAGAAATGAAGACGTGCGAAATGAACTAAATGTAAATGCAATAAATGGAAAAATAACTGAATATAAAGAAAGATGGAAACACCACGTAAATAGAATGGGAAATGGGAGTTCAGTTCAGTTCGTAGTCCTTCCGTCTTTCGACTGGTTAGTACCCTCCCCGCATATACCCGTGGTGCGTGTGATACTGAGTCTCTCACAGGTATATGGGACCTACAGTTTAACGCCGGATCCGAACGGCAATTTTTTTTTTGTGGGGGGGAGGGTTTATACTAGGTAGGATACCTCTCGCTGGGTTGACATTACCTTGCGAGGGGGAACGGTCGTATCTAAATCAGATGACCCCTGGCGGGACTTGAACCCGCGCCGACAGCGTAGCAGCATCACTACGCCACGACCGCTCAGGAAATGGTAGAACACCCAAAAAAATACTTAACTACAACCCAAGAGGGGAAAGAGATATAGGAAGACCACAAAAACGGTGGTCGTAAGTTTGTGAGGACGGAACAGGCAAATGCCTAATCCTTGTACTGCAGAAGAAGAAGAAGAAGAAGAAGAAGAAGAAGAAGAAGAAGAAGAAGACCTCAGGTGACCTGTAAAGGCTTCTGTACAGACTTAACAACGCGTGTAAACAATACAATATGATGACCTCTTTAGCTAAGGCGGAATCAATGACTACTGCTGGTCTAACGCCAGTAACGTGTACGAGACAACCAAAATTGTGGAGCAGAAAATGGAAGTCAACTGTTTATGGATAAGTATAACAAGTCACGGTTCTATAGGCAAACTTGCCAGATTACAAAACAAACGGGGGGGGGGGGCGTCACGTTGTGTGAGTGACAACAGTTTTATCTGGAACAATAATTTTTTAAATGAGCGTAAGGTTTAATGACCAACCAGTAACTCGCTGTACGAGGCAATGCACTTATTAATTTAACAGAACAGTCTTATTTATATAATCAATGGCACAGAACAGTATTTCCTTACATTTGTTCGCTAGCTTTTATATCTTTGTTCCTGTTCGACTGTTAGTATTCGTAGGTGTTGTTGTCATCTATGAAGATGTCTATCTTCATCGGTATGGACGAAACGTCTGAAGACAAACATGAGCAACCTAGATCACGGCATAAGATCCGGTGATAATAAAATTAATTTTTAGTTTTAGAAATGAAAGTAAGGACATATTGGACCTATACTGACGTATGGAGCAGAGGCATAGCCAGACACATCTACAACAAATAGATAACAAAAGACAAGTTGCTGAGATGAAGTCATTGCGCAGAATAATAGGCAGAATACGGCGAGACAGGACGAGAAATGTTCGAAAAACACGCTATTTAACAAATACAGTGGACTGTGTATAGGAAAGGCGACAAGTCTGGAATAAAGTGTCGATAGAATGGATGATGACAGAGTAGCAAAGGGGCCCCGGAATAATCGTCCAAAAAAGGCAAAAAAAAGCTAACGAGACGAAGCATTGTATTGAGTAGTGCAGTTGTTATAAACAGGAGAATCTCTTAAATGAAGAAAAGAAAAATAAATGGTGAAGTTCTAGTTACAGTTATAAGGGTTTTTAGTTTGCCCTTACTCTTGTGTTCTGTACCGTAAAGTACACCGCAAGGTCCAAATATTCTTAAATTCTATTTTCAGACAGTGACAAAAACCACTTTTATCAGTTTAACTGAGAACATAGTAAAGCCAACAGTTCGTGTTCACAGCTGCGAAGTAACGACAAAGGATTTAAACCAAGCTGACGCTATCTCCACAGGTTCAACATTCCAGCTGTTTGTTATCTAATAAAAGTTCAGTGAGTTCTTTCATTGGAAACATGTACCTCCTACCACTGACTAGTTTGTATTGGTCGTTATCTTGATCCTTAGCAACTTTCGGCAGCAGCAAGTTGTACTGCTTTATCAACAATCAGCGTAACGGATTACAAGTTGGCACTCCACAGATAAAACTCTATATGGCTTGAAGTTAAGCTACATGTTTTAGATCTTTTGTAAGTTATTAGTTTCTACTTGAACTTCTCCCATCCTTATGTTCCTTCTCTTTCTCGACCGTCTTTTTATTTATTATCGTTACTTTCTTGCTACATCTTCTTCTGAATTTCCTTATTATCTAATTCTTTTTCTTCTCTCGACTTTTTGTTTTTTATTCTCTTTCTTATTTTAATTTTTAAGCATTCCTACCTGACACGTTTCTCAGTTCTTAATATTTTACAAATATTTTAATCTTATTTATTCCCATCTCATTAATACATTTTCTCCCTTTTAATGGCAATCCTGTGACACGACTATGTTGTCTCCTGTGTATCGTAATTCCTGTTTGCTTAACGTGTAGCAAACCCAATCGTCCACGTTTCCTGTTTGTTTCTCTTATTTGGGTGTTATGTTCGAATACTCGGCGCATGCGATACGTAAATATTCTCGGCAGGTAAGACGTGTGTGTGTGTGTGTGTGTGTGTGGCGTCGTGTGTATCCCATACAAATTCTGTCACACGTACAGGGAACTTAGCTCAATGTCGACTGATGTAGCTATGTACACGGGTACTACTAGGCACGAACGCGGCACTTACTTTTTACCGCATCATCATCAACTTCATCATCATTGTTTAAATAAAATATTTCTTAAATTTTTAACCAGTAATGCATTACAGACATCACCTGATTACCGAATAATTTTCATTGGTTACACAAGCTTGTACAATTTGACATCATAGGTCCTCATTGTGACTCGTGTATTCTTATCCCTTCAGTTAACCTGCAGACCTTTTCTGCAAGTGCTCCCTACTCGATGCGGCTATTCGCTCTACTTTTCGGGTTTTATCACGCCCACTCCGTCTCCCAGTTAACTACGGACCCATAAAAGTTACAACATGAAAATTCTCATTGCGACTTTGTTCGCTTTCCATATAGAGACCACGTTCCCGGTTACTGGAAATTTCTCTTCCACAATCGTGTCACTCTCGAGCAGTGTGACGACACATAAGTGTCAATTTCAAATTACACTAGTGTAACACAAAAATTTCAAGTGTTGTGCAACCGTCCGGGCAGGGCACGGATCGTCTTGTGCATACACATCCCTATCCACGACCGAACTCTGAACTACGTCATCCTGCAGTCCGGTCAGGGCCCTGATCATCTCATGCATACACATTCCAATCCACGGCGGAACTCTGAACTACGGCATGCAGCCGTCCAGGCAGAGCCTTGATCGTCTTGTGCATACACATTCCAATCCACGGCGGAACTCTGAACTACGTCATGCAGCCGTCCAGGCAGAGCTTTGATCGTCTTGTGCATACACATTCCCATCCATGGCGGAACTATGAACTACGTCATCCAGACGTCCAGCCAGGGTCTTGACCGTCTTGTGTATAATTTCCCATCCACAGAGGAACTCTGAGCTACGTCATCCAGTCGTCGAGCCAGAGCCTTGATCGTCTTGTGCATACACTTTCCATCCACAGCGGAACTCTGAGCTATGTCATCCTGCCGTCCAGCCAGGGCCCTGATCGTCTTGTGCGTACTCATTTCCCATCCACGGCGGAACTCTGAGCTATGTCATCCAGTCGTCGAGCCAGAGCCTATTATTTTATTAATACAGTTCTTTTCACGTTTTATTTGACACAGTAACAAAGTTCTTTCTTCCTTTACTGTTTCATTTCTTAGCCTACCGAAAAGCTACAATATCAGCGGCTAGTCGCGAAGATTTTGTTCTCGCAGCGCATTTACTTTGATCGAGTTGGATTCTGCGTCCTTGTGCCCACGGAGGTAATATGGCCGTGAAGACTAGTTTTTTCCGTACCAAGTTATTTTACGCATAAAACAGTTATCATCATCATTACTATCATTGTTGTTGTTGTTGTTGTTGTTGTTGTTATTACTGCTAATATTGTACCACCGACGTAGCTTAGGAGTCAAACAGAGCAAGCTTCCTTATGTGAGCTCTTCGGTGTTTCAACAAATGTAACATCCATTACTACCCCAGACTGCTGTTCAGCAACTCATTTCCCACACGATGAGTAGACTTTATAGGTACAAAACGCGCCATGATTTTATGGTAGTCCAAAAATAGAACCCAGAATTTCAGAATCTTTAAAGCCAGTTCATGAAGATTCTTGTTACCATTGTTACGACATTACATACGTGTTTCTCGGCTATCTATTCCAGCGGAGCCCGGCTATAATGTGTGTGTGCATACATATTGCTGGTACATCGAGATGAAGGACAATTACGTGACATTTGTCACGCGTCCGTAGCCTAGATTGATCTAGATTTCACCAGTCCGCGCGCGCTGTGTGCAAGGCCGCAATAAATTACGCTCTGGTGTTTTCTAGTAGCGTTCTTGACGCGTAGTATGGACCATTTTGAAATCTCAGCGGGGTATAAATACAAGTACTCAGCGACGCTTGGTTCATTATTAGTGGCGATTTATTCCAGTGCTGTTCGTAGTATTGTGGCGAAGTGTTATGTGTTTTATAATTGTGCGAGACTATATTAGTTGACATTATTATTGCGTATGAACAGTTTTTATTTGATTTCTTGTAAGACACTATCTTGTTGATTACAAACTGTTTAATTGTGATAATTAGTGATTAGTGATTAGTGACTTAATTGGTGTCTCGTATTTAGTTTTCCACTGTACCATACACCAGGGGTCTCAAAACGTTTTCACTTGAAGCCGAATTGAAAAATCTTGGAAGTTAGGCGAGCCAAGAATATAAATGTGTATATATTTAAACTTTTTTTAGCAAAATAATCAAATTAATAAAATAGGTATTTAAATAAAAATTAAGCACTTACCCAAAGAAAACAAATTCATTTATTCAAAACAATGTAAATAAAAGTAAGGAAAAAATAACATTAAAAGATAGTTCTTCTGTATTAATTATCTTTTTGGTACATCCTCTTCATTCACTTATTAATATATATATATATATATATATATATATATATATATAAAACACTTTCACTGTGAACTCACTTTTAGGTTTTGATTTCCCAGACTTTTCGACGTAGTGTTCGTCTTCCTCAATGGGAGTTAAAATACTCAATATTCATTTTATGTATGTAATGAGTATATATATATTATGTATTATTTTTTGGCTTTCTTATGTACGCATGGGATGTGTGGATTTGCTTCTGACATACAATGTTTGTTCATTTTGGGTCACATTTTGACGCTCCTATCACTAGAATGGATTTCAAGTGTTCGTCTGACAATTTAGCCCTGTACTTTGATTTTATACTTATTTTGTGTTTAGTTATTTAGTAAAATGTTATAATACTTGAAGTATTTTGACGATCTATTTAAAAATTGCACACAGCATCGGCCGGTTTGCCGCGGGCCGTAGTTTGGAGACCCCTGCCATACACGATCAGTAGAGCGACGTAACAATAATATTTATTTTAATTGTTTTTTTTTTTGGTCAGCATAGAATATCAATAAACTCTTTTATACTATTTCTTTTTTAACAGATATTTTATTCTTTCTTACTTCTGGTCGAATAATGAAAAGTGACTGGTATTCGCTTGATAAGTTAGATGCAAACACAAAGCGGTATAGTAACAAGTACAGCGCAGAGCTACTGTAATGTCTGTGACAGTAAACAATGTGGACACAGACGTATTGTGTTTGTTGCGTGTCGTTACTGGCTGACCAGTGCGAACGTTGTTAATTAACTGTTATTCTGTGGCCGACATGGATCACTGTTGTTGAAGGCAGAAAACAATGCCATCATACCAGATACTGTATGCTAATGCCAACTGGACGAGTATGCCCGTGCGTGCGTGCGTGCGTCCGTTTGACTGTGGGTGTATGTGAGTATTTCGAAAGTGCGTTGTACGATCGTCGTCACTGCACCGTTTTAGCGAGTTACAATTCTCCCCCCCCCCGCGCTGCGAACTCTAGGCTAACCGTTTTTGTTTTACCACTACGTGGGACCAACATGGGAAGAAAAGAAAAACCAACCTATTGCAGTGGGGCAAACATTCACAGTAAGCCTTGGGCCCGATGCACACGTCAGGTTTTTTACCGTGCGGTGTCGCTGCGTGCACGTTGCCGCAACGCGAAACGCAGGCTCGATGCATACACACGTCACCTAGCCGCAGTCGGCAGCCAGGTTTTGTTACGTACAGCCGTGGATTTATATCATAGAAAACGTGTAATGTTGTCTTATTAAGTGTACAGACGTTTCGTTTGGAATCGGAGACGGTTTACAGTGCAAACCGTTTACTGATTCAAGACTTATTATAGATTATTATAGGTAGATTTCGTATAGCTTTTGGTGATTTAAGAAAACATTCGGATAAATTTTTCAATTTACTTTCGAATGAGAGTTCATTCTTTTGATGAACTTGAAGGAAAAATAAGCGACAAGATAAATATTGTTAATGGAATAAATCCGCTTATAGTCCAAGCCACGTATTTTATAATCAACTAAACGCTATGTAACTCACCGTCTGTGGCTTAAGTAAATGTCTTTATACAATTGACATGTTTCGGGACACTTGTCCCATCCTCAGAATATTTAAAAAAGTCTCTTCATACCATCATACGATGGCACAGTCGTCAATATATTAAAAATATTAAAATCCACATAACACAAAACATAATTACACTACACAAAGTACGCACACAACAATTTTCGGTGTAAACCACACGGTAACCGACAGCGCACTGGTTCATATTTGACTCGTGTCGCGACAATATCGCAACGCAGTATCAAACAGGACATTAGATTTAAAGTTCAGCTGATCATTACAACATGTGGCCTGGTAACAGGATTATTATACGCTCTATATATCTCAAACTCCTCAAGGGCGTTCATGTAACGTCCTTTATTACAAAAGTGAAGGGGTATCAAGTTGGTATGAAAATTAGTATAGTTGTGATTTTCATCAATAAGATGTTTAGGGAATTTAGATTTTACATTTACTGTGTTATGAAAATAAGTGGGTGGCTTATGTTCAACAAACCTCTTGAGAAAACCACGGCCCGTTTGGCCCACATAAAAAGCATCACAACTATTACATATTAATTTATAGATCCCTGTTTTCTTTTCAAGGACGGTTGGTTCCCGAGTACGAAGGCTATTTAAAATGATATTTGTAGTCTTATATGTGACAACAACGTTTGACTTGTTTAAAACAGAAGATAGAATTCTAGGTAGAAAGCTCATGTATGGTATAGAAATGTATTTATACACACTGTCCCCAGGTGCCCTTAGCGTGTTTGCGTTTTTTCGTCTCATATGTTTTTTAAGGATATTATTTACTACCGCTTTTTTGTAGCCATTGGTGACCGCAATATGTTTAATTGTATTTAGTTCAATCACAAGATAAAATCACGAGATACGTGGATGAGACGGTTTGTACCTCCACAGGAAATGTTCACTATAACACTATAGGATAGCTAAGAATATTTTTTTATTTCACAAGTAAACAGCTCTATGTCCAAAAGATCTCCAGCATTTGATCCATCCATAACTACGATTACGTCATATCACAGGACGTGCGAACTGCTAATAGACAACAATGTACTGAGAACCGGAGTAGTGTGTGCGGTGCCGCTGCGGTAAGGAGGGGAGCTGCAGCGAAGAATCCACGCGCAGTGGAGGTGCGGTGCCGCAACGTCGCGTCGCAGGAGGTATGTGTGCAGTGGACTCATATGACGTCCAGTACTCCACGCCGCATTTACGGGCAAGCAGCGGCACCGCACGGTAAAAACCCTGATGTGTGCATCGGGCCTTATTTGGTGACCTGTGCAAAGGGTTGTGAATGTTGTTAAGACAATGTTGTTATTAGAATCAATACTGCATGTTAACGTAGTTTAAGGTGATAATAAATAATAATAGAAAAAAAACATCTGTGCAGTGTAGCGTGAAAGTGAATAAGTGTTGTGCCCGTAACGTAGTGTGTGAAGATACGCCAATTAACAGTGTGTGATTAAGCCAATTAACAGATACATTATTAGTTATTTATATTAGTGTGTAAATTGGAAAAACAATTAGTAACTAATTATTTTAAAAGTAAATAAATTTTAATACTAATTTATTACGGCGGCTCAGTGGAACAGTGGGTATGGCACCTGGCTACTAATCTAGAGTTGCCGGGGGTTCGATTCTCGGGCCCGCACCATAAAATCAAGGTCCAATTTTCAGCCCCCAGGTCGACTCAGCCTGTTGAAAATGAGTACCTGGAATAACATCCTGGGGATAATAATGGGCGGCTGAAGCGTAGTGCTGGCCACACTCCCTTCCTTTTATGCCGTACGGCTCGCAGATGGCAGCCTACTCTGCCCGATTCCTAAGCTGCTTTTAGTGGTACACATGGGAGCCATTATTATTATTTAAATAAACTTTAATAGCATTAATTTAACTGACTAAATAATTACCTATGCAAGTACATGCAGTTGAAAACACGTGGGTTGGAAAGGTCTAGTAACCAAGTTCATGTCCACTGACACGTGGTCGATTTTCTAGTAAAATCTAGCAGTGTCAAGAACTTTGTAACTCGTAAAAATGTGACGTCATGTGTGTAAATCTATAAAAGCACGGACGAGTCGTGTATTAGGCAGTCTTTCACAGTCTTTTGTTTTACGTCAGTTTCTCATAGTCTGTGGGAGGTCGAAGTGTTTCGTCGAGGGCACGGCTGAATCGAGTTCTACGAAGTCAGGTCGTTCGAGATTTTCAACGACCAATACCTGTCATCGAGGGCTGAATCAGGAGCGACTTAGACGCATACAACGGCCACGAGGAACCCGTGAGATTGAAATCCCATTTCAAGAGAACAACGCCTCTTGTTATTAATAAACAATTAATAACGGTAAATACAAAAGTAGCACAACAAATAACGGAACAATTAACACAACAAATAACGGAACAAATGTCACAAGTAACACAAAACTAGAAGAAAACCATAAACAACAAACCAACTGACAGAGAGCAACAGGAAGCTGGAAAAGAGAATTGATGAGGTTAAGGAGAGTATACAAGAAAACAACATCCAGATAATGAAGAAAGTGGAATAATACGTAACACGAAAAGTAAACGAAAACAGAGAGCGGGTAGATTGACAAATCGAAGAGATTAAGCGAGGAAAACAAGAAATATCAACGAAGTTATGGTCGGAAGCAAAGGAGTATTAAAAGAAGAAAATGAAAGTGAAGTAGCAGATAAAGACTGTGGGGTTAATGATAAGCCCTTAGAACGATTAGTAAAGAAGAAAAAGTACAGACAGTATAAGGAACTCAAAACGTCTGATTTTAAAAATTTTGTACCTGCACTTTTCAGTTTTCAATGTCACGTGTGTGATTATGTTAGTAAGAATTGGAACGCATTGTGTACACACTGTATGGAATTTCATTAGACTCAAGCTCAAATAAAATGTGATAAATGTGAAAAGTTATTTCAAAAAAAGTCTTTGTTGAACCTTCATGCTAGGTCTCATGTGCCAAAAGAAGAACGCATTGTTTTTTCACGTCACACACGTCATAAAAGGTTTAGCAGTAAGTCAGCGGTATCAGCACAGTTAAAGACAAGTTATCTTAGAGAGAGACCATTTTTGCGTGAGCGGGGTGGACACAGTTTTACGTCAAGAGGCATCCTGCAAGGCCACTTAACAATTCATAGTGATGAAGCCCCATGGAATTGTTCCAAGTGTAACAAAAACTTCAAAACAAAATACAGATTAAAAATACATATGAATAATCATCAAGACACAGACAGCTGCATTCAGACACAAACCATGTTCAACACCCTGGGTGTAGAAGAATTAGACGAATATGCGACTTTATTAAGAGACGGATATTTATCAGAAAACAAAGAAGAAATGAGAGATAATGAAAATGTGAGATACAAAAACAATAAGTTTAAAGATAATAATTATGCATGCTTTGAAAATGAGAATTATGAGATGGTGCGTATAGAACCAGAATACGTAACAAAAACAAGAAGTAGAAAAAGGAACGTTGTGGTAGAACGTGGTAGGGAGACAGCAAGAGGCCGAGGATATCGTAGAAAACAAGAGCAGACTCTACCCAGAATCAAAATATATGACATTCCTAAGTCTGTGAAACAAAAGAGAACAGGAAGCAGTAAGATATCAAGTGAAGAAGATGTAAGACTGATACAGCCTATTGATACTGACAGTCCAGAAGAATCTGTAAAGGAAAGGGTGAAAAGACCAAAATTACGTAGTTCAGAAGAAAGAAATGATCATAATCATGCTCAGAATTATACACGCGCAGATAATCGTGAAATGTTACTTAAATTTGGGAATATAATTAATAGGGAATTTAAAGATAAAAATATATTAAAATTCCTTGACATGAAATATGTATGTAATTAATTTGACTTGACATGAAATATGTATGTAATTAATTTGACTTGACATAAAAAAAAATGTGTATGTATATAACTACTTTAACACGAAAGAATAAGTATATAAATAACTTAATATCGATAAAGTTTGTTAAAGTTTGTATGTAATTAACATAACGTGAATATTGTGTATGTAAAGAACATACAAAGAAAATTTGGTGTGTATAACTAAATGGAAAAGAAAACAAAAGGTGTAATCTAATATAATGTGATAAGAATATAAAGTAATATAAATTTAAAAGGGACAGTGCGTGTTTAAATAGTATGTCTATATTGTTGACAAGTGATGTTTGTATTATGTTAATTTAGAGTCGAGGGTGCGAGTTGTATAGTGTAGCGGGTCTACAGGGAGAAAGTGAAAGTGACATTTAAAGGAACTAGTTTGACTGCATTATACTAAAGTAGGTCGCACAAAATGTAAACAAACCTTTTGATAAACGTTTAGTAGAGGCATACAAAATGATTTCACAAATTCTATAAAACAATTCTGGAAACCATTTTGGGGGACAAATGAAACGTTACTGTGAACCTGTGTATTAATTTAATATGTATATAGACACATAAAATAATAAATCAACTATTAATGGTAATATAACAATATATAATAATATAAAGCATTGTAATGTACATAGATGTAAGTAAAGTATAAATGAAAATTTGAATCAAAAGAGGCTCGACTATGCGACAGTCAGGCGCCGACAAAATAAGTTACAATAGACCCAAAACACCCTTACATGTCATAAAAGCATAAAATGTTTTGTAGAGTAAATACAGCAAAAACGCCCATGTACCGTTAGGTCAACGGTACTGTGTCCTCCAGCAGACAATAGATGACACGCCAATAAGTATGACCATTTTAGAAAGTAGCGTCACTTTTTAGGAGTCTATCGAACGTCCGCATAAGTTTATCGCCCACTCTCTGGCAACCAATCACGGATAGCGTCGGTAGTGAGCGCGAAAAAGATACAGCACCGGAATGGGTACGTTCGAATTTACCGGCAAATATTTCAAAGTCAAGCCAATGGGCGTATGATCAACAAGAGCTGTAGTGAGGGAAGGACTCGGAAAACTATAAAACACAAGTGAAGGAAACAAAAAGAGGAAGTCTAAGTTTAATTTTCACGCAGAACACGGGAAACCTGCGTCACTCGATGTGAACATTTTAATACTATAATTCTAAGTTCAAATCAATAGATTATCTCGGTTAAATAGTTGAGAAAGAATTACAGTCATCAAGAAGTTTATTTTATATGTGTGCGCGATAGTACGTACGGACCAGAAGATGTTTAACTTGTGCGAGTAGATTGCAGCAAGAAGTATACTTATTTATACGTGCGCGACGTCTAGTACTAACGCGAGCGAGTGGAGTAAATAAAGAAGGTTTAGTCAAGCGTGATTAGTGCAAAGTGTAGTGCGATGTTCAACGCAGGATTACAGATCGTCATTTTTTTACTTGGAATCCAGCAACAAGTAACAGTTTATCATTTATGATTCACAACTTAGTAAATTAACATAATTTTAGCATCTCAAAAATAACTCATTCTCAAAAGACCCACGAGTTCAGATACTAAATATTACAATTTATGCTATATGACATGTTTGGAGAGTTACGGTATAGTAAAGTAAGGAAACAAGATATAATAATTATAGAAATGTTAACGAAGTTGAATAATTGAATTTATGGAAGATTATAGAAGTTCATAGTAGTTAAGAATTTATGATACATGTATATGTTTTGATTAATATTGAAGATTTAAATGTGTTAAGGAAGAAAATTTGAATCTACTGATTGCTCATGTGAATAATACTTGATTGATATGATTTTAAAGAATCCGTAAACTAGAGATATTAAAAATTTTTTTGTTATTAATTATAAAGAATATTAATGAGTATAGATTGGAAAGATGATATTAATGATTAATCTTCAGATGTATTAAGTAATAAGAAGATAAACAATATAAATCTTAGTATCTGAACGAAGTGTTATTATTTCATAACAATCCTGAGATACTCTGCTCGGCGCCCAAGAAAATTAATCAATAATACAAAATGAGTGGAAGTATTCAGTAATAAATATATCTAAATATAATTTGTAACACAATAAATCAATGTAATTACCGAGTATATGCAATACTGTCTTGAATAAATTATTTAGTCAACGTTCGAAAATTACGCGTGCTTCACGAGTAGTTATATTTAGCGCACCAATACGTTGAGCTAGTCTCTAAGAATTTTTATATTTGTCGCCAGCAACGTGGTTGCAGTTGTTTAAGTTTATTTATAATACACAGAACATTTGAAAATAAGACGAGGAAAGACACCAAGATAATGGCAACACCTGTTTTAACCTATGGAAGTGAAACTTGGACGATGACGAGAAATGATGAACGAAGAATACAAACAAGTGAAATGAAGTTCTTTTGGAAAACCAAATGTTGCATTCTTAGAGATGTAATACGAAATGAAGATATAAGAACTGAGCTAAATATACATTCTATAGCCAGGAGAATAAGGGAAGGGCAACTAAGATGGAGGCAGCATATCGAAAGAATGGAAGATATGAGACTACCTAAACAATTAATACAATACAGACCTCAAGGAAGACGTGATATAGGTAGACCAAGGAAGTGAAGTCGGAGGAGGCTGAAGGTAGTAGGTAGCTTCAGTGAAATCCGAGGAGGCTTTAAGCTTATACCTTGACGTGTAGAAGAAGAAGATTAATTTTATTGCATCCAATGACGAGTGTGCAATTGTGTCTTGTGTTGTTTTGTGTATGCTGTATCTAGTACTTCTCTGCATTATAGAGTACTTTTATCAGACATTATATAAACATTAGTTATTTTGTTGATCCTCTGTCAACCGTTGAAAGAGTGTAATTTATTACACTTGGTAAGTTTCACAAATTTTTTTTTTAATTAACTCTGACAGCTGTTTCGACTAACTAAGCCATTGTCAAAGAGGGAGTGAATGAAATTACTGAACACAGGATGTTAGTGGAGTGTAGGTGGTGAACATCTGTTTAGGGCGTATCTGGAACATCTGTGTTGTGGTGGCGAGGGGGGGAGTGTGTGCATGAGACAAGGGAAGGTCAGGTGTCTTTAAAAACTAAATACAATCATGAATGCAAAATATAAAATTAACTGAACTAAATTTAAACTGAATGCAAAATTTAAAATAATGATGAACATTCAAAATAATATAAAATAAACTAAACTAAATAACAGATTTTAATAAAGGGGACACACAAAATTCAGTCTGTTCATTGGTTAAATTTTTGTTATTTTTTATTGCTTTTTTAATTTCTAAAATTTCTAACAAATCCATTGTTTTACCTTTTTGTATGTTGTGGAATAGTGTTTAGTTAGTCGAAACAGCTGTCAGAGGTAATTAAAAGAAAAAAAAAATTGTGATTTTACCAAGTGTTTTTATATATTTTACAAAACCTTTGTATTAATATGTTTCACCAAGTGTCCAACGAGTCATCAATTAATATCGTAATTTATTACTTTTATTCATTATATATAATTTTGTACGTAACCTGAAGACGGCCTCGGAATGTTTTGGGTGGCCGAAATGCCGCTCTTAATATTTTCTGTGATGACAGTAGTCCATGATATAGATTTTAATTTTGTTAATGTGAATTAGGAAGGAACGTAGCAGAAGAGGGAGACGAAGACAAACCGTAAAGACGAAATCAAGGAAGAAAGACCGTATAAGGAAGTGAGAGGTTAAGCCAGGGATGTAGGAAGTTTCAGGTCCATCAACCTGCTGGCTGAAGTAAAGGAGAGAGATCCCTGTTGTACTGGCTAATGTTACAGGAGAAAATGCCAGTCTTAGCAAACTACACTCAGGGAAGGCTTAAGCCCAGAGTGACCTGGCGGCCGCCAAAAGTGCTGTCGTTTTGGTAGTAACAACGTAAAGAGGGTTCAACCGCCTCTCGCAGCTTCTGAGGACCATTTCAGATTTTACGGATCAAAACGTCAAGCAAAAAATATTACGATAGAAGCATTGGGAACAGTTGTGGCATGCAACACATGAATAAGGGATTCTATGAATATAAGCATCGTACAAAGTAGACAGAAATAATTATCATCGTTATCCTCGTCGCATTTCTCCCATTCTTCTTGCGTCTTCTTCCTTCTTTGGTCTTAAATTTTTTCAGCCTGTTTTTAATGACGAAAAAAATGTGTTTATCATATGTTAACCGCATAGCTTCTACAGCTCTTACCCAGAGTATTTTCTTTCACCTATTCCAGTCTTTGTCTTGCTCTGTAGGTTTCCCCTTATACGAATCTATCACGCACTGTAAGCTGTAATCCTGTGAATTGCTTCCTTAAGATAAGATATACCTTGTAAGTGTCATCTTTCTGTAAGTGAAAAGTGTAAGTGATGGTTTCTTACACTCTTTACGAGAAAACATATCACTGCCATTAACTTTTTATTCACAACTTTATGGTTCCACTCATTTCTCGGTAGCTTTCCCTAACACCACATTTCCAACCCCTGTTACATTCTCATTACTGGTACTTCTATTACGTGTTTGCCTCTGACATTCATAAACTAATGACAATAGCTGTAAAGCGTAGAACAAACTGTTTTGTTTATGGCCATTTGTATTTCAGTTAACTCTTTTACTTACACGTCTTTCGCCTCTTTAATATTCTATGCTCTTCGAATCAGAAATTCTTCTCGTTCTAATTTTGGGCTTTCCTGTTGTTGCGTATGTTATTTTCGTTGTCCTTATGATCATGCGAAAAACTATTCCATCTTGCTCCTGACGTTCCTATAAAGTTTATAAGATCATGTACAGTGCCAGATGTTTTCAGCATCCATGGTAAAATTTGGGGCGTGGTAAATGGTGCGTTATTGGAGAAGCGGAGAGAATTCAACTTTGCGACATATATTTACGCTCATGGATTCTGAAAAGGTTTTTGCCAAGGTAGACAGGAATACGTTATGGGAATTTTTACAATGAAATGGGTAACCTAGGCATCTAATTTTAGCAGTAAACAGTCCTCTGTTTCGACACCCAGATAGGCCTACTTCTGCAAAGGGGAAGAAAGCAGAAGGTTCTAAGTATAAATCAAGGTGTAACACAGGGCTGTAGTCTCTCTCCAAAGCTGTCTAATATATTGGACGATGTCACTCGTATTTGGCAGAGAATTTACACATAAACAGTTATTTCTCTAGGACAAAGCAGATTTTTTAATACGCTGCTGTTTGCTGATGACCTGCTGCTTATAGATACCACCGAAAATGGTTTGCAAAGAGAGCTACATAATTTACAACGGTGTTCGATTTGGCGTAACTTGAAATTGTCTACAAACAAAACTAATCTGATGGCTTTCCTGGTAAGCAATCCTGTAAGAGCCTAAATAATGATTAACAACCAACTAATTGAACAAGTCTTTCATTTTGGCTACCTAGGGTATTATGTATTATATGATAAAAATGGAGACATAGACAATAAACTACATAAGTTTCAAATGATGTGCAGCACCATAAGAACGCTAAAAATCTGACGCGGAAAGGTACTTGGCTCAAGTTTTATAATGTAATGGCTGTCCCTATGGCTTCTGTATAGAAGTGAGTAATGGACAGTGAGAAAGAGAGATAAAAGCCGCATACAAGCAGCGGAGATAAAATTTTTAAGATCGGTTAATGTTATTCTAAAGTAGATCAATTTAGAAATAAATACATTAAAGATGAGTTAGAAATGTACAACTCAAATGAGAATTAAATGAGAAATAAAGTTGGACAGAAGAAATTGGAAGGACCATTTGGAGCGTATGAATGATCGAAGACTACCAAAAGTGGCAAGTAGTTACAAACCAGCTGGAAGATGAAGCGTAGGGAGATGAAAGAAAAGATCGGAATAAATCCTATTAATTCTAAACAGGTCAGCAAGGCCCAATCCTTGTTGGGGGAGGAAGAAGAAGAAGAAGAAGAAGAAGAAGAAGAAGAAGAAGAAGAAGAAGAAGAAGAAGAAGGAGAAGAAGGAGAAGAAGAAGAAGAAGAAGTAGTAGTAGTAGTAGTAGTAGAAGAAGAAGAAGAAGAAGAAGAAGAAGAAGAAGAAGAAGAAGAACATGGTGCATTCTCTTGACTGATAGATTTTCGTTCATGTTAGATGTGCTGCTAGACAGTAATAGCCGATTGTTAATCTGAACATTACAAAAGTTTCCTTCCTGAGTTCTATTTTGCTGATATTCTGTTTTGCAAATGTTTTTCGTTTTTTTTCCTTTTGTTCTACTGTGTCTTTTCTTCAAATTTCATGAATTTGCACGGTACACGTTTCTTAGCAGAGTTTAATTCTAGAGACTTTACACCAGATGGACCTCGGTAGCCTCCTTGACATCTTACCAGCGATTTCATTTCCCCCGACCCCTACAGGGGCCGAGATCCACTAATGTACGATAGTTTTGTAGAGAGATTTTAGAGACTTGACAATTTGTTGATCCTATTTTGGTTTTTTCTGTTGGTTGATTCTGGCGTTTTCTTGTTTACCATTACCAAAATCATCGTAAACATCTTCATCAATCCTTAATGTTCAGCACCCTATTTTGTTTAGAGTCGTGTCTGTAGCGGATTCCATCTTCATCCTTATCTACCCCCGAGATATGTAGGAAAACGAACATTCTCCTTTGTATTGCAACAGAATACACACGGTTCTTAAACTTGTATATCAATAATTCGTGGATGACTTGCTCAATCGTTTGTTAATTATGTCCTCCCTCATTTGAGATGATTTCCAATATGTGCACAGTTTTTACATTACAGGTATTTACAGTAATTAAAAGTTGACAAACATTGACTCTTACCGGAAATCTCGTTTGACTATAGCAGTAATAATTTATGCGAACATCGCATGCTTCATTGTCATATTGAAGTCATTTCTGTTGCGAATCAATTAACGTTATAAAGTGAAATTTGCACGCGACCTGCTATAATTACCCACACTATGTAGGACGTAAGTAAATTGGTTTAAATCGATCAACCCAAGTTAATTGAATACTATGAATACCTGGGCCAGTAAAGAGGAATATCGATTAAACTACAGTGATTTTATGCGCACCGTTCACTAACCATTAAATTTGCTTTAAAATGGTTTATTATTTAAAATGCTGAAAATTATTAAAAATGAATTGGAAGAAATGTATAATAATGAGTAAGATATATGTACCCAAACACTTGTGTCCTATAAATTTATATTTCCAGATTTGTTTGGCTAGTCTGCAGTCAGACAGTCCTTATAAATCTTCTTTTTCACCATTGTATATAATCTTTTAATCTATCAGTCAAATTAAAAAGTTCTAATTCTTTTGTCATGTCTTCTTTCTTTAGACGACCAAGTTTAGAGCACCTTTTCGCTTGTCTAAAGAGCACCTTTTTGCGAGGTCTGAATTTTATTTTCATATTTCTTAATGGTCGTACGTAATTCACACCCATATGACAATATAATGACTGCTTAAATTTGTAGAGCATTCATTTTGTCTCTCGACGGCCATTGTTCTAAAAATAGGATCGGTTGTTCCAAACGTAGGATTGTCTGGAACTTGCCTAACTTAACATCAACGTCTCTGATTGAACCTTCTTAATCAATTAACAACCACTGTTAATTTTATTAATTAAATTTATTAATTAGGTTGCAGCTGTTTTAACTGTAGAAAACATGTCATGAAATGTGGTAGAAAAAAATACAGAATACTAAGGAACTACCGAAACTACATTATCCGTCTAAATTATTAAAGGGTTTATTTACTTTTACACTCGCATTCCTTTTTCGGCATTTTTAAATCTCTTTATTAAATATTAATTTGATTTATTTAAGGGATTTAAAATTAGTTTAAATGTGCGATTTAAAAAAAATTTTAATTTCTCTCTTTTTTACATTTCCTATTTTAAAATCCTCACAGTCTAAAGGGAGGGACTCGTTGAGAGAAAAGTCTGGTCCATGAAGTAAGAGGATTGGAATATAGGAACAGCTCCTTTCCACCTGAATAATTGAAATTCTGAGTACAGATGATAATAATGAATTCTCTATTGTTACGATAATTACGGAACCTTCTCGAAAAGACGAGAGTGTTGTTCTACACGCTTCTCGACTACGCCAGCGAGTGGCGTCTGTGTAAACGCCGTCCACTCGCGTAGCAACCCATGGAGGCTGTTCGAGAGCACTTGTAGTACGCAAATTATGCTGGCACGCCGCCAGAAGAATGGAAAATTATTCAGAAATAACGCGGGACCTATATAAGCAACAGCGGCCGCCATAGTTAGTAAGTTACAGTGGTGGATTTCTTTAGTGCGGAACAAGTGATTAGTAGAAAGTGACTACAGTGTTATAATTAGTGCGGAACTCTTATAGGTGACATTATTATTGCGTGTGGGCAATTATAACTTGAGTTCTTGTTATGAGAGTACAAATTGTTATTTACGACTAATTAAAGCTGGTGATTACTAAATTCAGAGATTAGACTTTTACGCTGCTAGGTATTCTTGGTCCTCTTGTACGTTGTAGAAACTTGGACTTTGACTGAAGTCACAACAACTAAAAAATTGGAAACTTTCGAAATGTGAAGTTTACTGTAGAATACTGAACATTTCATGGACAGCACATATAACTAATGTTGAAGTTCTTAGAAAGATGAGAAACGAAATGGAAGTTATTAACACAGTGAAGATAAGAAAGCTTCAGTATCTGGGACATCTCATGAGAAATGAACAGAGATTTTACTTTTTGCAGTCCATACTACAGGGAAAAGTACTTGGAAAGATAGAAATTGGGCGAACGAGAATATCATGGCTGACGTTTGGGGTGAATTAAAATATTAAGGACCTGGTTTGGGGTGAATACAACTGACTTACTCCGTGCAGCAGTACAGAAAGTTCTGTACGATATCCGACAACCCAAACGGATAGGAACTATCAGAAGAAGAAGTACTAAATTAATTGGTGTCTGTATTTGTTTCCAGTGAACCAAACGACGATACATGAGACAGTCATAACAATATTATAGAGGGTTGTAGAATATATTTTATTTAAACCGTGTAATAAGAGAATGTATAGTACTATTTAATTTATTAGAGGATAAGCTAAATGTACAGTGGTAAAATTGGACGTAACAACGCCGGTAAACTAATTTAAATTCTCTAAATACCACTATTACATTAACGACTCGGAACACTAGGTTTTTATAAGTAAAAGCATAAAGTTTTACCTTACAGCCTGAACCGGTTTTCTCCTTTATAAGGCTTCTTCAGAGGCTGCCGTTGGTAGCTCTGTCCGTCTTGTTGTAGGCGACGGAAACGAGTTTCGAAAGATCGATGCTGTGTGTGTGGGGTGAGATATGTTCGAATAATGCGTGCGATTTGAATTTTGTCTGTTTGTTTAGGATGTCGTTTTTATTTGTTTTTGTGTGTTTGTATATTTCTAATTGTTCTAGAGTGTCTAGTTTTCGGCCTTTTGTGTGTACGTGTAGAATGTTCATGTTATTGCCGATGTTTTTAGCCTATATGTGTGGTTTGCTCCAATGAGGTGGTTTGCAAAGGTGGATTCTGTAGTGGAGTGGAGTGCCTTTGTGTGTTCAATGTATCTCTGTTTGAAGCTACTTCCTGTCTGGCCTATGTAGAATTTATCGCAATTTGAGCAATTTAGCTTGTAAACACCGGGTAGATCGAATTTGTTTTGTGCTTTGTGTGTGTGTTTTGATAGTGTGTGTTCTGTTTTGTTAGTAGTTTTGTAAGCGATCCTGTATCCTGCTTTTTTTGAATTAGTGGGCTATTTTTTCAGTTTGTTTGTTAATGTATGTTAGTGTTATGAATTTGTTGTTTTCTGTCTTTGTCTGTTGTTTACACCGGTTCAGGCTGTAAGGTAAAACTTTATGCTTTTACTTATAAAAAACCTAGTGTTCCGAGTCGTTAATGTAATAGTGGTATTTAGTTAAGTAACGGACACGTCATGGACAACGAAATCGAAGAATTTAAATTCCCTGTTTAAACTTTGCCTTTCATTTTGTGCAATAAACGTAAACAAAAAGAAATGGTTATTACACTCAAAGGCAATAAAAGTCAATTGCGTTTTACACAAACACACACACAGAACACGACGAAAAGTAGCTGAACAACACTGTTTGCCCAACTGTGGAAATCGACTTTTCGGTTGTTTTGTTTACAAAAAGTAATTTCAGTTTATCGCTTTTTTACACAACTAGAACGCTTACACCCTCTAATAGTAGGCGCTCAAATTATTTCGTTTGGAAATGTTTTCATTTTTTACAGAGGCGTTAAAACTTTACCATTAATAAAATTACATAAAAACAAACGACTCTACTACCTACATACGACTCGCCGCCAAAGTCCGCGGTGGGCCTTGGGCTCCTTTACAATCTTACTCAAACCTTGAAGCATCTACATTCCATAAATTTTATTGACTTAAATTCTCTATGTGCTGAACATGTTTAAATAAATAATGACACAATTTTCAAAGCATTCAACATCGAAAATACACAAATACTAATATATACACAACACAATCACACACAATAATACCAGTTTAGAATACCAAAGTTAACAGGAAACCATAGGAACACAATCAATACACAAATACTTCAAAAGATTGAAAATTAAGAAGGCTGACGATGGGAAACGATAAGTTTCACAAAACATGATCCAAATAAGGGATAAAACATTCTGAGGTAAAGTTATTATAAATATTAAAAACATATTGTACATGCATCAAGAAATATACTGTAGTAAAAAGTGTTTGACATATATAATTAACAAATGTAATTTTTATCCTTGATGTTATGTCCGAAGGAAACGGTTAGCACTAAACAATATACTCATTAATAGTATTCGGTATTACTAAAACTACTCTCTGGGCTGTAAAGCCGTTTCTTTTTATAGCATGCAGAAAATTAAGCCAAGACAAATTGTATGAAAATGATGAAATGCAGAATACACCTGATGCGTCTTAGACGCTCTCGATGAAATCTTGAGTTGGTCTTAGAACGCTAGTTGAGGTGCTGGTGTGAAATGAAATAATTAAGTGGACTGTATACGTTTGTTGGAGTTAATGATTTATTGAAACTAGTAGAAAATAGTTGCTGGCGCGTGCAGTTTAGCGCGGCATAGATGCCTGAGAATTAAGATAGAATTAAATGTTGAAAACCCATAATCGAGTGTACGCCGAGATCGCCTTAGTAGTTAGCGCATGATGCTCATGCTAAATTTAGAAATGTTGAAAATAATGTAGCCGCGGCTGGCGAACTGAGCGAGATGCCCGCTCGGAGTCTTGCAAGTAACTAAGTTAAATTTGACTGCTGCTAGCCTGTATCAAACCGGCAGCAGATAGCAGGGAGAAAAAATGACGTCACTACACGCACCTGCAATGCGGTGTTTTACAGTACAAAGTCTACATAGGTACAAAGTTTAACCAACACCCAATACTCAATCTGTCAGAAAAGGAATTAACGCGCTGACAAAGTGTCCGTCAGTACGGCACAATCTTTTGCCACAGTACTGTGGTGAACTGACGGACACTTTGTCAGTAAGTTAATAGAAGGTGACACGGAAGATGGCATCCAGAGGTAAAGACGAAACGTCTGTACGAATCAACGTCTTTCGTAACGAAGGAGAAAATGGAAAACCACGGCCTTACAGATCGAAAAGCAGTTTTAGTAATTACGGCGCCGCCCGTGCAAGCCTGAGAACAGACTGAGCATTGGCTGTATTCGGCTTTTCATCATTTCCATACGATTTGACTTGCCTTGATTTTCTGCATGCTATAAAAAGAAATGCATGCATACTAGATCTCTTTAGGATAGTAAACACAATTTTGTAAATAGTCAGAATCCTAAAACTTAACAGTGATAATCTTTAGAGGGATCCAGCCGTTAGGATAGGAAAAACAAAATATAATTTAAAGGGTTTATTACTTTAACTAAAATGAAATTAAACTGAATTCAGCATCGCTATCAAAAAAGGTAATCCTTGCAGGCGGTGTCAGTAAGTCGCGACGAAACAAAGGTTTTGCCTGGTCTTACGCGGTCAATTGCGCCCCGCACTTTCACTTACTGACCAAAGCTTTCATTTAGAAACGTTTCTATTCTTCTGAACTTCGATGAAATTTCAAATTTTCAACTTTGCATTTTTTTATGAGTGACCTCTTTCATCCAATATTTTTGTTATGTTAAGTTAGATTAGGTTATGTTAGCCTAGGCCAGGTCAGATTAGGTTAGGTCAGGTTAGGTTAGGTTATGTTAGGCTAGGTTACGCTAGGCTAGGATTGTAATAGATAATGGTAATAAAATAATGGATTGAATAGAATTATTGTAATGGTAATACGATTATACGATTATGGTAACGAGTTTTATCCGATTGCGTCGCAACTGACCACTGTCCCGCAGGGTACTCCCTGATGCTGCAGCATTAAACCTAGAAAGCGTGTGTATGTAGCTGATCTACGTAATGGCCACATGAATGCAATGTAGCCTATGACACACACTATATTGTAATGAAATACAAAACTCAATCTATAAGTTGCTGTATGTATTGATTGGCTCTGAGGTAAAACAGGATTTACATTTTTGAATTATACAATGCTGAAGCAGAATACTGAAGGATAGATTAAAAAAATAATGATAGATAAAACTTTTTCAGCTAGTTACAATTTTAATATCTTGAAAATTATTGTTAGGTCGTGTGTGTGTGTGTGTGGGGGGCGAGAGAGAGAGAGAGAGAGAGAGAGAGAGAGAGAGAGAGAGAGAGAGAGAGAGAGAGAGAGAGGTAAAATATTGGGGTGAGTGACTGGATCTCTCGTGAGGGTTTAAAGGGCAGAGTCAGTGTGTGTGTACAGAAGTGCAAGTGAGTTGATGTATCTGTGCTGGTTGTCAATGTGGAGTGGTACCAGAAAATAAACAAAATTTAATCCAATTTCTTTTTCTTTCTTTTTTGTGTGTAAACAGTTCACTCTTTAAATACATTTCATAACAATGATATTTTTAATTTGTTTGGTGTAAATAGCTGAATGTCGTTGCAAGTAAGCTGTCTGAATGCAGCAAATTGAATTTTTATAACCTGGTAGTAAACTAAAACACAGACACACACACACACACACACACACACACACACACACACACACACACACACACACACACACACACACACACACACACACACACACACACACACACACACACACACAAACCCAATCAGAGTATTATTTAAACATCGTAAACGATTTGTGATTTATATCAGGTAAAACCTTGATTTGGACCACCTCCAGCGTAATTCTTTTCCTCATTTCATGTTCGACTCCTGGAAACACCTTAGAAGGTAAAACCATAAAACAACTTACAACTTTTTTTTAATTGTATTATTGTAGTAATGTATTATTGTATTATTAATGTATTAATAATGTATTATTCAAAATAAATTATTGAATTTAACATGTTGAAACTGGTCTGTGAGACCAACCATCAACTCATCTTTAATACCTCTTAATACTAAATACATACTGTATCAGCCAAATTATGTCCAATGACATCCTTTGTTCCGGTCTTCTTAACTAAACACTATCACCCGCGGACAATGCTGTCTTTATAACACAAAACACTACACAAGTTCAAATGGCTTTGTTTTCTTCAGTCTTCGGAACACGTGTTGACTGTCCAGCAGCAGAAGAACTTCTGCATTTTCGTGGAGGTGAAGCCTTTCTTCATGATTCTTCGCAAACATTTTAATCTCTTCTTTGATTGTTGGAATACCTAGATCTCTATGGATATCGGCGTTACTAACGTTCCGTGATGCATTCACCATGGTCCAAGTTTAAAATAAATAGTTTTATATCAAAATACTGGCCAAATGTAAATAATTACGATTGAAATCCTATCACAACACTGTAAATCTAATATACATTAGGAAGAACAAATACCAATAATCTACAAAGTAATGTATTAAAAACAAACATTTCTTACTTATGAGTTGCGAAAGAAGATACGTGTTGAAAGAGAACTACAACGGCTGGGAAACTACTAGGCCTATTGTCCCCGCGTACCCGTTAAAGACTACGACCCTTTCCTGCTCACTCCTTCATTGAACGAAAATTCCAAACTTTCAATTTATTACCCCTTTACCGAAATTTCCTACCAATTAACAGTTGTCGCCACCGTCAAACCCCTATTAATATTTGTCTCTATGGTCATGGAGTTTCACCGCATTTCTCAAAGTATTAACGCACATTCGTGGAATATCCTTCCTTGCTTTACTCAAGCAGTTCTCGTTACTAAGATAAAAAGCCTCCTTGAATTTACATTGTTTAAATTTTTCCTCCTTACCTACCATGGACTAACGTCACACAATATCCTATGCTGTTCGCCAATCTCGAGGTACCGTAAACAAGGGTTACTTGAGCCCAATTTTTTAAAATTTTCAACAATTTTTTTATATAAACTTATAAAAGAATAAAAATTTGATATACAGGGTTTATTTTCTTTAACTTATGATATATTCTGGTTGGTTCAATAAGAAAGCTTTATTATTTTGGCTTTTTATCATATATATATGAAAAAATTACTTTGGGTTCAAGTTACCCCTATGATTGGGTTACTTGAGCCCGCAGCATATTTTCCTATTCTATTCCATAATAAAAACACAAGAGATCAAGTAGGACCTAGGTTCTTTGAAAATAAACATCTTCTTGTACAAAAAATTAAAAATCCTGTTTATTTTTATACAAAAGTAATTAAATAAGAAATATTTTTTGGGAACCTAAATCAGTTGAATATAAAGAAAATGTTAATTAGAAAACATTTTACATTGGGCGTAAAGAAAACAGTCCTCGCTTCATCGATTTTGGTGGGTCAATTTCTAAGACAATATCTTGCCACTTGTAAAATAAAATGTCTTTTTTTCCGGCCATTTCCACGCCTTTAGAGTAGGTTCCATACAGTCTACAAGGGCACCATCATCTTTTATTTCTTGGACAACCCCCGGATAATTTTTTCCATTCCACTCGACAAGAACAAAATTTCCGACTTGCAGTGATTCTTTATTAATAGGAATTTGTTTTTCTTTTGAGGGTTGTTTTGATTGTGTTCTGAAAGCTGGCTTTTACCAAATCGGATAGGCAAATGCTCCACAAATTCATACTCACTATTTTAAACGCTGAAATCACTTTCTCCGCCTGAATGTAAACTATATTCGTCTTCATCTTCTGATGTTGAACTACAAGAAACTTCACTCTTACGTTTACGTTTAATTGGTTTTACAGTTTTAGGACTCTTTTTTAGCTCTTTTTTGGCCGCCGATAATGACGTTGATGGAATTTCATCCTTCACAGAAGAAGAATTTTCATCAACTTGGAGATCAGACACACAAATGCTCTTCCCAGCTGGAACTTGCAGTTTTTTCTTCTTGATGGGACGAGGTTTCACAAACTCATTTCGCTTCTGTTCCAACTGTTCAAGGAATGCTTCTCCAACCATGCTCAAATTTAAGTGTTTGTCCTGATTAGGCACCCGTTGCAAAATTTCTTCCTTGTTAATTGGAGCTATGCCTGCTTTCTTGAAGCCTGCCTTTAGATTGCTTGCCATGTTTGGTTGCAATTCATCTAAGACAGTTCGTAACAGCATGGGGAACTGATCCTTTGGAAGCACGCCCATCTTTTACCTGCATCAGACTGTTTCCACCTGTTTAGGACATCTCTCCATTTTATTTTTAATGGCCTAAAATAAGCTACGTCCAGTGGTTGGGTTAAGTGAGTGGAATTAGGGGGTAGGCAAATAAAACTGATGGTATTTTCTTCACATAATTTGACAACATTAACACTTTTATGTGACGTCAAATTATCGCCTATTATAACTTTCTTCCCCTCTTGTCTCTTCAGAACAGGTAGCAGATGACTGATGAACCATTCCTCAAAAATTGCTTAGTCTATCCAACCGTGTTTACTTCTGTTGTAGCGCGCACCAAGTGGCCCATTTTCAGTCCAGGTGTTCCACAAGTGCTCAGCCTTATAGATGATGTAGGGTGGAAGTGCAGTCCCTGATGCGTTGCCACAAAAGATGACGCTTATGCTAGACTTGGTTGAGTTTATAACCCTCTCTGGATATTTGCAGCCCCTCCTACAAATAACTTTTTTCCTACCAGGGTCATCACTCATGTTACTTTCATCGTAATTGTAAATATTGGCTGAAGGAACTCCTTCAAGCTCATTACTTAAATTTTCTATGTAATCAGTGATGACTTTTTCGTCAACAGAGGCTCGGGCTCGTTTTATATGTGCTGCAAATCTTACAGCTAACTGATGATGTCTGTTTAAAAAAGATTTGACCCAATCTCTGCCGGGAAGATTGTTTTTAAACTGACTTACAATTCTTCCTTGCCTAGCTAAATAGCTTTCACTATGAATCTAAAATCTATTTCATCACATGGAAATCCAAAATCACAGACTTTGTCGAGATGGCTCGCAAAAGCCAGCTCTTCTTCAGTGGTGAATACTTTAGGATGTACTGGACTATTTATGTGCTGATTTTTAAGTTTTCTCTTAATGGTAGCTCTACTTATCTTATAAAAAGATTCTGCCTCTCTTTGTGTCATCTGTTTTGTTCTTACAGCCTCCAAACACTCTTGTAGTTTTTCGTCTGTGTAGTCGGCGTACCTCCGGCTCCCGGGTTGCCTTTTGTACTTGCTCGGCATGCTAGTCTCCGTCCCTGAAAAAAGGAGATCTGTTTTAAATATATATATATATATATATATATATATATTGATACAAATAATCATTATTCAAGCAACTAAATAGAAAAAAAACATGCATGTAGGCTACTTGAGCCCAACATTAACCTGGGCTCAAGTAACCCGTATTTTTAGGTTATGTTGACATGCTTAGCAAAAAAGATATTTTATAATTACTGAATACATGTAACTATATGATCAGGTGGTGAATAGTTTCTAGAGATATATAGCATAAAAAAATAGACTTACCTGAGTTCTTAAGGCACAAAATGTGTTGTACACGGATGAAAGTTTTCAGAAACAAAAATACAACACTTTTCACAACAATCAAAACACTCAGACCTGCAACCTGCTGGTCATTTCTCGAACCCTGAAATCTTATGTCATTCTAGGCAGTTGTGTTACCTAGCAGAAAAACGTCGAACTCCGTCCTTCTCGTGACTTTTAGTTAAATTGAGGGCTGATTGAAACACTTTTTCTTTTTGGGCTCAAGTAATACCTGTGGGCTCAAGTAACCCTACTTTACTCGGTACCTTACTTTATAAGTTTTTTTTTTTATTGTAACTTTCATACATTACAGACTGGAAGAGGAGTCTGGATTCCGTGTAGGACGATTACGTATTGACAACATATTTTTATTACAACCAATACTAGAAAAACGAAAGTCTCGCAATCTGTCTACGCACCTCGTATTTGTCGATTTAGGGAAAGCTTACGACACAGTACCATTAAAAAGACTTTTTGAAATACTGCAAATTTTGGCGTGAGTAAAATTTATGTTCGCGCTGTCTGTAACATGTATAATGACTCAAAGGGTTTTGGTGAGAGTGGGAAATGTCCTGTCAGAATTTTTCCTACCACACAAGAGCTTAAACAAGGATGCAGCTTGTCACCTAACCTGTTTAAAATAAATATCCGAGAAACCACTGGAGAAGAAAAACATCAGGAATGGGAATTCAAATGGATGAGCAGTGCTTAACAACTTTCCTATTTGCCGACGATCAGGTAAAGTTGACGTGTGACGAGGACGACACAGACTATATGTTTAGAAAATTGAGAGAGGAGTACGAGAAATGGGGTCTAAACATAAACACTACAAAAACAGAATATCAGAAAATAGGAGATATGCAAGAAGGAGACCCAGATCTGCAAATCCATAGAATTGGAAAATGTAGCGAATTCAAATATTTGGGAAGCATTATTTCAGACGATGGTCCAACAAAAAATGACATCAAAAATATGATGCAATAGGGAAAATACGCTATTCGTTTGCTAAACTCGTTATTTTGGTCGAACAAAATGAAACTTCAAACTAAACTGACAATCTGCACAACTATTGTGGAGACCAATTTAACTTATGGCTGCGAATGCTGGCAGCTTTCACATAAAGAGAAAAATATGATAGAAACTGTGGAAGTGGACTTTATCAGAAGAGCGTGTAATATTTCTAGAATGCAACACGTTAGAAACCAAGATATAAGAAGGAAAACAGGGCGCGTATTTATAACAGAAGAAATAATAAAATTCAGAGAGTTATTATGGTATTGTTATGATTACAGAACAGTCTACGTGTTTGTCGAATGTGCCAGAAGAATCTCGCTCTAATGTGTGTGGCGTACGTGCTTGTAGACGCATTCCCGAGACTTTTCTCGAAGCCGCCAGCCGCGCGGACTGTATCAAGGCCGCAATTAATTACGTAGTACACACTGGCGCTAAGACGTAGTTTGGAACGTTGTGGTCTGTGAACGGAGGTATAAATACATGGTGGCAGCGGCCATAGTTTTCAGTCATAGGCGCGATATATGACTGTGCGCGTTGAAGTGGATGTTAGTGAAGTGCTGTGTTTTATAATCGGGCGGGATTACTGTAATACAATTGTGTTTAATATTAGTGGACATTTTATTGCGTGTGAACAATTTTTATTTGATTTGTTGTAGAGACTGTGTTTGTTAATTACGAACTGTTTTAACTGTGAAAATTAAAGCTGGTGATTGGTGACTTAATTGGTGTCTTGTATTTTGTTTCCACTGTACCTACAACGATCAAGTAGACCGTCGTAACAGTATGGTCACGTAACGAGGATAGAGGAGAAGCGATGGCCAAAGAAAGCATTGACTTTCACACCACAAAACAGGAGAAAAAAGGAAGACTGACAACACAATGGGGAACAGGAATTAAGGAAAGAATTAGAGATCGAACTATTGAAGATGATGGCTGAATGGATAGGGAGAAATGTCGATCGAGATGCGGGATGCGGCATAGACTGTAGGACTATAAAAAAAACTTTCATACATTTTAACTTTTGCTGTCGATCCCAATTCTAGTGATCGAAACGTCGGGTGGAAAACATTATTACGAAGGAGGCAATCCCAGTTTAAGTGAGACTCGGGAAGCTTAGGGCAAACGTGAACATCTTGTTTCGTAACGGCAGAAGTCAAAGCTTTGTGTCATTATGAGCATTTATTATATAGTATACGAGCAACGAATGCTACACAACACAAAGTGCGTTCACCTTAACAAACAGTAATCATACCGGATGCTTTACGCCCCTCTGTGGTAAAAGTTACACTCACCAGTCACGCGACACGCTGCCTCGCCGCACTCGTTAACGAGGTATTAATGCCCGCCATCACCACGTGTTAGATTTACTTCAATTACGATCGTTTAATAATTTTCATTATAATGCATGACGCTGAGCAAATGAAAGTGAAGACAATGTTTTACTTTCACATGGACATTACACAACTCACTTGAATCGTTTTATTTGTTGTGTATTGAAAAAATTTAATTTATTATAATATTTGTTACGACGGTCTAACTGATCGTCGTATGGTGCAGTGGAAAACAAAACACAAGACACCAATTGAGTCACTAATCACCAGCTTTAATTATCACAATTAAACAGTTTGTAATCAACAAGATAGTTTCTTAACAACAAATCAACTAAAAATTCTTTACACGCAATAAAATGTCAACTAATATAAAACACAATTGTATTACAATTGTCCCGCACGATTATAAAGCACATAACACTTCGCTGAACTGTGTAAATCGCCACTCAAACGCACTGTGTAATCGCCCGACAATAACTGAAAACTAATAAGCAGGTATGGGCTATTTATAGTCTGCAGGGTTCCATAGTGTGCGTCCTTAACAAGCCATCAAAAACTCTAGAGGACACTTCAGAGTGACCTTCGCAGAAACACGCATCGTTGGGCTAATTGAGAAACTACTCGAACAACGCTATCGAATGTACGAGATTGTTCCGTATTACGTAACATTGCCTCCCGTGTTGAGCGTCACGTACGCATTACAGCTGCGGGAACAGAGTACAACAACGTACCAGAACGTTCCGTAACGGTGTAACACTTATTCTGCAATACGTAACAATATCATTTTTAAACAATAATTGTTTTCAGAGTAGAATGACATTTGTTACTCACGATTTCTAGAGGTTATCGATTCCAAAACTGATACTTGAATTTTCAAAAAACTAGACACAAGAAAGTAGTATTGCGGAGAAGCTGCAAAAAGTTACACATATTACACTACATTATATTATTCATTGTTATAGTTACCAACAGTGTAATCAGTTACACATATTACATTACATTACATTATTCATTCTTACAGTTACCAACAGTGAAATCAGTTACCCATATTACATTACATTACATTATTCATTGTTGTAGATACCAACAGTGTAATCAGTTACACATATTAATTTACATTACATTATTCATTGTTATAGTTACCAACAGTGTAATCAGTTCCACATATTACATTACATTACATTATTCATTGTTATAGTTACCAACAGTGTAATCAGTTACACATATTACATTACATTATTCATTGTTATAGTTACCAACAGTGTAATCAGTTACACACATTACATTACATTACATTACATTACATTACATTACATTACATTACATTATTCATTGTTATAGTTACCAACAGTGTAATCAGTTACATGCTGTGCTTTCTATATTACAAATTTTTCCAAATGATTTTATTCAATGAAAAACTCATTTAATACATTATTTTTTAGTGGATGGTTAGTGAGGATCGGTCAAAAATAACACAAATTTTAACTATTTTGCGGCGACGTTTCGAAAATGTTTATTGTCTTCTTCAGGACCTGTGTATGAAAGACAAAAGAAATGTCAAACACAACGGAACAATTAAATATTTGGGTCAACATGTTCGTGTATGTGAATGTGTGCGTGCGTATGCATGTATTATTGTATATGTGAAGACTTGAGGTAGTTTGTTTACAACTTCCAATTATCTTTAAGAAAACGAGTAAATGACAGAACTTAGCATGACAGAACTTAATTTATACAGTATTACAATTTAAATTACTAAATGTAATGATATTTTAATTAATTAAACAAACAGTAATCAACAATTGGATATTAGATTGTTACATAAATTGTTTATACCGACAACAGTCAACATATAGCAAAGTAAAATATATTACCTATAACTAAAGCAGATTAGGGGATGTTCACTGCGTAATCATTAAAAGTTATTTTTAACATGTTTCGCTCACTACTGGTATCAACAAACAATCATAATTTAGAAACAAACAATTTACACAATAACTGTAGAACTTTACGACTTACATCAGATAGTTGACATAACAAAAGTTTCTGGTAAATTTTACCAACAAGTAAACTTGGATAATAATTGTAATCATATTGTAAATTATAGTCAAGAGTACTATAGAATATTGTAATTTATGTATGTGTCCACAATCACACCTTCTCTCTCACCCACTCACCCATTCTCCCCCTACCAATCCTTCTCACAGCCTCTCACTCTAACCTGAAATCGCACTATCACTCACTACCCCTCCCACTCATTCTCTCTATTAATGAGTGAGATGTAGTAATAGAGATATTTAATTATTAATTTGTTAATTTTTTAAAAATAATTTTCTATTGTATTTTTTATATTTAAAAAAATAAATATAAAAAATCAAAATATTGTTTTTAGCCATAAAATTATTTCGAAAAACCAAAAATTACTGTTTTTTTAACTAGCTAAAAGCATTGTGATTCGTGAAGCTCAAATATAAATATTGTGATTATGTATTTTTACGTAATATTTTTTGTATTTAAGCTTCGCGAGTCACCACAAAGCCATGCTTTTAGCTAGTAATATATTATTCATGTCGCCTTCGATTGTGGGCATAGGCGACATGAATAAAAATTTTTTCATAATTTTCTTTATTTAAATAATATTTTATTTTGTCTGTTTTGTTGAAACGCCAGAAAATGGTATTAGTTATCTTTCAGCTAACCTTCATGCGGTTTCATGTTACCTCACGTGCATGAGGAGGCTGACCATCCCTGTAACCTAAAATAAACAGAAAGAGGAAGACGTCTTTTAATATTTATAAAAATGTTAGAAAAAGACAAGTTCAACACATTAAACTAGTGAACTAGCTCAATATGCTAGTTTGCTGGTGTGAACGACCTAGCTATGCAAAGTTCGGTTGGATGAACTACTTTTCCCACCTCCAGTTTCCGCTTGACTAGGTACACGACTGAATACCGCTGCGCACGTCTCGGCACTGCTACCCACTGTTCACTCTTGCCACCAGGGGCGGCTATCCGGGGGTAGTAGGTGATGTGGCACTTCACCAATTGTTTATAATAATATAATATTATTTATTTATAATATAACAATTATTATAAAGAAAAATTTATTTTCCATATCACGTATGTTGGTTTTAATAGAAACGTATTTCTGTATTTTTGTACGTATAAGTATATACGTAAATATAAGTATACAAAATGAACTAATCGAGTGCATTTCAGACTACATCAAAGATTTTGTAAAAACTGAATTGGAAACTGCTGGGTTTTTTTCTGTTCAGGTAGATGATACGACAGATATTACACAGGTGTCTCAGAGTTCTGTAATAGTTAGGTTCGTTAATGCTGATGGAGCTTTAGTGGACCGTTTCTTAGGTTCCTATGATGTAAGTGCCGGCAGATCATCAGAAACTTTGTTTGCTTTATTGGACAAATTCTTGAGACCATTTGGCTACGAACACAAATTAGTAGGACAGTGTTATGATGGTGCAAGCGTGATGTCTGGCCATTTAAATGGACTCCAGAAAAAAATTAAGGAGAAAGCTCCTCTTGCAGTATTTGTGCACTGTTTGGCACACCGCCTAAATCTAGTCTTACAACAGAGTTGCAAAAAATTACGAAAGTGTCGTATATTTGTTTCTTCTATTACTGGAATTCCTACCTTTTTCCATCACTCAGCGAAGAGAACCTACGCAATTACATCTGCATCGGGACCACGCATTCCAACTGTAACACCTGTCCGCTGGAGCTCCAACTCGAAATTATTGAGTGCAATTGTGGACGACTGGGAAAAGTTGAAAGAGGTTTTCGAAACCATAGTTTGCTGTGAACAGTCCGACGATAATTCTACTCAACTTACCAGAGGTTTTCTTCACGACATGAACAGTTTTGAATTCTTATTTCTGGCAGTAGTGTTTCATGACATATTTTGTTTGACAGGTGTCTTGTTTGATGTTTTGCAAAAGAGGTCATTGGATGTTAACTACTGTATATCAAAAATAAGGACTACTTGTGACATGCTAAGAAACAAGCGGGACAAAGAGTATTTTTCAGTTATCTTTGAAAAGACCAGGAAAATGACGGATATGCGCCTCACACGAGAGTACAGCTCCCTGCCTCAGGATGAATGTGTTCAGATTTATCGAGCCTTATATTATTAAATTTTGGACCACATTTTGATGGAAATGGATGAGAGATTTCGCGATTGTGACAAAATTAAATTTGTTTGCCTTGCTGATACCACAAAATTTGAAGAATACCACACATGCTTTCCTTCTAGTGCACTTGAAAACGTGCAAAATGTCTTTGGATCTGTGTTCCCCAAGACACATCGCTTAAGAAACGAACTGTCTATTTTATATGCCGATGAGAAGTACAGACAGATTTCCACCGAAAAGATGTTCGAAATCCTTCATGAGGATAAGGACATTTTTCCGGACGCTTATGAATTGTTCTCCCTTATTCTGTCCATCTCCTTTACTACAGCATCTGTGGAAAGAAGCTTTCCTTGTCTTAAACGTATAAAAACATACCTCAGGAATGCAATTTCAGAAGAGAGACTTTCTTCATTGGGGAATATTGCAATTCAGAAAGAACTTCTACTGCAGTTAATGAAGAAACAGCCATTCTATGAAGACATTACTGACAAGTTTGCCGTCTTAAAGGACCGAAGGATCGATTTGGTATACAAGAAATAGGTGAGTTTAATTATTAAGATAATCATGTGTAAATATAATTATTATCCTACTAGCTCTTCACCTAACTTCACAGCCACGAGCCGCCACTGCTTCCCACAACATTAACGAGCGTTAAAGTATCTCGCTGCAAATTTCAAATGTCTTGTTTATATTTGGTCGGCCGTTGTATATACCGCTTAATACCTGTGGAACGTATGACTGTGTTCACGGAGCTATGTATGTTGAGCACATGCGCAGATAACTAAGAATTTTAACGTTTTACTTTCGTATTGTTAGATACGCATTAACTTTGGGCGTGGGAACATCACTCCTCTTGAAAACATTTTCACAGGCACTTCAAACGTTATTGCTGTATTTTCGCCAACAATTTGTCAACACACACACACACACACACACACACACACACACACACACACACACACACACACACACACACACACACACACACACACACACACACACACACACACACACACACACACACACACACACACACACACACACACACACACACACACACACACACACACACACACACACACACACACACACACACACCAATCAAATACACCTCAGAACAGACCGCAGACATTAATAAAATCACAATATTGCTACCGTTAGTATTTATAAAGTTTCAAGTAAATTTCGTTTCCAGACTAATCATGGGTTATACAAACTGAAATGTAGTTAGAGTGAAGGTACCACTTCAACGGTTTCATGAGAAGAAAATACTTGTCTGTTTAGTTTTTCAGTAGAAATGACTTCTTCGAAGGTCGGAAAACAAATAAACGTTAGTTTATATTTTCTGTACGGGCAACCTCTTTACAAGAAACTAACAGTCTCTACAAAATCAACTTTGAAACTGATTGCTACAGTTATATCGTATGTCTCGTAAGTAGCATTTATTTTCAAATGTCAAGATGTTGCCCACACTGCAACAATCCGTGTTTCAATATTTCTTTAGAAACTTTTCCTTCATCTACTTCATAAATTTAGTAAGCCTGTGTGTTCCGCCCACCATCGCAATATCCAACGGTGTTCTATATGTTCTCTGGTAGCACAAACCAATCTTTCCTAGTACTCAGCCTATAATGATGCTTTCAAAACGAGAATCTTGAAAAATAGATGAAAGTCATCTTAAAGTTCCGGAGGAGAGTGATGAAGAAAATAATGACATTAGCGTAGAAAAGCAATAGTTTTATTTCAATAAATTGAACCGTGAACCTAATACCAGAGTTAAAAACTTCCAAAAGTGGTAGTAATATGAATAAGTCTAAAAAGCTGCGTGCTTTAAAACAGAAAATTTATTTTTAAAAGAGCGAAATGAAAATCGGTGCAGGAATTAACTTCTGTGTAGACAGAAATCACTTTATTGAACTACAAATTGAACAAATTGAAGTTTCTGCTTTCCAACTGCCAACAAAAAAAAAATATAACCAAAGGGAAATGCACAAACTTTTTTAGGCGTTGATATTTTGAAATACCCCCTCCCTATCGAAATCACAAGAAAGCGTCGCCTTATCCAGTTTCAAGTTCTTCCAGGATTTTAGAGTTAAGTTTCACTATTTTTAAACCCCACGTAAACATATTTACAGACTTTTAGAAAAATATGATTTCACGCTTTATTGAAATAAACTTCAAATCAAATCTCGGCGTGAAAAAACATAATTTGAGGGCTACATAAGCCTATAAATGTTCAAGTTCTCGTTATTCGAAGTATCAATCAATACTGAAAACGTTAGCAAGTTTCAATAGTTAGCTGAAAAAATCTATATATTATGGTTTCGGCTAAGCAGTGGTTAAGAAAATGGGAAGGTCGCTAAGGATAAGGATAAGGACTCTAAAATGGTAGAGCCGATGTGTTTTAGGATGCGCAACTTTGTTTGTGACATGGGACCGTCAAAGCAAACACTTGTGTCAGAACTTAGTGTAACACAAGATAACACAACTGTAAAAATTCCTTTTTGAGGCGGTCGCTAAATTTGGGCTGTTTGTGATGTCCCTTATGTGTTGAAACCTTTAAAGAACCATATGTTTAATGAATCGTATCAGTTTTTGATATTCACTTTGTAAAACATAAGCGTTTAAAGAACTTATTAATTTACGGAACGGAGGCCTTGAAATTCACTCACAAGCTTACTTCTTACCATCTCCTTGTAACAGGCACATAAAGACAAAACGTCGGTAAGGCTGCGGAATTGCTATCGGGTACTGTTGTTGAGTAGCCTTCAAGTGCTTTACAAAGAATTATATTTCGAAGTACGACCCTATCTTTTTCTAACTGTTTGTTTGAAATTCCCGCTTTCTAACTTCCACAACCATAACTTTGGATATGCTCGTCCAATTCCTCTTTAAAATTACTTCCACCACTAAGCTTGCTTGCAAGTCTTCCCTCTGTATCTTTCTCTATTATGTCGTCTGCAAAAGCTTTGTTTCAATATTTACACTGTACAGACATTTTTTACCGTTTCAGGACCAAAACACGTACCCTCCAATGTTCAACACCTGATCGACTTTTTCAATCTGTTTTTTAATAATTATTTTTTTTACTAATATTGCAAAATTGTATACAGATGTGTTAAAAATAGAATAGATTTTGTGAATTTAGTGTTTATCAGCACGAGAAGCTGAACATTGTATTTTGTGTGTAATAAAATGTGCATAAAATTTTTAAAAATAATTTTATAAACTGTAAACAAATAAATGACATTGGCATAAGGAATATAGCCTACATATCTGTTTTAGGTAAGTTTAAATTTTACATCTTTATCTTTAATAATAAATTTTTTAATGAATTTTTAGTGAACACAGGTTGTTTTATGAGAAGTCAGCTTAGCACTTTAGGACAACCCTACACAAAAGCTGTTAGCGTTTTGTGCGCTGGCACTAGACATTTTTACATGAACAAACTAGAACATCGGGCTAGGGGTTCCAGTAACGTACTGTCCTTTTGATTAAAGAAGTCGATAATCCTACATTGATAAATATCCAATCTGCTGTTCATACGCATACACACACACACACACACACACACACACACACGCACCATTAAGTGATGAGCCATTCCTTTGTTTAAGCAACGAGACACTCGACGACTAACTGTGTGCTTATGTTGTGCTATCGTAACAACATCTAAATGCTAAATGTAATTGATGCCATATGTTCTCACGGCCGGCATCAAATCTGCAACTCTGTTAAAGTTTCGTTATTCCTTGCCGGGCTGTAAGCCTGTGGTCTAATGCTGTTTATTACAACAGCTGTTTCGGCCCCACCATTGGTGACTATATTCAGTGTTACACGATTGAAAGTTTAACTGTAATGTGGGACAAAATTAATAAAGCACCTGAAACCCGCAGTGTGACTGTTTTTTTTTTTTTTTTTTATTAAAATGACGCATTTTTGAACATAGGCTACGTACGTTCCGTCTTCAGACGCAATTCGTTCAATCGATATCGTTAATTGTTAAAATCACATCACTTTGTAAACACACTTTGCCTCTCTGTATATTTGGATACTCTGTATCCGATCGGCCTTCAAAAGGTGCGCAAACCGTCGAACGTGTGTGAGTAGTAAAAAGTGATGTGAATTTAAAAAATAACGATCTCAATTTAGTGAATTGTATCTGAAAAGGGAACATATGTTCCGAATCGTGTCATTTTAATGAAAAACGATGTCAAACGACGTATCTCAGGTGATTTAGTAATTTATAAAAAATTATAATAAGCATAAAAGCTAAAATGTCCACACAAACACAAACGAAATTAACTCTCTCCCTCTCTCTCCCTCTCTCTATTTATGGACCTAAGCATTCAAAGAATTTCGACGAAACCGAAACATCGAAGCATGATAATGTTTTTAGGCTTTTGAAACGTATAATGTGGATTACGTTTGATGGATTACGTAAATCATTTCCAAACCACAGACGATCACAAACAGAGCATGTAAAACCAAATTTATTCTCACTAAAACGTTTGCGAAACTCAGTGTCAGCAGCGATTATTTCTGTCTTTATGCGTTTACATATCAAATTTCTAGACTGTGGGGAATCGAAAGTGTGGAAGCGTTACGTTTTTCTATGACGATTTTTGTGGAATGACCCCAGCCTAAAAACATTACCATGTTAAAAAAATATCGGTATGGAGAACCATACATGACTTCCATGTTCTAAGATTTATATTTAAAATCATATTCGAAATGAAATATTTCCATAGAACTACTTCTTTCTACTTATTGCTTCAGCCTTAACCACAGTACTGTGGAACTAACGTAAACCACCTCACGTTTTCGCACTCGATTTTCACTGATGATTGCAGTCGATGGCACTGCCGAAAAGTCTGGTTTTTCATAAAACATTGGACTAAAGCTAAACAGCCCGGGAAGGAATTTTAACAAAGAACTAGTTCTTTTTTGCCGATAACGTAGTAGGTACACATATACAAAATTCTCCCCTCTCCCTTCAACTATAATTTTCATTTATAGAAAATTACCCCCACCCCGTTCACCTAACCTCTTCATTTATAGATATTTCATCTACGTTTCTACAGTGGATTATTATGAGCTTCTTATCAGGATACTCTATTTATCAAAATTAAGTACTTTACTCTTGTTAAAACATAAAACGTTGCAGGTAAAGTACCCCTATCTCTTAACCGATCTTCACCAAAATCAATAGACCTTCAGTCCTCTACAATGCAGGGATGCATGCAAAAAAATATTTGATTCTGTTTGAATGTGCGGCAGTTATCGTTCGTCATGGGAACATTTCTCTTGTTACAACATAAAATGTTGCTGGTAAACCACCCCTTTCCCTTAACCGATCTTCACCAAAATTAGTAGGCCTTGAGTTCTCTACAATTCAGGAAAGTATACAAAAAATTATGTGATTCTCTTTGAATTTACGGCAGTTATCTTTCGTCATAAAAAAATTACCCTTCTTAAAACATAAAATGTTGCTGGTAAACTACCCCTTTCCCTTAACCGATATTCAACAAAATCAACAAACCTTGAGTTCTCTTTAATTCAAAAAGGTATGTAAAAATGTAGTTGATTCTGTTTTAATTTACGGCAGTTATCGTTCGTCATATAAAAAATTACCCTTGTTAAAACATAAAATGTTGCTGGTAAACTACCCCTTTCCCTTAACCGATCTTCTACAAAATCAACAGACCTTGAGTTCTTTTTAATTCAACAAGGTATGCAAAACATTATTTGATTCTGTTTGAATTTGCGGCTGTTATCGTTTGCCATAGAAACAAATTACCCTTGATAAAAAAACGTTGCAGGTAAACTACCCCTTTTCCCTTAACCGATCTTTACCAAAACCAACAAGTCTTGAGAACTCTACTATTCCGGGCTGTATGCAAAACATTATTTGATTCTGTTTGAATTTGCGGCTGTTATCGTTTGCTATAGAAAAAAAATTACCCCTGATAAAAAAACGTTGCAGGTAAACTACTCCTTTCCCTTAACCGATATTCACCAAAAACACCAGATCTTGAGTACTCTACAGTTCAGGGCAGTATCCAAAAAATTATTTGATTCTGTTTGAATTTGCGGCTGTTATCGTTTGCCATAGAAAAAATCTACAGACACACACAGACACACACACAGACACTTTTCGAAAAACGACTTTTTTCATGTTTTGAGTGTAGTACAATCAGAATCTGCAATAATCTCGAACACGATTTTTTTTGCCATCACCATACTTCCATTTCCTTAAGGAACATGGAAGTAAAATATCGGTATGGAGAACCATACATGACTTCCATATTCTAAGATTTATATTTAAAATCATTTTCAGCCAAACAGCCAGGGAAGGAATTTTAACAAAAAAATACTTCTTTCTTGCCAATAACGTAGTACACATATAAAAAATATTATCCCCTCCCCCTTCAACTATAATTTTGATTTATAGAAAATTACCCCCAGCCCGTTCAACTAGCCTCTTCATTTATAGATATTTCATCTACGTTTCTACAGTGGATTATTAAGATCTTATCAGGATACTTTATCAAAATTAAGTACTTTACTCATGTTACAACAAAAAATGTTTCAGGTAAACTGCCCTTTCCCCGTAACCGATCTTCACCAAAATCAACAGACAGATTTTATAATCAAAATGACTTTATCAAAAAACAAACATTATTTTTTTATAATAAGTACTTACATATGTTTCTTAATATGCTTACTTTTTCTTCAATGTTGATGATCATTTCCAAACATTCTGACAAAATTGTATCTACAGAACAGTTAACATTCCCCAGGTTTCCATTTCTGCTAATTTCTCATTACACCTTCCACTGACGTATTATTAACCATTTCATAAACTATCGTATAATCTTTTCAGATTTTGTGGTACAAAATCTGAAATTTTCAGATTGCCTGGGAACAAAATTATTTTATTTTCAACAATTACCATTGTTTGAAAAAGTTTAAATGAATTTTCAAGTACTTTACTCTTGTTAAAACGTAAAAGTTGCCGGTAAACTACCCCTTCCCCTGAACTGATCTTCACCAAAATCTAAAGGCCTTGAGTCCTCTACAATTCACTGACGTATGCAAAAAATTATTTGATTCTATTTGAATTTGCGGCAGTTATCGTTTGCCATAGAAAATACGCTTGATAAAAAACGTTGCTGGTAAACTACCCCTTCCCCTCAACCGATCTTCACCAAAAACAATATGTCTTGAGTACTCTACAAATCAGGGCTGTATGCAGAAAATTATTTGATTCTGTTTGAATTTACGGCTGTTATCGTTTGCCATAGAAAATACCCTTGTTAAAAAAACATTGTTGGTAAACTACCCCTTTCGCTTAACCGATCTTCACCAAAATCAGTACACCTTGAGAACTCTACAATTCAGGGCTGTATGCGAAACATTATTTGATTCTGTTTGAATTTGCGGCTGTTATCGTTTGCCAAAAAAAACAAAATTTTCTTGATGAAAAAAACCGTTGCTGGTAAACTACCCCTTCCCCTCAACCGATCTTCACCAAAAACAATAGGTCGCGAGTACTCTACAAATCTGGGCTGTATGCAAAAAATTATTTGATTCTGTTTGAATTTGCGGCAGTTATCGTTTGCCATAGAAAATACGCTTGATAAAAAACGTTGCAGGTAAACTACCCCTTCCCCTCAACCGATCTTCACCAAAAACAATAGGTCTTGAGTACTCTACAAATCAGGGCAGTATGCAGAAAATTATTTGATTTTGTTTGAATTTGCGGCTGTTATCGTTTGCCATAAAAAATACCCTTGTTAAAAAAACGTTGTAGGTACACTACCCCTTTCCCTTAACCGATCTTCACCAAAAACAATAGGTCTTGAGAACTCTACAATTTAGGGCTGTATGCAAATAATCTTTTGATTCTGTTTTAATTTGCGGCTGTTATCGTTTGCCATAAGAAATACCCTTGTTAAAACATAAAACGTTACAGGTAAACTACCCCTTTCCTTTAACCGATCTTCACCAAAAACAAAAGGTCTTGAGAACTCTACAATTCAAGGCTGTATACGAAACATTATTTGATTCTGTTTGAATTTGCGGCTGTGATCGTTTGCCAAAAAAAAAAATTTCCCTTGATAAAAAAAAACCGTTGCCGGCAAACTACCCCTTTCCCTTAACCGATCTTCACCAAAAACAATAGGTCGCGAGTCCTCTACAAATCAGGACTGTATGCAAAAAATTATTTGATTCTGTTTGAATTTGCGGCAGTTATCGTTTGCCATAGAAAAAAAATCCACACCCCCCCCCCCACACACACACACGCACGCACGCACACGCACACACACACACACACACACACACACACACTTTTCGGAAAACGACTTTTTTTCATGTTTTGTGTGTAGTAGAATCAGAATCTGCAATAATCTCGAACACGATTTTTTTTGCCATCATCATACTTCCATTCCTTAAGGTATATGGAAGTAAATATCGGTATGGAGAACCATACATGACTTCCATGTTCTAAGATTTATATTTAAAATCATATTCGAAATGAAATATTTCCATAGAAACTACGTCTTTCTACTTATTGCTTCAGCATTAACCACAGTACTGTGGTCACTCACGTATACCACCTCACGTTTTCGCACTCGATTTTCACCGATGATGGCAGTCGATGGCACTGCCGAAAAGTTTGGTTTTGCAGAAAACATTGAACTACGGCTCGAGAGCCCGGGAAGCAATTTTAACAAAAAACTACTTCTTTGGTGCCGATAACGTAGTACACATATAAAAAATTCTCCCCTCCACCTTCAACTATAATTTTTAATAATAGAAAATTACCCCCACCCCGTTCACATAACCTCTTCATTTATAGATATTTCATCTACGTTTCCTACAGTGGATTACTATGAGCTTCTTATCAGGATACTTTATTTATAAAAATTAAGTACTTTACTCTTGTTAAATCATAAAATGTTTCTGGTAAACTACCCCTTTCTCTTAACCGATCTTCTCCAAAATCAACAGACCTTCCGTCCTCTACAATTCAGGGAAGCATGCAAAAAAATATTTGATTCTGTTTGAATGTGCGGCAGTTATCGTTCGTCATGGAAACATTTCTCTTGTTACAACATAAAATGTTGCCGGTAAACTACCCCTTTCCCTTAACTGATCTTCACCAAAATCAATAGACCTTGAGCTCTCTGCAACTCAGGAAAGAGTGCAAAAAATTATTTTATTCTCATTTAATTGTCGGCAGTTATCGTTCGTCATAAAAAAAATTACCCTTTTTAAAACATAAAACGTTGCTGATAAACTACCCCTTCCCTTAACCGATCTTCACCAACACCAATAGGTTTTGAGAACTCTACAATACAAAGCTGTATGCAAAACATCATTTGATTCTGTTTGAATTTGCGGCTGTTATCGTCTACTATGGAAAAAAATTACCCTTGAAAAAAACCGTTGCTACTAAACCACCCCTTTCCCTTAACCGACCTTCACCAAAAACGACAGATCTTGGGTACTCTACAATTCAGGCTTGTATGCAAACAATTATTTGATTCTGTTTGAATTTGCGGCTGTTATCGTTTGCCATAGAAAACACCCTTGACAAAACATAAAACGTTGCTGGTAAACTACCCTATTCCACTAACCGATCTTCACCAATAACAATAGGTCTTGAGAACTCTACAATTCAGGGCTGTATGCAAAACGTTAGTTGATTCTCTTTGAATTTACGGCAGTTATCGTTTGCCATAGAAAATAGACTTTTAAAACATAAAACGTAGCATGTAAACTACCCCTTTCCCTTAACCGGTCTTCACCAAAATCAATAGGTCTTGAGAACTCAACAATTAAGGGCTGTATGCAAATAATCATTTGATTCTGTTTGAATTTGCGGCTGTTATCGTTTGCCATATAAAATATCCTTGTTAAAACATAAAACGTTGCTGGTAAACTACCCCTTTCCCTTAACCGATCTTCACCAAAAACAACAGGCCTTGAGAACTCTACAATTCAGGGCTGTATGCAAAAGAACAGTTTATTCTGTTTGAATTTGCGGCTGTTATCGTTTGCCATAGAAAATACGCTTGATAAAAAAACGTTGCAGGTAAACTACCCCTTTCCCTCAACCGATCTTCACCAAAAACAATAGGTCTTGAGACCTCTACAATTCAGGGATGTATGCAAAACATTATTTGATTCTGTTTGAATTTGCGGCTGTTATCGTTTGCCATAGAAAATACGCTTGATAAAAAAACGATGCCGGTAAACTACCCCTTTCCCTTAACCGATCTTCACCAAAAACAACAGGTCTTGAGTACTCTACAAATCAGGGCTGTATGCAAATAATCTTTTGATTCTGTTTGAATTTGCGGCTGTTATCGTTTGCCATAGGAAATACCCTTGTTAAAACATAAAACGTTACAGGTAAACTACCACTTTCCCTCAACCGATCTTCACCAAAAACAATAGGTCTTGAGACCTCTATAATTCAAGGCTGTATGCGAAACATTATTTGATTCCGTTTGAATTTCCGGCTGTTATCGTTTGCCAACAAAAAAAAATTTCCCTTGATAAAAAAAAACCGTTGCCGGTAAACTACCCCTTTTCCTCAACCGATCTTCACCAAAAACAATAGGTCGCGAGTACTCTACAAATCAGGCCTGTATGCAAAAAATTATTTTATTCTGTTTGAATTTGCGGCAGTTATCGTTTGCCATAGAAAAAAATCTACAGACACACACACAGACACACACACAGACACACACACACAGACACTTTTCGAAAAATGACTTTTTTTCATGTTTTGAGTGTAGTACAATCATATTCTGCAATAATCTCGAACACGATTTTTTTTGCCATCACCATACTTCCATTTCCTTAAGGAACATGGAAGTAAATATCGGTATGGAGAACCATACATGACTTCCATATTCTAAGATTTATATTTAAAATCATTTTCACCCAAACAGCCAGGCTGTGTCTTACCTGCCTTTTTATTGCTGTATTAAATGAAAAATATTATATTACATTAAAATGAAAAAATTATAATTTTATTGCCTGGCAACAAAATTATTTTATTTTTAACAATTACCATTGTTTCAAATAGTTTAAATAATTTTTCAAGTACTTTACTCTTGTTAAAACGTAAATGTTGCAGGTAAACTACCCCTTCCCCTTAACCGATCTTCACCAAAATCGAAAGTCATTGAGACCTCTACAATTCAGAGACGTATGCAAAAAATTATTTGATTCTGTTTGAATTTGCGGCTGTTATCGTTTGCCATAGAAAATACGCTTGATTAAAAACGTTGCTGGTAAACTACCCCTTCCCCTTAACCGATCTTCACCAAAAAAAATAGGTCTTGAGTACCCTACAAATCAGGGATGTATGCAAAACATTATTTGATTCTGTTTGAATTTGCAGCTGTTATCGTTTGCCATAGAAAATACCCTTGTTAAAAAAACGTTGCCGGTAAACTACCCCTTTCCCTCAACCGATCTTCACCAAAAACAATAGGTCTTGAGAACTCTACAATTTAGGGCTGTATGCGAAACATTATTTGATTCTGTTTGAATTTGCGGCTGTTATCGTTTGCCAAACAAACAAAATTACCCTTGCTAAAAAAAAACCGTTGCAGGTAAACTACCCCTTTCCCTCAACCGATCTTCACCAAAAACAATAGGTCGCGAGTGCTCTGCAAATCAGGGCTGCATGCAAAACATTATTTGATTCTGTTTGAATTTGCGGCTGTTATCGTTTGCCATAGAAAATACCCTTGTTAAAAAAACGTTGCCGGTAAACTACCCCTTTCCCTCAACCGATCTTCACCAAAAACAATAGGTCTTGAGAACTCTACAATTTAGGGCCGTATGCAAATAATCTTTTGATTCTGTTTGAATTTGCGGCTGTTATCGTTTGCCATAGGAAATACCCTTGTTAAAACATAAAACGTTACAGGTAAACTACCCATTTCCCTTAACCGATCTTCACCAAAAACAATAGGTCTTGAGTACTCTACAAATCAGGGCTGTATGCAAAACATTATTTGATTCTGTTTGAATTTGCGGCTGTTATCGTTTGCCATAGAAAATATCCTTGTTAAAAAAACGTTGCAGGTAAACTACCCCTTTCCCTCAACCGAACTTCACCAAAAACAATAGGTCTTGAGAACTCTACAATTTGGGGCTGTATGCAAATAATCTTTTGATTCTGTTTGAATTTGCGGCTGTTATCGTTTGCCATAGGAAATACCCTTGTTAAAACATAAAACGTTACAGGTAAACTACCCCTTTCCCTTAACCGATCTTCACTGAAATCAACAGATCTTGAGGACTCTACAATTTAGGGCTGTATGCGAAACATTATTTGATTCTGTTTGAATTTGCGGCTGTTATCGTTTGCCAAACAAACAAAATTACCCTTGCTAAAAAAAAAACCGTTGCAGGTAAACTACCCCTTTCCCTCAACCGATCTTCACCAAAAACAATAGGTCGCGAGTACTCTGCAAATCAGGGCTGCATGCAAAAAATTATTTGATTCTGTTTGAATTTGCGGCAGTTATCGTTTGCCAAAAAAAAAAAATCTACAGATAGACACACAGACAGACAGACAGACAGACACACAGACACTTTTCGGAAAACGACTTTTTTTCATGTTTTGAGTGTAGTAGAATCAGAATCTGCAATAATCTCGAACACGATTTTTTTTGCCATCACCATACTTCCATTCCTTAAGGAATATGGAAGTAAAATTACCCCTGATAAAAAAACGTTGCAGGTAAACTACTCCTTTCCCTTAACCGATCTTCACCAAAAATAATAGGTCTTGAGCACTCTACAGTTCAGGGCTCTATGCAAAAAATTATTCGATTCTGTTTGAATTTGCGGCTGTTATCGTTTGCCATAGAAAATAATTACCCTTGATTTAAAAAAAAACGTTGCAGGTAAACTACCCCTTTCCCTTAACCGATCTTCACCAAAAATAATAGGTCTTGAGTACTCCACAAATCAGCGCTACATGCAAAAAAATATCTCATTTTGTTTAAGTTTGCGGCTGTTATTGTTTGCCATAGAAAGAAATCCACACACACACACACACACACACACACACACACACACACACACACACACACACACACACACACACAATTTTCGAAAAATTACTTTTTTTCATGTTTTGAGTGTAGTACAATCAGAATCTGCAATAATCTCGAACACGATTTTTTTTGCCATCACCATACATCCATTTCCTTAAGGAACATGGAAGTAAAAGGTGACTCGATAGCAATAACAATGCGTATGTAATATGGAAACTGGTGGACACCTTGTCAGTTAAACTTTCATCGTGTAACACTGAAGGTGAAGTCCAACAGTGAGGCCGATACGGCTGTTGCAATAGACAGCACCACTAGACCACGGCCTAATGTCCCGGTAAGGAATAACGAATTTAACAGAGCATCTATGTAAATGTGTGACTCCCCTGTGTGTAGGTTTGTTTTCAACTCTATGATCGTAGTGCATGGAACAATATAATGCGCGTGACATTAACGTGTGTGAAACGATAGCAAACGTTTGTAAAAAAAAAAACTAACCAATCTTGTCGTTTCATAACAAAATGTCGAGATAATAAAGGAAGCAAAGAGAAGAGAAACTTCTCGTTTTCCTACATGTTTTCAAGTTTTGACATATGAGGTGATGTTACTTAAATTGTAAAAGTTTGTTGATGCAATAAAGTACTATATGTATGGAAGACAGGAAACGGAAGTTCTCTTAACAGATATCTAAGGTGTGTCAAACGTCATGAGAAAATAATACGCCTCACAATAACACCCATACATTTGCTGATGACATTGGAGGATTTTAACGACCAGACTGACTGCTAAGTAGAATATGCATAGTGCGCTTTCGCCACATTACAACAATACGCAATCTGACAATAAAGTTTTCCTCCATTTTGCATATTACGGGAACCGGCTGTGCAAATGCATTGTAGATCGTTAGCCAATCAGGCAGAAATGTTAGTTTTTCTGCGCGGTACGTTTTTGTACCTTAGGGACAGGGGCTGGAAGTGGAGCCGGAAAGGGCTCGCCATGGGCCTGGGGTTTAATCCCCAACCTAAATGTTTTCCACTTCACAACTGTACAGTAGGTAATCGATCGAGTGCGTTCGAGGTAACTTTGTGGCCAGTTTCCGCACACATACATTCACGTGCATTATCTCTCTCTCTTTCTCTCTCCCCCCCTCTCTCTCCCTCCCTCTCCCCCTCTCTCTCTCTCTCTCTCTCTCTCTCTCTCTCTCTCTCTCTCTCTCTCTCTCTCTCTCTCTCTCTCTCTCTCTCTCTCTCTCTCTCTCTCTCTACCTATCTCTCTGACTCTCTCTCTTTCTCTCTCTTCTTCAGATATTCGTACTTTTTTGCTTTCTCATGTGAAAGCTTTATGTAGCAACATAGATATTAATGTTGAATGAACGAGGCAAAGTCCTTAAGTATTATAAAAATTTCAAGTTTAGAAAAAAGACAAAGATAAGCTTATCGTAAGCTTGTAAATGGGAGTGCACAAAAAAAAACCGAACGGCAAAAATATTCCTTGGGACTCTGAAGATGTGATCCACGTGGACTAAGAATCTACAATAATTACTTCTAATAACCTGGAAATAAGTACTTCTAATAGTATAGAGACGAAAGCAGACGGCGATTTAAAGGAAAGGTACAGCGTGCTTAGAATCGACAAACATGGACGGAAAGACATTTCCTGTGTGTGTACAAAAAAATAGAAGTAAACGTGAAAAAAACATTAAAATTCAATAAGAACCAATTTAAAGTGAATAACAATAAACACCATAGGAACCTTTGCATGTGTGCACAAATCACTCACCTAATCATAGCCATTTCAAATTCAGTGTGAATGCTGTCAGATTTCGTACTATAAATTGAGTGAATTTCTAAAAAAAAAACATGAATATCGAACTGGCTTAGTAAAAATTTTTGGAACTTTACATTCTACAGAAAAATATATTTTTGTATTTTAATGATTTCGCATATTATATGGATTTTGTATTGTTTAGAAGAGGGAGACGCTTGCATTGTGTGCGTCGGCTTTTGTTTGCTGAACAAACGGCAGCGCCCGGAAAGTGCACTCGACAACAGAGGGAGCTCAGCAAATGGCACTTTATTGTCTCTCTATGTGTTACGCCTAACAAAGGGCACTTAGTCTCATCTTAGTTACAAACTTTGTGCAACTTAATTTCAGAAATTTGAATTTTTGTTAACACACTGAAATGCGTCAGGGTACGTGTAGGTCCATTAGTTAAATTAACATATTTGAAAGTACGGTTACAACGGTCTAACCGATTGTCGTATGGTACAGTGGGAATCAAAATACAAGACACCAATGAAGTCACTAAAACCAACTTTAATTATCACAATTAACAATTCGTAATCAAGTAGACAGTCTCTTACAATAATTCAAGTAAACATTATCCACACGAAATCACATTGTCATTTAATATAGTTCCACACAGTTATTGACACAATAATACTTCACTTCGACAAACACTCGATCCGCGGTAAGGATAATCGCTCACGTAACTCCACTAACAAGCAGGCTGCTCTGGCATTATATAGGTCGCGCAGAGGTCCAGTATAGCTTTCCTTCTTTACTGCAGGCTGGCTTAATGCCTATCTCAAGTGTTCTTGAATACACTGGAACCTACTTGTGAGCGACCTTGACTGAGGCAACACCTGCCACACTGGACGGGAGAAAGACTGGAGAATGTTCTGGGTTTCTCCAACACTATACCAATCTTCGATACAGTCAAATTGTTATTAAAAAAGAAAGACCATCAAAATGAGCAGTTTCCATTACCAGAAAAGAAAGATTATAAAGATAATATTATATTATATTCCATTCCATTAAAAAGAAACGATTATACGCTTATTGCAATTATTTTATGCATTCACCCTAACTTTCTCCTAAAGTTTTGTAAAGGATGAAAAATGCACATTGGGTTTCATATCTTATAAATGAAAGTATGCAAACGCACAGCAGCTTGATGAATGATGGGTATTCTAGTGGCGCGACTTTGTAGACTGAGTGTCAGCAGGAATAAACCTGTTCCCCTGTAGCACATGCCAACGGTTGCTGGTAAAAGATGCGGCAAGTGATCAACTACGTGGTCAACGGGATAGAATGTAGAAGACAACAGGACATTGCATTATATTTTGCAATAAGAACGTGATCTGATGAACATCGACGTCCGTGTAGAAGATTTCGGAATTAAAACTTTCTTTCACTGGAATCTCCGGCAGAAGAAAACGTGGAGATATTTTGTTAAAAAATAGATCGGCACATGTTATACATGCAAGCTTCGTTGTATGGTCAAAGATTTAACAATATGAAACAATATGTGAACAACATAGAATGATAATTAATAAGACGGCAGCGACTATGGTAACAGGGTAAATATTGTATTTAACAGTGAGGAGGTTAAGCAAGTGCAAGTGTCTGGGAAGCACTGTTCGGCAGAAAATATGAATCCAGTGGCATTAGCAGATGAAAACCTTAACGGAGAGGACACGGATGCTGATCTGTCAAAAACCCAATAAAGTTGCACAAAGGATGGAAGATAGGAGAAGAAATGAAGACGCTAAGAAGTTGTCACGGATAGCTGTTACGCAAGCACTACACAATTTTAACCCGAGTCACTAACCCAAGGTCGATTTCGATGTAGTGGGTTAGCTTGTCGTACGCCAATTTCTTCCGCGAATAAATTATCTGGAAAAACAAATCGAGTAGCAAGTTTTGCTTGTAGCAAGGTTCACGAGGTTTCAATTGAGGAAGGAATACTGTGGCAAGAAGAATGATTATTGAGAAGTATGTAGGATGAACTGTGGAAAGAACTATGTTGTGTAAATGTGATAAAGACTGAAGAGACAAGATTGTTAAAGGCAGTGGTACCTTGGTACCCCGATAGAAGAAGTACAGTAGGAAGGTTAACTGACAACTTGTTGGTTGGAATGAAAGAAAAGATGGAACTAAGAAGACGCCCTGTAAAGCGTAGTGGTCATGGGCTACTAAAGTTTGACATTAGAATAATTTACTTAAAATTTTAAAATTTGTCTTAATTCATAACTATCTATCCATTCAGTGGGGCATTATGCATAAAGGGAGGTCACTCTAAACATGATTTAGACGTTACAAAAAAAATATATTATCTTACAAGGATAGCGTTGCCTAAAGCAAAGAAGTTGACAGAGGAGATTTACATTAATCAGAGATTGCCACAAGGCTGTACGAACATATATACAATATTTTTAAATATTTATAGTATACTGATAATATAGATAATAAAATTTTATAGCGGTTCCAAAAACAAAAAATAAATATTAAAACATAAATGAAAAAATTGATGTTTGCAGATGGGTTTTTCTTGCAGATCAAACTAGATTTTTAAGAAGCGTCATTGACATCATCAAAGGGGAAAGAAAAGTTTGGGAAGACGCCGTAAACGATGGTTGAATGAATTCCATTGAGACTGGAACAGGCTACTGGCCTAAGCTGTAATGGATGACGACGACGAATATAAAGTCCGTCTATCTCTCTTTTATGTCTGCCCGTAACAAATCTGTCAAATGTTTAAGTGAGGGCTCAAGTGTTTCTTCGTATTTTTACTTTTTATTCGAGGAGTCTGTGTTTGCCCCTCCTTGTTTGTCAAGTCAGTAGTCGGTGTGTTCAGTACCTTTTTCTAGTAAAAATTCTGTATAAAAAATTATATTCTACTGTAAACTAAATGTTATACTTGTAGTCGGATAGAAAAGGAAGGATGGTCATATGCACAAGTGCAGGTAGGAGCGCAGTAGACATCTGCGTGTTGCCAATTGTAGACACTGCGCGCGGATTACGTTTTAGGAATAGATCACAATCATGACTAACACATTTCCGTTATTAAGCAATATGGTAATTTGTGTACAGCAACTGCCGCAGGTTGTTGAATTAATCTGAATGATTCATCCGCATCGATCTGCTGTCAATAATCCAGAGCGGTTATTGAAACATTAATGCTCGGCTAAACTGCTTCGTGAATTACATAACGGTCTCTCTAAACTGATTTACTATATCTAAATGAATGCAATAATTAACAACGAGACTTAACTGTCTCGCATTGAACCTTCGCTGTTGATATTATTTCTTTCACGACCAATTAAATTAATAATACTGTAATTGTAAAACGTGATTATCTAAGAGTTACAACCTTATTCACATGAAAATATTGTTTACCAGACATAATTAATTAACGACAACAATATTAAGCATGAGTATAGATAGATATTTACGCTGGTGGAATCGCTTAGGCAAATCGGACATCGTTATAGCAAAAAAAAAAAAAAAATTTGGTGGGCAGGTCACGTACAAAGAATGACAGAGGAAAGAGCAGTGCAAAAAGTATTCATTGGAGGACCAGGAAGAAGAAGAGCAAGAAGGAGGCCAAGAAGAAGATGGGTGGACGATGTGAACAAAGATATGGAAAGACTAGGGGTCAGAAGGTGGCGAAGAGTCGCACAGAATAGAGAGGAGTGCAGGAACGTTGTTCTGGAAGCCAGGGCTCTTCACCAGCTGTAGTGACGTGAAGGAGTAGTAATAGTAGTAGTAGTAGTAGTAGTAGTAGTAGTAGTAGTAGTAGTAGTAGTAGTAGTAGTAGTAGTAGTAATTGCTTAGGCAACGTAAGGAAAAACGAACACATATTTTTAAATAAGCGTATACGGAAAAGCAAACAAAAATCAATTTTATTAATTAAATATACGTATCCAATACGAACTACCCAAGATATAACAACAACTAAGTCCTTAATTTTATTAATCCAATTTAGGAACTATTAGGCTCGGACATCTTAAAGGAAACAAACAAACCAACTGGCAGTGACAAGTAACATCACAGCTCGAAAATTGTAATGAACACGGAGAAGTAAAGACTGACTTTTAATTAAACAAATTGTAGAACTTAAATCTAGTAGGAGAAACATTCGTTGAATAATATAATAGTAAAGAATAATAAGAATACGAATCAGTAAGAGGAAATGGAGGAAGAAGATTAAGGAGAATACGAGTTGAGGAAGTGGCGAATGATACTGATGATGATTAGGAAGAGGCGGAGGACGACTACGAAGTGAAGGAGGAGAATGAGGAGAAGGAAAGAAAGATGAGAGCGAAGTGAGAGGGGTTAAAACGGTAAAGACATAAGAAAAAAACAGAGATTGTTAAAAAGTAAAAAGTGACTGTAGGGAAATGTATTATGAATTACACTTTTCTAATTGTAAAATTTTCTTTTTAGCACAAACTTTAATTAGTAGAAAAAATGAGTAAAATAGTGAAAGTAAATACTACAGATGATTATGTATCGAACATGACGATGGCCAAGACGATAATACAAGGAAATAAAATACTCTCTAACTAAGGTTGTTTTATTTCCTACAAAAAAATAAAATAAAAAATTAAAAAATGTCTAGCAATTATCATTTTTATTAATAAAAATTAATAATAAACTATATGTTTCTTACAATATTTTGCTTCTTATGTATTGTTACGACACGCGATCATCGTGGGCACAGTGGAAACAGAATAACTGACACCAGTGAAGTCACTAATTACATACTTTACTTAGTTGTATACAGACAGTTAGAAATTAACTAATCATTCTTATACAATAATTCAAGTTAAATTTCTTCAACAGTAAATGTCAGCTTATTTTAGTTATGCACTAATTAACAAAAACAATCACTTGTCAATTAACCGCAAGAGTCACTGATCCGTACTTGAAAATCGTCTAAACTAACCTGGGCCTCTCCGGTATTTATTACTCCATCGCCTAGCAGTGTAGCGAACTAACTGGTGGACCTAAATGCCAGTACAGTAGTCGAGTACACGTCTGGAAAGGGCACAGACAATCTAGAAGAAGCAAGAACCTCTGTTATGCAGAATGATCTCCAAACGAATGGAACAGCCTCGGGTGCCCCAGCGCGCCAAGAGTCACGTAGGCAGTCAGTGATGTAGTACAATTTATTTCATCAGGATAGCAGTATTTTAAATTACACATTTTCGCCAGTTTTTGATGCTGTTAGTACATAAAGAACAATACTTAAAATTATTTACAAAACACTGCGGAAATAGTGTAATATAAAATACAAATATATACAAGTCTATTCTTGGAAGAAAAATGGTGTTCATTATTGATATACAATAATATAAAACAGAAGTTATGGCTTTTTTGGGGGCAAACCATATTAGAACAAAGATTGTCATAAAGGACTCGCCAATAGAGCAGATAACTATCAGTAACTATAGAGATCTTAACAGAAATGATCATATCGGAATGGAGCTAGACATAGCTGAAAGCTCAAATGAGAAAATCTCCCGGTACAAAACGGAGTGGCGGTTACACGTAGGCCTAAAGAGAATGGATCTCTCTAAAAAATCGATAGATTTTTTATCGATTTTCTCTGGTCTAGATCCGTCGTGTTCTGTTATAGGGCCACCTCAGAAAGGGTGTGGCTCTTCTCCACGCACGACGGTCTTGAGTTGGTAGAGGCTCTGGTCCATACGGCTCTATATTCCGCGTATCCTACTATGCGGATGCAAAAACATCCCAAGGTCCTGGATGTATCATTAAGCACTTTATGAAGAAAACAAGGAAAGAGACGCAATTTAAATAGCATAATGCAATGGCCATACCTCAACTACTCTATGGTAATGAGACTTATATTAGAAAGGCCAAAGGTATATCTAATATACAAGAAGGGAAATGAGTTTCTTGAGGACTGTAAAGGGTGGTACCAGGAAGGATCTTATCAGAGATGATCATATTACAATGGAGCTAGAAATAGCTGACAGCTTGAATGAGAAAAACTCACGGTATAAAACGGAATGGCAGTTACACGTAGAGAGAATGGATCTAAGTAGATTTTGAAGAAGGTACCTTGAATATTATCCAAGGGAAAAGAGAAGTGTGGGAAGACCCCGTAAAGGATAGTTGGATGAATTCCATTGAGCACTCGAACAGGCTACCAACCTAAGCAGTAAAGGATGAAGACGACGACAACGTTTATAAACTCCCCCATCCCTCTTTTCTGTTCGCCCGTAACAAATCTGTCAAAAGTTTACGTGAGGAAAGCTCAAGTATTTCCTCGTAAGAGGCTGCAAAGTGTGCCTGTCCCGTTGATAATCGGTTCACAGACAGACGTTTGTAAGTCGTCAGTACGTGCACGTGGACTCTCTACAAGCCGGCACGTAGTTTCCGTCTAGTGAAGTGGCTCCACAGTACGTGTTTAAGTAGCACCTGTCTCCCGACCTCTGTACACTAAGTGTAAAACAAACTTTTATCAGACACTTGTTCAAAACTTTTAAATCTTCTGGACGAAGACGAACGCAGTCAAACATGTGGATAGTCACACACACACACACACACACACACACACACACTTCTTCCTTGAACGTATGCGTCAAAACAAAAGTATTAAAAATACTGTATGTTTACTAACAAAAAAATTATTATTTGACATAAATAACATAAAAAGTATATAAACAAAGCGTTAGGTGGCATTTTTAAGGAAAAAAACATGTTCGTTGCCCTGTACGTGCACAGACGCACGTTATGTACAGGCTTAGTAATCCTGTACCTGTAACAATGTGGACACTGCAGTTTGGCAGAAACAAAAGTGAGGAGCAAGTAGGAAAAACGTATTCCAGTTAATGCATAAATAAACTGCAGAATTTATTATTTACTGCGACTCGCGGTCTTACTGACATATTTACTACCAAACTGAAACCTGAACAAGGTGTTACTGTTACGGTTTACATAAGTGATAGCCAGACACAAGCAGGGGCAGACTGAGTTCAGACAACGCTGGCGTTGTCGCCTCTGTGATTAATTTGTTGGAGGATTTGGTACACATTTATATACAGGTCATACAAACTGCAACTGCCATAAATCAGTCTATTTTGTATCATCCCGTATACACACATTTTTCACATCTGTAAACATCCATTGAAAAACTAGTATTAAAAGACTTCTCCTTCTTCTTCTTTTCCTCTTCAAGTATTAGGTTATATAAATCTGTTTCGGCACCCATCTCATTCTCGGACAATCCACGTCTCTTCTACAAAGCTTTATAGTTCAGTGGCGCTTTTTTCAATCGAACTTCTGTCATCCATTGCAGATGATCCCACCATTGTCTTCTGTAAATTGAAATACTTCTCTATTTATGTCCTTTACTTCAACGTCTACTCTGATATCGCATTCCTTATTCTATCTTGGAATGTATAAGTTAAAGTATTTTGAAGAAACTGTATTTCAGAACTCTGAATCTTCCCGCATTCCTTTTTGTCATGACCCACCTCACTCGCATAAATCAATGTGGGTATTGCAGTTGTCTTATAAAATGTAATCCTTGTGCTGTGTCTCACTACTATTATTGTCTAACACAGATTTAGTTTGCAACAGGTAGTTACCCGCTAGAACTACAGTTTTAATGTCTCCACAGAAATGTTTGTGTTGTAACTCGAACAGATTTGTTATAATTGAAACATGAATGTCTAGAGTTTGTTATAGTTGTATTGTTGCGGATCACTTCATCAAAGACAGCATTGTTTTAGAGTATATTCTGTTATATACTGTTTTATTTCTGGTTTCACCAAGTTTCCATTTTCTTATGCGAGAGTCCTCTTACATTGCATACGCCAATTTTAAATTGTTCCGCAATACCAAGTCGTTTTTCATTTTATCCACAGCTGTGGTCATCAACTTTTGATCCACGGCTATGGCTTATTTGAGGTAATTTAGTAGTGAATATGTCCACTGGATGTGCTACTAGCATATCTCAGGGTAAGACGTATGGTGGGGCTGCCACCTTCAGGCTTCCATAAACTGGCTGTCTCACCAGACTAAAGAGATCGGTTTTCCCTGTTGAGATACCCATAAGGATCTTTAAAATAGGTTAGATACCTGTTATTCCTTCATACAACTTACTTTGGTCGCTAGGCACGACGCGTTTCAGGATCAAGGTCCCATCTTCAGGTGATGATCACTCGAGTCGAGCTCGTCAGTTCATAAAAACACTGAATTTAACAATCACTCATACTGCGCGAGGAGACGATGCGCATCGTCGACAAAGTAAACGCGCGCTGGCCGTATAAAGTCCAATGCAGAGATAAGTTGGTAGTATTCCTCATGTCTGTGCCAGTTTTTGTATCACAGTATCGAAGAGCGCGTTAGATTTGAACGACACCATATCGTTCAAAAGGCACTCCTTCTGTGCCCTAGCCGCTTTATATATCTCATACTCTTCTAATGTATTCATATATCGGCCTTTTTTACAATAGTGTATGGGTTTAAAGATAACAGATAAATCAGTGTAACTGTGATCACAATCAATCAGGTGTTGCGCGTAAGTAGATTTACTGTTTATTACATTCTTCATGGGCAGGTGTTCCTAGAACCTCTCTTCAAAACGTCTCCCGGTCTGGCCGATGTAAAACATGTCGCAATCGTCACACACAATTTTGTAAACGCCAGAGCGTGTCTCTACGCTTCTGTGTCTCTTGGGGCGCAGTGCATTTTCAGTGTTATTTTTTTGTCCTAAAGATAACTGCGAAGTTGTATTTCTTAAATTGGTTTCTTATAATGTTAGGCAACAAAGATGTGTACTCCACCGATATATATATCTGTCAGTATTATGCACCGCGCTGTTCGAAAACGTGTTATTAAATTGAGTTCCCGGGCTGTTTGGCCGTAGTCGAATGGCCGTGCCATCGCTGGCCATCATCAGTGCAAAATTTGAGTTTGCGCTAACGTAGGGTGTTCAAGTCAAAGACTACAGTACTGTGGTAATGGCTAGTAGTCCCTTGAAAGCCGCTTGAACTTATAAATTTTTGAAGTATCACAATGATGTAGTTTTTCACCACCAGCCAATCAGGAAACCGTTTAGACGCCATCAACTAATTAGGAGGAAGACAACTCAAACTTTTCACTGATTATGGCCGTAGATGGCACGACCGAAATGTCTGCTACGGGTTTTAGCATTCGACTACGGCCAAACAACCCGGTCATTATTTAATAATATCGACTCAGGCCGTGCAAGCCTACGATGTAATTTATGCCTGAAAACCTTTCTGTTTTTTATACGTTATTACTACACTATCTGAAAATGCACATTTCTGTATCTTTACTCATTTAATAACATTACACTCTACCCACAGGCTTATAAAACGTTGATACGGCAAGTGTCTGAATTAATCATTATCACCATCATCATTAGCATCTGCAAAGATTAAACCAAGGGTGGTTTGTATAATTGGCGGTCTCGAACAGGCAAAGTCTAGAGCTGGTCACTCTAGCGCTTCCTCGGCCGTCCCACACCTTTCCGTCCCATCGGCTTATAGTTTCATAGTTTTTTTGGAGATGCGGCAATCGTCTGAATTAATCAAAACAGAAAATAGGGGTAGCGGGGTTTTCAATGTACTCCAGCTTGGTAATTTAAAACACACGATAGTCGAATATTCGGTATGTTGTTAACAATTGCATTGTTAAGCAATAATAATTAGTCTTCATATTTTTCATTCTATACACCAGCTAATTTCTCTTACATCACAAAGTTAACTTTACTTTGTTTATAACAAAAATGTCAAAGATAAGAAAAAGTTTAAAAACATAAAACTTTACATATACGTTTTCAAGTTTTGACATCTGACTTGTTGCTACTTGAACTGAAAACGTAGACTGATATGTGTGCGATAACAACCTGCAATATTATGTGGATGAAATGCAGGAAACGAATATCAGCAAATATCAAAGTGCCCAGCATCAGAAAATATGGAACTGAATAAAAACTGCTTGACAAAGGAATAGGCCACAGTTTTCATAGTTTATCGCAAACAGTATACAAACAGGAGTATGAGTTAATATACTAGTCACTAACTAGCAAGGAACAAACTCGTCACAAACTACGAAAACGAATGTATTTCGAACGTCAACAGTTTCCAGTTTTAATTTTACAGATTTAATATAGAGTGGTTAGAGATTTATTTACTTGGACTAAATGATAGCTATCATTGTCTATGATTATAACAGAAGTTTCTTCTAATAAATTAAGTAAGAAGGTTTTTAAACATTCTTTGAAAACACTTGGATTCATCATAAGGGAACACAGATGAAACGGTATGGTTTGTGAAACGGTTTGTAAAAGCCGGACGATACACAAATACCAACTTACTCCCGTTCAAAAACCCCGTGTTCTTGGATCTAGCTTGCATCATAACTGTTCCTTTTTTAGTAGGCCCCTCCAAACCACATCCCATTGTACAATAATGCCAAATACATTCTCTTAGCTCTAAGGACGCCAAATTTTCAACTAACCTGTATAAAAGCCAACCAGAGTTTCATATTTATAAAAAGGAAAACGGCAAAACTCAGAGTGCTGAAATGGAGTTTTTTCGAAATACTTAAAATTATACATTGCAACATAGAATAAGGAATAAAGTATCATAGGAGAACTCAAAGTAAAGGACATAAATGAAATTATTTAAATTTACACAAAACAATGGTGGGATCATCTGTAAAGGATGACAGAGAATTGATTGACGAAAGCGCCACTGAACTATAAACCCATTGGGAGAAGAGGCTTGGGTCGTCCGAGGACGAGATGGGTGCCGGAACAGGTTTATATAACTTGTAAAAGGAAAGAAGAAGAATAAGTAATTTTATATTACAGCGTGCGTGCGTGCGTGCGTGCGTGTGTGTGTGTGTGCGCGCGCGCGCGATAATCCCGAGTGATGCATATTTATTCTCTTGAAAGCTTTAAGGAGAAAAAAGCAAATGTCCTTAACAAAGGCAAAAGGCATTATGGACCGCGTCGGTTTTGACTACATACCACGGTAAAGAAGCGTTAAATACCATAGAAATCGACACTTATAATTTTTGTTAATACTATTGTCAAACAACGACACTCGTACTGGAACGTTTCTCATACGTACAATCTTTGGAGGTTAGATTCAGTAGCGTAAAATTAGTACTAATTATATTGTTGCGGACACCCACAATCGTTAATAATAACAAAATTCACAACGTTTCAACTTCTACTTTGAGTGGCTGTCTTCACGTCACACGTCAGAAAGGATATCAAGCGAGCTGCTCAACTTGCAGGTGAAAAGAAAGACACAGTTACTATGGGTGAAAGAAGTACATTAGGGTCTAGATAAATATGAAAACAGGATAAATGCTGTAGGAACCAGTGTTGTTTTATAAATGAAAATAACAGACTTAAAGTAGGTAGGCCTATCTCTTGGAAGAGACATTGAGAAGAACAAAGGTGAAATTATTAAAAGGAAAACAATATTAGAAAGCCAGGAAATGAAGAAAAATTTACCATGGATAAAAAAAGTTTATACAATGAAGAAAGTTGTGTATTCAAAACAAAAAATTAAAAGAAATTATGTATTTTAAATTTTATTTTGACCCTTTTTAATTCAAAACTAAATTAACTATCGCGTGTGTTTGTAACAACGATATTTGGCTAACAGTCTTCCTATTTATACGACTTTGCAATACGCTCTGTATACAACGAAAAATAAAAGTCACTAAGTTAAATAATTACAAAATGTACAGCACGCAAAAAGTAGTATAAACACTTGACACCTTATCATTAGGCCTATTATCGCTCTACGATATGGGTGTTCGTAAAATCTGTTGTAACATACTGGACTCTCTAGTGTTATTCGCAAGTGATCACACACCGATTTTTTATGTGTGAAGTTTAAGAAAGTGGTACGCGGAGGGATACAAGGTGGTCGCAAGAAGACCTATGAAGACCTAGCTAGCAAAAAACCATTTACTTTAAAAAAAAATAATATTAAAAACTTTTAACAAGACTATTCTTTTTATGTTCTTGTCTAAAGTTTTCTAAATTATTACTAATAATATAAATAACAAAAAAATTGAGCATATATGAATATAATTAAAAAAAATAAATAAAATTTCAAAACAAGAATAAATTTTCATCGCACATGATTTAAAACGATTGCCCTTATAAAAACACAACCTAAACACTTTTCGGTGCAGTAGCATAGTAATCAACTGTCTATTGAAAAAATCTTTATTCTTTATTTTAGCGTAGAATCAACCTGAAATTAATTTTAAAAATCAGTTCCCGTTTTGTAAATTCTATGTACTAGATTTAAGTAATTATACATAACTAGGAATAATACGCTATACAATTCTTGTTGTTTTATAACCCCAACAACTTTTCTTTAAACTCCGGTGGTACTCAAAATGAACGGAGAAGATCATAATGATACGCGGGTCCGGAAAGGTTGGGAACCACTGCTATTGAACATAGCAAACAATTACAGACAATATAACGCATCGGCGTAATAGTAGTATGTTCGTATTATCCCTGTTATCTGATGAAATGAGTTTGTTTCTTTTTATTTAAGATAATTTTGCAACCAAATTTTGTTTATTTCTCAGTTAATGGTAAAAAGGGCTAACCAACCTTAGTCAATGCAATCTGATTTTATCTTTGTCATGTTTCTTTATAATTCCACCGTATGTTTTAGATAGAAAATAACGCTTATTTCCAATAATATTTAGTTGTAATCAAACGCAATCTGTATTCGTAAATGCCGTGTTGAATTAAAGTGATTTCAGTAGTTGGAAACAATATTCACGGTCCAGGAAAACAATTTCTACGCCATAAAATCCGTTATTAGCGATCACAGGTAACGGAGCCGCGGTCATTTACATAGTTTAACACACGCAACTATAGCTCAGTGTCGGCCACGAGTTCGTTTCCGCTAGTTGTCCTTTTCCGCTTATGCTAGAAACATATTGTTGCGTGCGTTAATCGTTTTCTGTAGTGTTGTTTTATTTATTTACATTTAGTAGATAACCTTATAAATTACGGAAATTACTAGGCAATCCGGGTTTTAAAATATCTGGTGACAGACGTGTGACTTTAAGTCCGCTGTTTACGTTGTTATTATAAAAGAAACTTGGCAAAATCTGTAGAGTTTGTCCATAAGAGTACGCCTTCGACCATCATATCATCATCATCATCATCATCATCACCATCATCTTCTTCAAGGATTAAACCAAGGATGGTTTGCTCCGGTCTCAAATTGGCAAATATTAGGGCTGCTCACTCCAGCGCTTGCTCCGAAGACCCACACCTCTCCAACCCCTGGGCTTATAGTTCCATAGTTGTTTGGGAATGCGGCAGTCATTCATTCCACAAAGATGTTCCTACCAATTCAGTCGATACTGGACAATCTTGTCGAGTATACTCAAATGTTCAGTTCCTGTCGTATATCTGTGTTTCTTTCTTCTATGATTATCGATAGTATAATCTGCCACGTGCCTGAGAAATCTCATATCAGCCGCTTGGATGCAACTGCGCTGGCTTTTCGTTAAAGTACAATTCTCAGACCCATAAAGAAGTGTGGGAAGAGCCATCACCTTGTAGAATTTTAGGTGTGTTCCTTTACTTGCTGACTTATGGGTTCGGCTGGTGGTCCCGCACATAAGGTTGAATCCACCATAATATCATTATCATGTTTTGCTTCTACAAGTACTAAACCAAAAAAAAAATCTGTTACGCTCGTAAGAAGATAGACTAAAATTGGTCAATCCAGCGCTTCTTCGGAATTGCCACCCTGACGTATTAGAAATTGAGGCGTGTTTCTTCAATAGTTGATTTTACAATTTACTTGATGATCCCGAGTATGGCTAAACCTATGTAGTTTATACTCCACGCCATTATAGTTAAGATATTAAATATTGCTAACCTGCTTCAGAGCAGTACTCTTTATAATACATTTAGCTTGTACGGGATCAGCTCCGTGGAGAGCCATCACCTTAGTCTTGAATGTAGAAATCTGTACTTAAAAATCCTAGCAAATTCAATGTAATATTCCACACTTTTGCTTATTTTCTTGAGTTATACGCTATAGTTCACACAACAATTTCGTTGTTTCTTTCCGGCGAGTTTTAGCTTTGTACGTAGACTATACCGTTTTGCCAGTCATAACAAATCCATGTCTGCTGATCATATCTCGTCAATGTGTTTTTACATGATCATCCAAGTTTTGCTTCAATATATCAACACACATACACATTAGTAAACAATTCAATACGTACCACTGAGTGTCTGATTACATTTGGTGCAGATTTATTTTGATCTTAATTATAAAATCTAAAACTATAACCAGAAGTGTTAAAGACCTTAAAAACATTTAACATCTATCTAACTATATTACATAAAGTTAGATATGTAGACGTCAAGGATGGTAAAGGTTGGTGGCGAATGTCCCGCGAGAGCCAAGGTGTTATGTTCGGTGTTTGCTCTCTTTACCCGGCAGCGGGGGTGTAGAGCTGCATCCCATACAACCCATTGCGCTAGCGGGGCGTCTTTGCACTGGGTTTATGATTGCAGCATCTGGGTCGAGCCCAGTGGTTGTCTGCTGATAAACATAGTTCTAGTCCAGGTAGACTGGTTCCTAAAAACCGGACGCGTTAACGCAGAAGACAGGGGAGGAAGAAAGCTTGAATTCTGATTTTTGGGCACTGCCGGTGGAAGCTGACTGCGGGGCTCCAGCGAGGGGCATGCGCGTCGCTTGCTCGTGTTCTGCGTCCCGAGCTTTTAAATAGAGCTCCTGCCGCAGGGACCACAGATATGGATAGTTAGGACGTGGCCTGCTACCGGTCGTGAACCCACTGGAACCGATTCAGGCAAAAGGTGTGGCCTGGGTGAGGCGTTGGTCGCTCTCCGCGAGGACGGGAGCCTCTGTGCCACGCCACGGCATACAGCGGTGTTGGCGTGCGAGGAGGAAAGAAAGAACAGCTTCGAAGGTTAACTCAGGGGCCCGCACAACCCCTGCATTTTCGGAAAACGTATTCCGTCGGACGACACGAAGGAAGAAATCTCGGAGAAAGAAGACGGGAAAAGAAGAAACTGGAAGGGGAAGAAGAAGCGAAGCCCATCGGACGGAGTGAAGGAAACAAGATGGAAGAAGGAACAAGAAAAGAGCAAATATGGAGAAGAAAGAAGTGACCATGCAGATTGACTGTGACAGCAGCGGGCTCTACGTCCCGCTGCCGAGTGAAGAGGACTGCGGCGCAGAACCAACAACGAGAGCAGCCGCCGAATATAACACTCGCCGCCTCAAGCATCATAGACCAACGGACCTTTTATGGGCCACAAAATATGTATTTGTACCACGTTTGGCGCCACTTTTCTTGTGACAGTATATTGTTACGGCATCACAGGACACGCTACATGAATCTCGGCTATTCCAGTGGAATCCGGCTGTAATGTGTGTGTGCGTACGTATTGCTGCTACTTTGAGATGAAGGACAATTACGTGACGCTTGTCACGCGTCCGCAACGAGATGTGTCCAGACCATACCGGTCCGCGCGCGAGGTACTCAATGCGCAATCAATTACGTTCTAGTGTTTTCTAGTAGACGCCTATTACGGAGTATTCTGTAACCTCAGCGGGGTATAAATACAAGTACTCAGCGACGTTTAGTTCAGTTATTGTCGGGCGATTGACACAGTGCGGTTCGAAGTATTGTGGCGAAGTGTTATGCGTTTTATAATTGTGCGAGACTCGTTGACATTTATAATTAGTTGACATTATTATTGCGTGTGAACAATTTTTTATTTTTGATTTGTTGTAAGAGACTATCTTGTTGATTACATACTGTTTAGGCGAATTCTGATAATTAAATTCTTCGTATTGTTTAAATTAGCAGCCATCCTTACTATTTCTTTTATGAATTTGCTAACTGCTATAATTTTTATTGTTCGACTAAGCTTTTCGTCATTACTGACATCTTCAGGTCTTAAACAACGTTGTTTAAGACCTGAAGATGTCAGTGATGACGAAAAGCTTAGTCGAACAATAAAAATTATAGCAGTTAGCAAATTCATAAAAGAAATTGTGATAATTAAAGCTGTGATCTGTGACTTAATTGTTGTCCTGTATTTTGTTTTCCACTGTACTATACGACGATCAGTAGACCGTCGTATCAATATGAATAAACTAAACCAACTTTCTCGATTCATAATAAAACGACAAAGAAAATAAAGTTTTTCTTTACGTTTACAATATTTGACGTGTGGGGGGTTGATGTTATGTAAGTTGTAAAAGTTTGCTGATAAGTTTGTTATAAAGTAGTTTAAGCGTATACGTTACAAACAGGAAACAGGAATTTCCTTGACAGCATCAGTGTTGGCAAAGTGTGTCAAACTTCTCGAATAGTATAATATTATGTGTCACAGGTTATCACATACACGTCTCTTCATGACATTCGAGTGTGTTACTGGCTATACAAATGTACAAGTTATTGCGTCGCAGCCCTCTGTACTCGGCAGCCGGGTGTAGAGGCAGCCGCTATTCCAGTCGATCTGCATGGACTTCGTCCCGCACAACCCCCGCACCTTCGCGTCGGACGAAATCTAGGAGACGGAAGAAGGGAAGAGCAGAAAGTGGAAAAGGAAAAAGAAGCAAAGCCCATCGGATGGCGCGAAGGAAGCTAGCGTGAATATAATATTGTTACGACAGTTTCACTGACAGTCGTGTGGTACAGTGGAAACAAAATTACAGACACAAATGAAGTCACTGATAACCAGCTTTAATTAATCACAAATAATAATTTGTAATCAACTCGTACAATACCTCCAGTGAAATTTGTTCACACGCAATAATAATGTCAAGTATTAGAGCTCCACAATAATTATAAGAGAATAATCACTTTGTTACAATACTACGATACAAGCACCAATAAATCGCCACTTATAACTGACTTCTAAGCGGCAGCTGTCCAGGCAGCTTCAATTTATAGCCTGCAGGATTCCAGGCTAACTTTTCATAATATACGTCCTTAACAAGCACTCGAAAACTCTGGAGGATACTTGAGCGCGTGGCCTTGGCAGAAACACACACCTGCTCAGCTGCTGGCCGGTAAACATGTAGAACGACACTATCCATAGAACATTCTGTCGTTGAAATACGAAAAATGAATCGGTCAAATTGGCAGGACCGTACGGAATAGTTTCAATATATAGAGGCAAGGGCTTGGATGAATAATTACTATCTTATTTTGAAAAAAAAAAAACATTGTATACATGTAAAAAGTAATTACCTACGTGAGGAGTTATATAGATGAAACACCACTTACTGATCTCATATGTACCGATAAGGTAGTAGGCCTACTGTTAACAAAACTGTCTTCTAGGTTAGCAGCCCATTGGCTGCTTGACAGCAGCTTGCCATCCGTCACGCTTCTCTGCTTTCCTTTTCAACTCACAATATGTAGTGCAGTTCATATCGACAATAAGTTCTTTCATGTAGTCTAAATGGGGTCGTCCTCTGTGATTCTTCCCCTCAAATTGTTCGCTCTATAATTCTCTTAACCAACCCATTGTGTCGTGGTATATGCCCTATAAACTTAGCTCTTCTGCCTTTCAAATTTCGTAGAAAGCTCTTCTCCTCCTGAGCTCTTCTAAAGACTTCCTCATTCGTTATCTTCTCCCTCCAGCTTATCTTGAGTATTCTTCTGTAGCACCAGGTCTCAAATGCTAGGAGTCTTTTCTTGTCACTTTCTCCAATTGTCCAAGACAATTGGAGAAGTACAGGGATTCAATTATTACAATTGAACGCGCAAATCAGTCTTAAATCATTCACAAACCGGATAAACCTTCACTTTTCTCTGTTCAAATCTAAGATCGTCTCTCACCCGTATTATAATGCCTTATATTGTAGTTTTATTGCCGTTTATATATTTTAGATTTTTTTATTGGAATACGTTCTTCTCCAAACTTATAGATGGCCAAACCGTATCCCATGCGTTATTGTGTATAGAACTTTCATTATAATTCTAGACCCAGTGACTTACCAACTAAATGACTGGTAGTCAAGTGAAATATTCAGACCACCACAAAAGTATGCTGAGATCAGACACCTTATATTCTCATGCAGACTTCCCTAGGCTTCCTTTGAAGTTTCTTCTCTCTATACGCAATACTAAGGCACGTAGTGTCCAGAGCGTGAAAAATTAAAAGAACGAAAGGATGGTAAAACCAATGAGACGAGACAGTTAGTGACTTGCAAACCTTAAGTCTTTACTGTTCATCTATAAGTTTCTTTTTGAGAGTTCTTTTCACTCAAAAAAAAATATAATTGTTTATTCATCACCTGCGTACTTACCGTTACCGTTACCGTTGCATCTGTGTGTGTGTGTCCTGAATCCTGAGAATTTGATGACGATTGTTATGTCGATGCTGTGTTCTCTGTCTCTACGGGTTGTTGTTTGTGACGGTCTAGAGTTCCTCCATAAGTCTTGGTGTGTGTGGTAAAGATGTTCTGATCGATCGGCAGACCGGCAGCGTGAAGTTGTGTGAAGATTTCTTGAGTCTGTGAGACCGCCCCAAAATTGCCGGTAGTATTTATACTGGACGGCAATCTGACAAGTCCAGGACTGTTTTCGACCTGTTAGATATTGTCACTTCGTGCAAAGCGTCCTTTTAATTACAAATCACTTTTTGGTTCATTTTCGCGATTTCGTAAACATCCTCGTAGCACGAGCGATATCATCGTTTGCGTAATTTTTCCTGGTCGCTCACATATAACACACTTATTAATTACTATTTAATTACACTAGTAATTAACATTAAATTACCTGGCGACTTTATTATCGCAAATTTCTGCAATACTTTTACATCGCTATACATAACTATATTCGTTAAAAATTTCTTAATGTAATGGTGTTTTTATAATTGGGGTAAGTCTTTGTTCACAGGTTTAAAACGTATTAATTAGTATATTTTTATCCGGTTAAAACCTAATTACAGAGAATTTGTACGCATCACCCCATTGTAGATTCTTGCCTGTCGTAGCTTGATTTCACACACACAAACACATAAGCGCTGTACTCACTCGCGGGGGCTGGTGTACGCTTTCTGACAATTCTTATCCTGCATAATATTGTTAAAATCTGTTATCATATAGTTTTCTATGCTAAATATTTACAAACATACTGCCCTGGGCAAATATACAAATATAAGTATTGTTGCAATATATTTTGTAACGCAAAGATACGGGAAGCCCAAATGAGTAGACAAGTTCACCTAATTAAAGGCCTAAATAACAATAACAAAACATTTAACTTGAAAAGAAAAAAAAACCTAAATAAACAACACTTAAATAAATAAAATGAAGTACAATGCAGTAGAGTAGAATAGACAAACATAATATACTTTAGACTAAAAAAAGAAACTATAAAAGTGTATCAGTGAAAAGTGAGTTAATTAGTGAAAAAAACAGTGATAATCATTAATCATGCAGATAAGACTGTGAAGACTGATGATTAAGTCAGTGGTCTTAAGTGTGAACAAATAAAACAAAAAGAAGCAAGCAAGAAAATAAACAAATATAGGTATGAAAACACTAAATAGTGACAACCAAATCTAAATGTTAATGTTAGGGAAGTAATTATACGTAAGTTTTAGTATTAGTTGTTGAAGATCCTGTGCCTTTCAAGCCCTGTTATTTATGTTAAAAGAAAAGGCTTTAACATTGTTTAATTGAGTTTATTTCAAGTACATGTTAGTATTCTGTGTTAATAATGAATCTGTTATAAAGGACTAGCAATGTATTGAGCCTATAGGCCAACTGGAAGGTGGAGTTTAGAAAATAGTACCAAATAATACCTAAAATAGGCCTAGATAAACAAGTTATTGTTAATCAACTAACAGGGTTTGATAGACAGGGTAAAGAGTTGATAATTTTGTATGTTAAACAATTTTTTTTGTTAGTGAGTTAATAATAATTGTAATACCAGCCAGGAAGGCAAACCATTGTGGTGACATGTTTTGAGATTTAGTGTATACGGAGCAATATTGTTAGTAGCCTATTTAATAAGAGTTTGTATCCCATGTAATGACATGCAAATAGTCATTATTTTTAAAGTTAGTAGACAACCTTTGTTAGAATAAATTAGTGAATTAAGAAATGTGTTAGTAAATGTTAAAAAATTGTATGAAGGCCTACAAACAGAATTTTTGTAAAAATGATAAAACGTCTAATATTGGGTCCAGATATATCATATGAGGTATCAAAATGCTTATCTTGTTCTAAGCAAAAAAACTATGTAAACCAATTTCAATATAATTCAGAATTAATTAGGGAGTAATTAGTGGGGCCAGATATAAAAATAATATATTTTAAACAAGAAAGTGTCACGTGACCTTTGAGTTCACCATATTGCCCAATGAGATTTCACAGAAATTTGGTCTAGACCGTTGAAGGAACGAGAAAATTCAATTACTCTATTGTTACGCTTAAAACAGTACAGGTCAGCTCTGTACAGCACATAACCAAAATTATAACAGGGGATCTAATCCGAGTTTAGTAAAAAAGAAATCAAAGATATATTAAAAAACAGTAAAACCATTTGAAAGTGAAGAAGAATGAATTAATTCTACTGGACTAATAAAGAAATTAATAAGAAGAATAAATACTAAAGAAAAAATAAACAGTGAAAGTACTTCCTGCTTTTGGTGAGAAGAAAAATAACCTTATTCTAAAAACATGAATACTACAACACAACACTAGATTAACTGCATTAACACTGTTAAACCAGACACCAGTGAAAACTAAAAGGAACATTAATTGTGAACACTGTGCATATTAAAATACAAAATCATTTAATTTAAAAGAAACAGTTGGACAAAATAATCACATCGGGCTAGTTGAAGAACGAGCGGCCATTTTTTTTACTATACTGGCGGCCATTACGTGACCTCTGGAAGCTGAAGTAAATTATTTTCATTTACACTTAGATAAAATTTAATTCTCTTTTGTATTAATTATTAAGGTTTCATAATATTTGTAATGTATTGTACGTTCTCTACGCATTTTTTGATCTTTACTAGCAGTTTCAAAGAACCCACGATCTATTAAAATAATATTATAAAAATTAAACTATTTACCAAGTCGAACTTGGTAAACGAGTCGACACGGCGATTGTACAGTTCGACCTGCGAGTCGGCAAACCAAATGCAAGTGAAATTAATATTAAACAAAAATAATTAATTGGTATTGAGGGAACTTTATTTCATAAATTAAACTAAGTTTAAGGGATTACCCAGGTAATAAAGGAGAGCGAACACACAGTTGGCGAATTGAACTTCGAAGTGAACGAGGAAGAACTATATAACCTACAATAGCCAAGTCGATATCATAATCGAACGGAAAATAATCAAAACTTTCTTTTAATAAATTTTGTTACCCAAACCGTTGAAAGTCAACAAGGATTTCTTAATAATTTACAGACGAATAAATTTCGAATTTAATAAAAAAAAATTAACATTCAATTTATATAAAATAAATCCAAATAAAATTTTTTTTTTTAAGTTTATATTTATATTTTTTTTGATAAATATTTCAACTTCCAAAACAGATAAACTGAATCTATTAAAAAGGAACCGAAATTACGTTATATTTCATATTGGCACCAACAACTTGGGGCTAACTAACAACACGCAATTTACATTTTATTCCAAATTGGCGCTCCAACGCGGGGCCTAGACTACAAGAAGAAAGCAACGACCGATTTTAAATAAACAATAAATAAATAATAACATAAAGGAAAACAAGGGACGAACACGACCTAATTACGTTATATTTCAATATGTGTGTGTGTGTGTGTGTGTGTGTGCGCGCGCGTATCTGTCGTCTGTCTGTCTGTCTCTATATAGATTACAATTTCATGGAACTGGTATATAGAAACTTTGTGACGGATTTTTGTGGAACTGATCACGTACAGGAAAAAATTGTTATAGTTGATACTGTCCTGGAACATGTCAGCAATTTTGAATACCTGGGCAAAAGTGTATCTTATAATACAAGCAACGACATTGTGAATAAGTTCCATAAGTTCAACCTTATGTGCGGGACCATCAGGCAATTTCTTAAGGCAGCAAGTAAAGGAACAGGCCTAAAATTCTATAAGGTGATGGCCCTTTCCACACTTTTTTATGGGTCTGAGAATTAGACCTTAACGAAAGACCAGGCCAGTCGCATCTAAGGGGCTGAAAAGAGATTTCTCAGGCACGTGGCAAGGTATAATCTCCATGATCATAGAAGAAACACAGATATACGGAAGGAAATAAATATTATGAGCATACTCGACAGGATCGCCCAGTATCGGCCGAATTGGTGGGAACATCTTTGCCGAATGGATGACTGCAGCGTTCCGAAACAACTGTGGAACTATAATCCGAGGGGACGAAGAGGTGTGGGATGTCGAGGAAGCGCAACAGTGATCAGCTCTAGACTCTTTGCCTGTTTGAGACCGGAACAAATCAATATTGGTTTAATCCTTGGAGATGATGATGATGATGATATATTAAAATTTACGCCTGACAACTGTACATTTACGCCTTCAATTGCTGAACTTAAGTTTTCAAGAACACAAATCAATTTAATTGATCTTCTATAAGGTTTATACAGCCGGAGTAAATGTTGCTAATATGCTCTGATTCCGGGCTGTTTGGGTGTGGTCTAGTGCTGTACATATCAGCAGCCGTTTCGATAGTATCATTGACGATCATCTTCAATGCAAATTGAGCTTCGACTAAGGTGGTCAAACACAAAAATCAAATTAATTGATCTTTTAAGGCTTAAACGGCCAGAGTAAATGTAGTTGATATTTTTTGATTCTGTCGTAGACCACGTTAGTCGAAGCTCAATTTGAACTAATGATGGCCGTCAATGGCACTGTCGAAAGATCTGCTGATATGTACAGCACTGGACCAAGGCCAAACAGACCGGCTTCAGAAGATATTAACAGCAAATTAATTGCTGTTTGCAGTTTAGCTGTAATTGAAACAATCTCAACTATTAAAGACGTTAGGTCTATTCTGTTGTCATTAACAGCACCAACTTAGTTCGTTTGTCTATACCCGCCACACTAATCCAGAACAATGGTCACTATCGTAACGATATTCCAAACTTAAGTACAAATTTTATTCTGTTGGACAGTTAACAGTATAACCACCGCGATTTATAAGGTTCAGGATATTTTTTCGTAATAAAAACTGTTCAACTTTGGTCATCTTCATGAAATAAGTAAAAGTTTTCGCCTTATAAAAATGTTTTTATTAATTTAACTAGAGTCAGCCTAAACTAGTTTGTTTTCTTTCTTAAATTATTATGGTAAATTATGCGGCCTCGAAAAGTAAAAGAAATAGTTTTATGATATTCGCGAAAAGTTTATTTACTCTGCTAAGGAACAGACGAAATACCATTATTTAAAATTTCAAACAACTCAAAGTGGTAAAGTTTAAATTGTTTTAATTTTCAAACTTGTTCAGACAAGCAAACAAGTTATAAGTTTTCATAATGTCTTCAGTACTGCCTATATTATTGTTTTACGTTTTTCATCGACGTCGTGTTTTTGTAACCTACATTTTATCAAAAGTTTATCGACTACTGTTGCTTATATTTCATCTTTTCTTGTTAAAACTAGCGACTTCCATAATGTAGCGTAGTTTGCAGTTTCGAAATGGAAACGTCAATCAGCACCAGAGTAGAAATACAATCAGATATGTTATTTCACGACTTTATCTAATTAAAAGCAAAGACATATTGATGAAAACTTGATGATATTTTTGTTTTTGTACAGTTGCATTTATGATTAATTGCAATTGTTAAACTTTATATTTACCGCAACAGAAACAGATCAGATGTTCAACAGATTTCTGTTACCCGGAAATAATTGAATAGGATGCAAGCACCGTTTTCTTTTACATTTTTCATTAATTCTTAGTTATGTTTATAAATCAGATTACACAAGTGCATACAATTCCTCGTCCGGATTTGCGAATTTTTCTTTCCAACCTGACCTATTTCAACATTTTACACCAACGAGGAGTCCCAATCGACATCGCAAAGTAACGACGATTGTTTAATAGAAACACGTTTAGAGGCTGTAAAGCATTTTTTATTCAACAATTTTACAAGAAGTCTCCATTAACATTAGCCTGAGGCATGAGTCCCATTGTTACACTGATCTGTAGGTTTCCTGCTGGTAAAATTCTTGCTGCTGTTTGCGGAACCATTCGCTAACAGCAAATTCTACCTCAGCGTCCGATTTGAACCGCCGTCCTTTTAGTGATTTCTGTTATGGAACAAATAATATGATAATTGGACGGGGACAATTCGGCACTGTAAGGTGGATGTTATAAGGCTTTCCGCTTCATACGACCAAGCAGATCTTGAATCGTCTGGATATATGGGGTCGAGCATTATCATGCAGAAGAATGACACCATTTGTGAGATTCCCGGGACGCTTATTCTTGATGCTTAACCCGTAAGCGTTTTAAGCTGTCTGCATATCGCTCAGCGTTGATGTTGACACCAGTTCTTTAAAATCTTGCAGCACACCTCGCTAATAAGAAAATATGGCCACCATTAGTTTTCCTGCCGAAGGTTGGGACCGACATTTTTTCGCCTTCGGAGATTGTGCATGCTTCCACTGCATACTCTGCCGTTTGGATTCTGCTTTGTAGTGATAACACCAAGACTCATCACCGGCAACAATTTGGCGTAGAAAGGCATTACCCTATTGTTGATAGCCCATCAAATGGTGTAATGCTAAGGCCGAAACCAAATTTTTCTGCCCATCAGTAAGCAATCGTGGAATCTACTGAGCAGCAACTTTGTGATAGCCAAGACTATGAATGATGGAATTCACATTTCCTACGCTGATGCTTAACATTAGAGAATGTTCTCTAACTTTGATGCGTCTATTTAAGCGTAAAACAGTTTCCAACTGTCTCACAATTTTCATGTGATGCTGCAATCTTTACTGAATTCTCTTGAGCAATCCTCGTAATACACAATATCTACACGAACACTTCAATGACAGTAAAACCTAAGATAATATACCTGTAACAAAAGGGATCTGGCAGGTGGATTCCCCAAGTCCCATACTCTTCAATGTAGTTAGATATGAAATTATTAGGGAGGTAAAGCATATGAGATGATGTAGGATGGGTTGAAGTGTGTTTAATATTATATATTATGCAGATGACGTTATTCTAATAGCGGAAAATGAAAATTACTCACAAAAACTTCTGCATAATTTTAATGAAGCATGCCAGAAATATAATATGAAGACAGCGGAAGAGAAAACAAAATCAATTACAATTTAACATGACCCATTAAGATATAAGCTTGTGATAAATGATAGACTAATATAACAAGTAATGCAGACAGACAACATAGGAACAAGGCTTGCAAGTAATAATAGGGCATATGAAGAAATAGAACATCAATTGGTGAAAGCAAGAAGATGCTGGATCCTTTATATAAGGATGAATAACCTTATATAAAATAATAAATATCTCACACTAGAAGCACAAAATAGAGTTTACAAAAGCACAATACGTCTAATAGTATCCTATGCACCAGAGACCAAGCAACATACAGCAACAATTTAAAAAAAAACTACAAACTATAGAAATGACGATATTACGGCGAGTACTAGGAAAGACAAGGTAGGATAGGTTCCCAAACAATAGTATAAGAGAAACGTGTAATTTAACAGATATTAGTTCTTGGATTGCGGAAAAAAGAAAGTTATGGAATTAACACACATCAAGAATGAATGACACAAGGCTAGTGAAAAAGGCAAGAGATAGTCAACCAAACACCAAGAGGAGCATTGGTCGGCCAAGGAAGAGGATTGTAGTGACAACTTGTTAAAGTGACAGCTTGTAGGATCGTTGTTATAGAATAAGACAGAGTCCTAACTAGGAAGTTAAAGAAAAAGAAGAAGAAGAAAAAGAAAAAGAAAAAGAAGAAGAAGAAGAAGAAGAAGAAGAAGAAGAAGAAGAAGAAGAAGAAGAAGAACACCAACAAGAGCAAGAAGAAGAAGAAGAAGAAGAAGAAGAAGAAGAAGAAGAAGAAGAAGAAGAAGAAGAAGAAGAAGAAGAAGAAGAAGAACAACAACAACAACAACAACAACAACAACAACAACAACAACAACAACAACAAGAAGAACTTATTCTATTGTTGGCATTCTTTTCCAGTTTCCATTTAACTGATGAATTCTTGTTTTAACCTTTGCAGTTCCTTGCAACATGTAAGCCTCCAATAACAATACACATAACTTACTTAAAGGTAAATACTACAAAAATTATTATTTAAATATGCTTGCTGATAATAAACAAATATTTTAGTTGCTATTCCTACATGATTTCAAAAATTGTTAAAACGATTTGCTTCTTACAACATTTTAAAATCAATATTAATCTCAGTCGAGTCTACAAAATAGTCAATAGTTTGACAGTAAATTATGATGCGTGAGAAACTAAGGTCACCAATTTATGAAACCGGTGAAATGCTTATAATTTACCGTAACTCTGAATGTTACTAAGAAAGAGACCAAATACTGTTACGTAATACGGAAAACATTGTACGCTATGACAGAACATTCTACGTGTTTCTCGGCTGTTCCAGTGGAATGCGGCTGTAATGTTGTGTACGTAGGTGATTCTCAATATGCGTTAGCGACTTCGCCGGCCGCGCGCACTGTTTCAAGGTCGCAATTAATTACGCTCTAGTGTTTTCCTTTAGTGTCGACGCGTATAATGGATTATTCTAGAACTCTTGTGTTGTATATTTAAACGACATCTGCGTTTAGCAGTCAGTATAAGTGGCGATTTATTCCAGTGCAGATCGAAGTATTGTCGCGAAGTGTTGTGTGCTTTATAAGTGTGCGAGACTCGTTGACATTATTATTGACTGTGAACAATTATAAATTTGATTTGTTGTAAGAGACTATCTTGTTGATTACAAACTGTTCAATTGTGATAATTAAAGCTGGTGTTCAGTGATTTAATTGTTATCTTGTATTTTGTTTTCCACTGTACGATCAATACACCGTCGTAACAATATACATTCTTTAAAACTGCAAACTAATAATAGTTTTATAGTTGAAATTATTAAAATTCGTCAACTTTTCTGATAATCAAACAAATCATTGCTTCCGCATTTTCCCTAAACCTGGCGATAATCGTTAAACAGTCCTTCTTTATAGTTTTCCAAAATTAGCAAATGAAATGTTGTAAGAAAGTTAAAATGTTAAATTGTTTACGATAAAATGATAAAATAAATCTTTCAAATGTTTTATCAATGTTCTTCAGTTTTTGACGGAATGATTAACATTTAAAAATTAAATAGTACAAGAATTATTATAAAAAGTAGTACACAAATAACAACTAACCTCTTGTAAATCAATAGACATTTGTAGCATGTCATATCATCTTGAAACATTAATTGTATTTTCTAACCAAACAATAATAATAAAAGTATTAATAAAAGTATACTTAATGTGACATCGAACGTGATTTAAAAAAAAGTAAAAACTTTTCTTGCCATAAATTATAGATTGGATCGTCATCTTCAAGCTTGTGTATCAAGTTGCACTTTCGAATAAATATGGATTTCTCATTGTTTGGAAAAGGGAGACGCTTGCATTGTGAGCGCCAGCTTTTGTTTGCTGAATAAACGGAAGCGCCCGGAAAGTGCACTCGACAACAGAGGGAGCTCAGCAACCGCCACTTCATTGTCCCATTATGGGTTTTATCCAACAAAGGGCACTTAGTCTCTTCTGAGTTACTCACTTTTCTTAATTTCAGGGACGTACGTTTTTTTACTGTGATTAAACCTTTACGCTTTGGTTGGAAATGTTCGATTTTACCAGTATACTATAGTATGTTATTATTTTATTTAGTTACACACGGTTAACGAAAAACGCTTATTATTATTTATAATCATCTTCTACTATTAACGGACTCTTCTTCTTCTTCTTCTTCTTCTTCTTCTTCTTCTTCTTCTTCTTCTTCTTCTTCTTCTTCTTCTTCTTCTTCTTCTTAATGTTGTTATAATTATTATTCTTTTTCTATTTTCCTCCCCAATTCACAGGATGGTAGGTTTGCAATTTCTTCCCTTCCAAAGACAGTCTCTTAATCACCACATGGTTTCTTCATTCTTTTATCTCATCCGTAATAGACTTCTGTCCTTCCCCTCCCACTACGCCGCTCAATCATCCTTCGATCAGGGTAGCGAACCAGCTTGAATCGCGTAGCCGGTGACTAAATGTACCGCTTATCCTATCCGCAATGGATTTTATCAGAAACTTTCTTTCATCCGTTCTGTTTAAAACACTATCTTAAGCCCCCCTCCAGCACCTTATTTTACAAGTTTTAAAGTTGGTAGCGTAACTTTAATGGACTTAACGTGCCTTTAGAAATAATTCGCAACTTACTAGCTGTCGAAATTCCTGTTATTTTGTAATTGGCTATCAAATTAGATAATGAAATAGTTAGTGAAGGATGAGTTTTAAGTTTGAAACTATTATTTTTAAATGATTATTTCAATGTTTTTTTTTAATCGTTTTGACCGTTTTCAAACGTGCTTGTTCACACAATTGGACAAAAGAGATGTAGCAATGTTCTGTTTCATAAGTTAATAATCTATATAACACGAAAAAAGGATTGTTAATATTAATAACGCTACGGAGTAAGTGTCCGTTAAGCAAGTTAACGTAAAGCTTTGCGCCGTTAATTGTCCATGTTCTCTTCTTCACCACTGCAGCTCAACGTGAGCTCTGGCGTAGAACACCAGTCTTCTCCAAAGTCTCCTGTCCCTATTGCCACATTTTAACCCCTCACATCCATTATTCTGAGATACACTGATCATCCATCCGCGCTACATGACGATTGTATCCGTTGAGTCTTTATGAACCTTACAATGTCCTCATGATTCAATGAGTCATGTATCTCCTGTTTATTTCTTATTCTCCATTCGTCACTTTCTTTAACTGGACCATAAGCATGTCTTATGATCTTTCTTTCAAACCTTCTTAAGAAACACTAGTTTCTTACTCTTGTTTTATCAGTGTCCATGTCTGATACGTGTCTTATATATATTTTTGGTTTCGTGTTACGACTAATGAATTTGCTTCTCAATAGTCTGCTATTGGAATAATATGCTCTGTTTCTTATTTGTATCCTGTAATGAATTGTCATGATTATGGACTCTCTATTATCTAGCGTGTTAGCCAGGTATCTCAACTCATTAACTGTATCAAATTAATTATCTTCTAGGTATAAATTATATAGATTTATTATCCTTTCTGATGCATAAATCAGGATGTACATAGTTTTGCTGATATTTACAATGGCCCCATTCAGCGAATTTTTGTTTCAGCTCTTTGTACACCTCAACTAACCGTTGCCTTGATCTGGCTATTATCACGATATCGTTAGCGTAAGGACATATTGGAATTGTCTTATTTAGTAGACTGTTCCTCGCTGACCTAGCTATTGTATTTGTTAAACTGTTATGAACTTTACAATGACTTCATGATTCAACAGGTCATCTATCTCATGAAATAAACGTGAAGTAAAGATGCAACGGCGACCTTTTAGGGGCGTGAGTAGTAGGCCTACACAAAACGCAGCTTGCAAACCACGAGTGCAGAGGTTTCGCCGTTAATTGTATATAGGCTTACCATCCCGTAAGTGAGTTACGATTTAGGCTATAAGCCACAATCATGACTAATACAATTCCGTTATTAAGCTGCGTACGGTAACCGGTGTACAGTAGTAACTGCAGTTTGCTGAATCGATTTAAATCACTTATCCGCATCGATCTGCTGCAAACGGGGAACAGCGGTAACTGAAACATTAATGCCCCCGTTAACCACCTTTGTGAATCACGGATTGGCCTGTCAAAGTTGATTTGCTACAGGACTATGTTAATAATAATAATAATAATAATTAACGAAAAGAGAAACAAACCGCCATTGCTTTGAACTTACTACTAAAGTTATTTGTAGCGCGACCAATTAAGGTAAAAATAATTTAAATATTAGTACGACAATTCGTAACGCACTCGAAAAGACGGGCAGATGCAGTTACGTGGAAGTTCGTAGCCGAGCAGGTGCTGTGTCTCTCTGTCTGTGAAAGCCGTGCAGTCAAGTAGCTTGCAGACTGTTCACTAAGCACTCTTAACTATGCAAATTGTGCTGGCACGCCGCCAAAACAATGAAAAATGTATTGTTGTATTGGATTGTTAGTGGCCTCAAATATTTCTAGTAGTAATTTTGTACAAACCACTATGTTATCTTTGGTATTGACGAGCGCTTTCGGCAGTCAAGCCATCTTCAGGTCATTTACCAATCTTCAGGTTGGACAGCTCTCGTCAGTACCAAAGATAACATAGTGGTTTGAACAAAATTACTAGTAGAAACAATGGAAAATTGTTCTGCAACGTCTGCGGGACATTTATAAGCAACAGCGACCATCTTAGAAGTTAGTTACATCTAGCGAGGTTGTAGAGTGTGGATTAAATATTTGTTGCAGATTAGTGGAAAGTGATTATTGTGTTATAATGAGTGCGGAAGTCTAATAGTTGACATTATTATAGAGTGTGGATAAATCAGAGCGATTGATGTAAGCCTATACTAATTTAGCCACAGGGGTATTAATTTAGGTAAAGGGGAAGAAGAATATAGAAAAGATGATGAAGGACAATATGTAGAAGTAAAATATTAAGACTCACTGAAGGGGAATCGTGCTGCGGCTACTTTTATGAGTACTATAAAAAATCAGACTAATAACGCCATCAAATAATAGAAGACATTTATGTATAAATGTAATGTAAACACAACAATAAAGAACCGTATACACGCATAACCGAGAAAGTACAAATGCAAAAGTTTTCGTTCAAACGTTAAGTATTGTGGGAGACGTCACTGCGACCTAGTTAACCGACTGTAAACACAACGCACGAGTTATGCGTGTCACAGTCGCGCATGCGTAAAATTTAACTAAACAAAATTACAAATCGGATCGTAATATTACAGTCATACACGGAACAAACAAATTGCACGATTGAAGTGAAGCTTGTTTTCCCTATTATTTTCCTGGCAAGCGCCGCCCATTAATTAATGTCAATTATATTAAAACAACCGCTAATAATATGATACGGTTACGTTGTAATAATTTGAGGAATATAACATTCTAAATTAGCTTAATTACTTTTATTAGTATTCCTAAAGAATGGAGGCGGCAAAAAGTAATCCCGCTATATAAAAAAAGGGACAGAACACATACAAATAATTACAGAGGATAAGCTTGCTAGACTCAATATAAAAAATACGTACAAGAATTCTCAATGACAGATTAAGAGTCATTACAAATGCATTAATTCATTAAGACTAAATGTGTTTTAGAAAGGGTAGGTAGACTGTGGACGCATTCTTTGTATTACGACAGATAATAGAGGAAAGGTGGGTGTTAAACTAGGAAACGTGTATCGCTTTGATGATCTGGGAAGGGCATTTGATAAGGTAGACCGTCAAATATTATGGAATAATATGAATATAAGATAATATCTAAAGCATTTAATAAGTTCAGTTAAGTTGATTTAAAAAAGTACATCTATAGTCCTGGATCTGAATGGTAGGTACTCAGGTGGCATTCCAATAAATAAGGGGGTTAGACAGAGATGCAGTATTTCCCCAACCTTGTTTAATATTTATATTGGGACCTTGTTGAGAGTATGGAAATCCAGAGTGACATTGGGAATACCGCTTAACAAATCAATTTGTATGGCTTCCCTGCTATATGCAGGTGACATAGTTATTACTCAAGAAGATGAGGATGATTTAGAAAGAGCTAATTTAGATTATGTTTGAATTACAAGAAGTAGCAAGAGAGTACTGACTCTAGCGGGCTACTCCAGTGTAAAAGATTAGAACCATGTAAATATCCAGTGAGGGCTAAGATAGTTATAAATAACAGCACTTTAGAAAAAGTTAGCCGTTGTAAACATCTTGAATGTGCAGTAAGCTGTGAGTCTGAATATGATATAAAAGAGAAGATAAATAAATTTAGGAATATCTGTAAAACGATTCATAGAAATCTTAGTAATAAACAAAACACAGCACAAGGATTAAATTTTATAAAACAATTGCAATACCCACATTGATGTACGAGTATGCGAGTGAAGCGTGGGTCACGGTAAAAAAGTAATGTAATTAAGAAACTTGTGTTAGTGGTTATAATCACAAACAGAACTATCACAGTTGCACATCACTAAAAAACTAATGCGGTAAGATTCAGAGTACTGAAATCAAGCTTCTTCGAAGTTCTTTAAATTATACATTGCAAGAGAGAATAAGGAATGAGGATATCAGAGAAGAACTCAAAGTAGAGAACATGAATGTAATTATTTCAGCTGGCAAAAGACAAAGAATGACAAAGGATCGATTGCCGAAAGCTGCACTGACGTGTAAAGCCATTGGTAGAAGATAGGTGAGTCATCCGAGGATGAGATGGGTGCCAGAACAGATTTATATAACCTAATCCTTGAAGTGAAGAAGAAGAAGAAGAAGAAGAAGAAGAAGAAGAAGAAGAAGAAGAAGAAGAAGAAGAAGAAGAAGAAGAAGAAGAAGAAGAAGAAGAAGAAGAAGAAGAAGAAAGTTTTATTAGCTACCTATAGTTGTCAGAGACGAGACAGTTTCTATCCGCGCAGCGAGTACATGTTGAGAGAGGAGTATCTCAAAGAATTTATGACAAAGACGCTGGAAACCTGACCAAAACCGTGCTTGTAATTTTTAATGTTATTTCACTCTCAGGACACTTTGTACAATATTGGCACGCGTGTGGCAGCCTTTCGGCTAACCAAACTGCCTCTCTTAGAACAGTAGTATAAAAACAAAATTAAGAACAAAAAGAAACTAAAGACCAATATAAACATAATTTCTTTTAAATTATGAATATTTACGGGAAAATTAACATTCAATTTAACTTTTTATAAATTCAACAGCGTTCAACTTTTGAAACGTATTAATTATTGATTTGCATTATTCGTAACAAGCATATTAAATGGTTTTGGTTACTCCATGAACTGAACGCCCAAACACTAGTTAGTCATGACGTAATGAAGTGTAATAATGGTTTATCATTGGAATCATTTCGGTCTGTTGGATACACGATTGAACAGTTGTCTGTTCAAACGTTCGAGGGCAGCACCGTCGCTTCGTTGGGTTATTTCATTGTTGCAGACAATACACTGTATTGTATTGGTGCCGTTGATTCTATACTACCACCGCTTCCACATTGTATGTACTGTCATTCCAACTGTTTAAACAAAACGGTTGTTGACTTTTGTTCTTTGTCAAATGTTTGGGTTCAAAATGTTACTACAATGTAATTCCTGCACGTCTTTACAGTGTAAGTTTATAAACATAAGACATATTAAAAAACATGAAAGAATATATCAAATATGAATAGACAACACGTTAATAAACTATTGTTTGCAAATAAAAAAAATACAAATACCATTATTTTTACAATACGAAAGTCTCCACTATAAAAAAGGTGCCTCACATTTCTAGTCAAGAAACCAATAAGAACAAAAATAATGATTAACGATCAAATTCTAGAACAGGTTACTCATTTTAGTTATTTGGAAAATGATATTGGCTATCATAGGCATTACGATATAGATGTTAAGTTAGGTAGTTCCAGACGATCTGCGAGACAATGACTGTATTTTTTTAAACAAGGTACGTTGGGATACAATATTAAATTTCTACAAAGCTACAGAAGTCCCTGTACTGTCCTACCGGTGTGAATTATGGACAACAATCAACAAGCAAAAATACAGGCCTCGGAAATATCGTTTTTAAGAGTAGTTAAAAGGTGTTCTTATCTTGACCGTATAAAGAATGAAGACAAGTGTAAGAGAAGAGTTACAAGTTTTTTTAACTTTAATGAAAAATTAAAAGATTACAAACAACTGTAGAAAGAACACGAAGAAAGAATTCGAGAAAAACAAGTCTAGAAATACAAATCTGCAGAACACAGGTGTGTGTATAGACCTAGGAAGAGACGGCTGGAGTATCTCTAAAGGAAGAACTGGCACCACCTTGCCTATGCCGCGTTGCGAAGATAATGATGATGACAATAATGTACCGCTATTTGTCATAATCAACCAGCTGACTCTTAAAACGCCAGCAACTACTGCAACGGCAATGAGGTGCAAGTTGGCAGTAGACAAAGAAATTGTAGAGCCGGTGGTGCCAACTACTTACGAATAACAATAACAAGCTATGGTTGAATAAGCAAAAACATAAGCTACCAGAAGCAAAACGAGACAGGGAGTCGGGATGTAAGAATGATGCATCTGGAACAATACATTTTTAAGTTTCGAAATCAGAGCAATGATAAACAAAGTTCAGTAAGAGGTATTTTGAAGTATGGAGCAGACACAAGACCAGAAACCACAATTAGGAGCCAAGCATACTGTTACGTCGGTTTACTGATCGTCGTAGGTGCAGTTGAAAACAAAATACAAGACACCAATTACGTCACTAAATACCAGCTTTAATTGTTACAATTAAACAGTTTCTAATCAACAAGATATTCTGTTACAACAAATCAAATAAAAAATGCTCACACGCAATAAAAATGTCTACTAATATAAAACACAATTGTATTACAATTGTCCCGCACAATTATAAAACACATAACACTTTGCCACAAAAATTATTTTTCACACACTTGTTTGATCAGTCTGGAATTTGATATTCTTTCTAAGTAACCTTTCCACCTTTGTTTGTAATATTTTAATTTTTAATTCAAGTTAAAAACTTGTAACTTTTCTCTTATGGCCTCACCCCTCATACGGTCATGTTTAGAATACCATTTAAGTCCTCTTAAGAACGCCATTTCCGAAGTCTGTATTTTAATGTCTTGTTTCTTGGTTGTTGCCCACAATTCACATGCAAAAGTAAGTACAGGTACTGCCATGACTTAGTAGAACTTTAATTTTTTATCTCTTTGTTTCTAAAAATATCGGTGATTGTCTCACAGGTCGTCTGGAACTTACCTAACTTAACATCAATACCGTAATTCCTATCACAGCCAGTATCATTTCCCCAACAATTAAAGTGGCTTACCTATTCTAGAATTCGATCACTAATTATTATTATTTTGTTCTTATTGGCTCCTTACCTCGAAATGCCATTACCTTTGGTTTTACAGTACAGTCTTGATATTGTTTATAAAAATAATTAAACAAATCATTGCTGCTACTTAAAAACATAAATGTTTTACATGAATAAAAATGCACAATTTTAATGCTATAAGGGAACAATATCTTAAGAAATTCAACTTTCTTTATACAAGAAAAGGCACTTTTGAAGTTAAACGCGTGCACAATAAAAAGATTAGTGAAACCAATGAAACGAAACTTCAGTTTCATTTTGACTTGTAATCAGCCAGACCAAAGCTGGCTTAACATTTTCTACGGCAACAATCAAACCAATAATGTAAAACAAATACAAAACTAAATTTTCATTGGATTATTTCTCACAAGAGTTCAATAAATAGAGGATTATCAAGGAATCAAATGGATTATACATTAGCGGGTACATTTTCAATTACATTACATGCAATGGAGTGTAGACTAACTACATTTGCTGTGTCCGTATATCCATAGGGAGATAATACGAGTTTGATAAACTGAATATGTGAGATACAATTAATGGAATGTGACCAACTGTGTTTGTACTTGACTCAGGATCATTGATGTCCTTCTGAATGCTGATTATAACAAAGATTTTTAACAAATCATCATCATCTTCAAGGATTAAACCAAGTATGATTTGTTCCTTATTTGAGACAATTTGGTAGTGAATAAATTTCCTCAAATAAGGAAATGAGCCTCAAATAAATCTGTTGCAATGAGATTTCTCAGCCACGTGGCAGGGTATAGACTCTCTATAATCCTAGAAGAAACACAGGCATACAGCAGGAACTGAATATTATGAGTATACTCGACAGGATCGCCCAGTATCGGCTGAATTGGTGGGAACATTTTTGCCCAATGGATGACTGCCGCATCCCCAAGCAACTATGGAACTATAAGCCGAAGGGACGGAGATGTGTGGGACGTCCGAGGAAGCGCTGGAGTGACCAGCTGTAATATTTGCCTATTTGAGACCGGAACAAACCATTGTTGGTTTAAACCTTGAGGATGATGATGTTGTTTTTTTTTATTTTTTTTATTATGATGAATAAAACATTATTTTTATTACAAGAGTAACTGCATGACTTTGTTTTACTCGTTAACTTTCGTGGATTTTGTTAATAACAACACTGTATTTCAGTTTAACACACGACGATTTTTCTCCTTTAACTTCCTAGTTAGGACTTTGTCCTGTTCTATTACAACGGTCCTTTGGTCTGTCCAATCGTGTCTGTATTGGCTTATCCTGAGATTAGGTTGTATTTACCAAGAATGTTCCTTATATCATCATATCTTAGCCGTTGATACTCCTAGTACTGATCGTAAAAATCTCATTTCACTGGCTTTTATTTATTTGCGTTCAGTGTCCAAGTCTCACTGCCATAAAGGCCGCATGGCACTCCCATCACTTTATAAAATTTCAAAAGAGTGTCTCTTCTGACCTTTTCATTTAGTGTTCTTATTGTTCCACACATGTGATTAAACTTCTCTATTTTGTTGTCCACATCTACGTCACCAACATAATACAAGTCACATCCAAGGAACCCCAACGAATGCACTTGCTCAATTAGTTGATCATTGTTGTACTTATAAACTGAAATTAATATAAATTATTTATAAGAAAACAAATATCATATTTCGCTTTTGATAATGTGTAAAACTTTATTCAAAATTGATAACGCTATAAATATTTAAACAAATTTATTTTTTATATTTAAGTCATCTTAGAAATACAGATATAAGACAAAAGATGGTCTTCCATGCTGAAGGGAAAATTATGTTTTTACCCAAGGTGGATATGAAACAAACATACGGGGTAATTTTTATGTTAGTAGTTCGTAACATGCTAAACAGCTGGTCTGAATTATTTGCAGCACACATATTAAATCATCCTCTCGGTTATCTGATGAAGGCAATATTCAAATTCTGTTGAGAGATGTAACTAAGTGTAACTTGAAATAACGATTTATCACTGGAATGATTCCAGTCTATTGAATAAATGATTGCTTAGTTGTCTGTTAAACCGTAGAGGGCGGGCGTCTTTGTGTTATTTCATTATTACTGACGATAAATTGGAATTGTATTACTACTGATGTATCAACCAAACAAAGTTTCTACTCTATTGTCGAATCAAATGGCACACAGCAGATTTATCGACTTTTGTTCCGAAAACATAACATATTTTAAAATGCTCAATTACTGTAAAGCCTAACAAAAAACTAAAAGAAATTTTAATAATCTTAGTAGTAATTCAAATACCAACAGCGTTAGAAATCTGACATCTAAAATGCAAAATTATTTCGTCTAGTTTTATGAAAAAATTTACTAAGATATTTATTATTAAAACAACCATATACTTTGTTTTGCCATTTTGGAGATAGAGTTTAACACAATAGATTTACAGTCAGGCAATTTTGTTTCCTTATATACATAATATTTTGTATAAGAAGAATACTGAATGGAAAGTTTCAAAGAGATACTATTTTGAAATTTTAGAAATTGATGGCAGTGCCATGCGGCATTTATGTCAGTGAAACTTGGACACTGAACGCAAAGACCCAAAGCCGGATACAGGCTAGTGAAATGAGATGTTTACTATCAGTACTAGGAGTATCGACGGAGGTACCGGCTAAGAAATAATGGTATAAGGAACATTCTCGAAACATACAACCTAGACTAAAGGATAAAACATTAATGACAGAATTGGGCAGACCATGTTGAAACAATGCGTAAGAACACGATACCAAAACAATTTATTTTTTATAATCCGAAAAGACGGCGGAATATTAAAAGACCAAAAAACCAAGAACCAATATTAGGAGTCGGACGAAGGAGTGCGCAACGGATCGTGATGTCTACAGCCTAAAGAAGAAAAAGAAGAAGAAGAAGAAGAAGAAGAAGAAGAAGAAGAAGAAGAAGAAGAAGAAGAAATAATATTTTGAAATGTTCTTTTAATTGTTTGGCATTTTTTATATTTATGGTAGGAATGTTGTATCCTAAAATTATGAAATTTTGAAATTTCCGACTCGTTGTCAGTGAACTTATATTAGAAACCTCAAAATTATATGTGAATTACGTTAACTTCATATTAAATCCTCAAAATATTTTTAAATCAACTCGTTTTACAAAATAATGTCTTCTAAATTTTTATAAATATAGAATGTACTTTCTAAAGTGGTAGACATTTGACTAGTTAGCATTTACAATGTACTGAGACAAGAACCAAGCAAATCGATTTTTTCAATAAATATTCTAAAAAATTAAGTGAATAGAGAAACTATGTACAGACCTAAAATATATTAAATGTTTTGTGTTACGAAAAGAAAATTACAATTTCTTACACTGATCTAATGATTGCTCGACCCTTGCTAGAACATTTTACTAATACTTGAATTTAATAATATACACTTGGTATAGTACTATAAATACTTTTCCTTTTCCTGACAATTGTTTCGCCACTTATGGCATGTTCGAAGATTGGATTTGAACTGACTTATTCGAAATATATGCTAGATTGTAAAGGGGTGCAGGTGGCGTATGATGAAGGTCGAATTGTAAAGTTCCACGTAAACAGTATAACAAAGGTGCGTGTTCTATTGTTTGAAACAAAAAAATACCGTTACTGGATATTAATAAATCGTATAAAATACGCTTTCATGTGAAGACAATTTATAAGTCAACAAATTGTCACTTAAGGTAATGTAGGTCTCAATGTACATGGAATATGAATGGTACAAAGGTGATTATCAGTAACATACAATAAGCTTTTGTATCTAATTCACAGTAAAACAATATTAAATTTCTTGTAAAATGTAAACTATGTACAATCATGTATAATATCATCTTCTGATAGTTCCTATGCGTTTCGGATGTTGGATATCATACAGACTATTTTAACTTTCCGTACTGCTGCACGGAATAAGTCAGTTCTATTCACGCCAAATCAGGCCCTTAAATCTCTCAGCCATGAGATTCTCGGTCGCCCAACTTCTCCCTTTCCAAGTAATTTTCCCTGTAGTATGGACTGCAATAACTAAAATCTCTGTTCATTTCTCATGAGATGTCCCAGACACTGAAACTTTCTTATCTTCGCCGTGTTAATAATTTCCATTTCTTTCCTCATTTTTCTAAGAACTTCAACATTAGTTATATGTGCTGTCCATGAAATGTTCACTATTCTACGGTAAAGCTACATTTCGAAAGTTTCCAATTTTCCAGTTGTGCCTTCAGTCAAAGTCTAAGATTGTACACCGTAGAAGAGGACCGAGAATACGTAGCAGCGTAAAAGTTTCATCTTTGTGTTATTATATTATGAAGACATTTATTTTTAAATAGTGAGCAATGCCGTTAGCTTAGGAAGGTTATTAAAGCATCTCACAAATGCAGTTCAAAAACGTAAAAACTGAAATTCTTGTATCCGACTTTTTCCGATAGTTCTTATCCGTTTCGGATGTTGGCTATCATACAGACTATTTTAACTTTCTGTACTGCTGTACGGAATAAGTCAGTTGTATTCATGCCAAACCAGGTCCTTAAATTTCTCAGCCATGGTATTCTCGGTCGCCCAACTCCACTCTTTCCAAGTACTTTTCCTTTGTAGTATGAACTGCAGTAAGTAAAATCTCTGTTCATTTCTCATGAGATTTCTCAGATACTGAAGCTTTCTTATCTTTACTGAGTTAATAACTTCCCTTACTTTCTTCATCTTTCTAAGAACTTCAACATTAATTGTATGTTGTGTCCATGAAATGCTCAGTATTCTACGGTAGAGAAACATGTGGGAAGAGTCCAATGTTTTAGTTGTGGCTTCAGTCAAAGTCCAAGATTCTACACCATAGAAGAGAACCAAGAATACGTAACAGCGTAGAAGTCGCATATTTGTGTTTATTGTTAATCGTGACTTTTGAATAAACTGCTCATTCCAGTGTACACTGCTCTTGCCTTTTCAATTCTACTTTTTATTTCTTGATAGTGGTTCCATTGTTCATTGACTATAGTAACAAGATAGGTAAATGGGCTTACACGTTCAAACTGGCGTTTTGTTTATATTAAGAGTGCAGTTTGTGAACTTGTTCTTTGATACCATCATTAGCTTCGTTTTATTAGTCTAACATTGATCTCTAGACCATATCTACGGCTGCTTTCTATTCATTAATTGTTGCAGCCCCTCTAAGCTATCTGCGAATATGACGGTATCATCCGCATAACATATGTTATTTATGTGTATAATATAAACCACTATAAAAAAACAAATCGCTTTTAAATTATTAACATAATTAATGTTGAGACTCTCCTGAATATAAAATAATAAATAAATATTTGAAGTCAACGAAATTTGTGCCTACATTAAACTAACACGTATAGGCCCTACGTAGAAAGTATGTACAATTAAAGTAACTAAATGGTTACGATTTCCCCTTCCAATTATTTTTTCTTCTTTGCCTGTCCTTCTGCCTCTCAGCGTGCGGTTGTACTAGAAACAGTCTCACACACAACTGATTTTTGCTCCATTCTGTGACCCCGTTAACAGGACTAACTTAGTCCTTTTGTCTCTACCTGGCAGACTACTACGCTTCAAACACTATTATCGTGGATATATTACAATCTTAATTACAAATTCTATTCAACTACATATAATTACCTAAAATGATCGAATTCAGGATAATTATGTAATAAGCATTGTTTAAAACTATTCAAATCCTGTCCATCTTAAGAAATAAATACAAATTGTTAGCCTTCACAAATTTCATTAACTTATTTTAACTAAAATCAGCTTAACTAGTTTGTTTTCCTTGCTTAAGTCGTTAGAACCTCTAACTTGCTTAAGTCGTTAGAACCTCTAAAAGTGAGCAAATTCCACTTACGAAACTCGCGGAAAATTTATAATTTACTTTAACTTTTAACTCTGCTAAAAAATAAAAGAAATAGATTCTTTAAAATTGCAAAAACTAAAAGTTGTAAATTTCAAAACGTTTTAATTTTTAAACTTGTTTAGTTGAGCAAACACATAGTAAGTGTCCATAATTTCTTCAGTATTCTCTTTAATATTGTTTTATTCCTTTATCGACGTTTTACATTTTATCAAACGATTATCGGTTACTTGTACTTATGTTTTCATCTTCGTTTTTCTTCTGACTAACGACCTTCATAATGTAGCGTAGTTTGCGATTTTAAAACGGAAATGTCCTTCAGCACCAGAAAGAAAAAGAAAACAACCAGACATTTAATTTAACAACTTAATCTAACTGGCATCTAACGCACATTGATCAAGACTTATTGTTTTCATTTTTACGGCTTTTCTTGTCGTTGAACACAACTGTTAATAATTTCCAGTTACTGCAACGGAAACGAGTTCAGACATTTTATAAAATTGTATTACATGAAATGAATCGAACTCAATTGAAATGACCACTACACGCGATCGAATGCTAACCGTTATCGCCTGAGATTATTAATGCACCGCGATTGCCCGTACGTGTTTCAATATCAGTGACAGTATTATATAGACGGTTGGATTTAAAAGAGAGTTTATCTTTAAGTAGCTTGTCTGCTGACAATTTTGAGGCTTTATGTATTTCGTACTCTTCTACGTTGTCCATGTACTTTATTTCCATGTAAGTATGGCGTCTAGGGTGCCCACCAAGTCGCTGAGTACCAAGTGCTTTGTGATGTTTGATGATAATTTTTGATTTTTTGTCGGTTTCTCCAGAAGGAGTGGCGTTTTGACAACCTGATATTGAGGATTTATCTTAAAACGCGTTGTTATTTCAAGGTTTAAAGAAGTCACAAGACGGTGAGTAACCAAGTGTTTACAAATACTACAATTAAATACTTAGAGACTTACAATACTACACGTGACTTAGAGACTATAATATAATGAAGACAGACGATGATGACAAGCACAAATTTTTAAAACGTCTCAGCTTTTAAGATGAAATTATTTAAATTATTCAAAAACGTTTACGATCTCATATATATATATATGAAATAATTAAAACCCGTCAAATAAATAAATTCAATAAATTAAAGTAATTCATGCAGAAAGTAATCACTTTAAACGGAAATTCTTAGAAATGCTAACAATAGAGAAGAATAAACACCTTTCAGTTAACAAGAAAACGGACGTACAAAGTCTTAGCAAGTGTTATTCCAATCTTATTCACTCTTTTTAAAATGGACAATGGTTTACAGGTTATAGGAATACTGAACAACTTACTAGTTAAGGTACTATTAAAATTTTATATCGCTGGCAGTCTGTCAGATAACTACATAACGCTAACACTATACAAATGTAATGTGTTATATGTGTATAAGTATGGAACAGTGATAAGTGTTTAGTGTAATGTGGTTGCTGTAGCTCATCTCACAGTTAATGTAAGTAAATAGTTATAGTAATGTATGACTTTACACACACCTATACACACTTACAAATAATATAATTGTAGTAAGACTATATTTTAATGTTGTAGGCATGATTATGAGAAGAATAAATCTCGAAACGTCGCAAAACTGAGTTTTCATGATGAATGACCGAACCTCGAAATCATTAACAGTATATATATATATAGTAGTTTGTGTGTCGCTTGTTGCATTCTGAAACATTTGCGTTACTATTCCAACTGAAATGATTAATATTGTCAACGCACTTCGGTTGTCAAATTCCAAGCTACTGTTTAACCTTAAAAATTAGATCAGTATTGACTTGACGATGGTGTAAGACAGAAACAAAATGCGTCATCAATACTGAAAGTTATTGTACCACGTTTATATGCTGAGCGCCAAAAGGAAAACGTGACACACAATATACCACAATATCATAATATACCACAATAATATAACACAATATACCACAATAATCATAATATCCGCTACCACCTATAACACGTTACGAACATAAGGTTCATCTAAAATACTCTTAATAATTAACTTAAATATAAAGGAGAAGGGTGGGTGAAACGTTGTACAGCTAGGTGGTGAGCAGAGTTAAGATGAGTTTATTTACTTCCGGAACAAAATCAGCCTCTTAATTTTGCGTAATTATGGGTTATCCAGCAAATAAAAATTAGTTACTGAATAATTAAGTACTGAATAAGTTAAGTATTGAATAAGTTAAATACTGAATAACATAAATACTGACTAAGTTAAATTCTGAATAAATTGGTTACTAAATGTTGATTTACGGAGTAAATTAAATACGGATTCAATTTAATGAAATTAAATCAGTCACACAAATCAATACCAGTTTTCAGTTTTAATTGTGCGCAATACGCATGTTATGATCTGTTAACGAATTTCTAACACTTCCTTATACTATAAAGTTTCTGTAAAATATATATGAGTTCATGTCGCTCAAAGCGAGCAATTTACTTCACGTTTCCTTTTTCAATAGTTGTCTGATGCTTGGAACTATCACTGGATGTAATTAATGAACTACTGTATATTGTTACTTGAGGGTGTACGATGCGTTTAGTAGCGTCCCGTTTGTCGCTGCCACGCCATGCGTACGTCAGTTATGGGCTCATGTTTCTGCGCTGTCCGCAGGATGTGTCGCCATAAGTGAAGTGAAGACATGTACTGGACCAAATCTCTGGAGTTCCTGGCCCCGTTCGTGGAACCAAGTTTTACACTTGGTAGAAGAGGCTCCAAACTAAAGTGTCGACCGTGAGACGACGGGGACTCTGCTCACAGCGGTTTCTGCTAGTCGACTGGCCCAACTTGTGTAGCGAAATGTGTACTAGGAAAGGGACGGGGGAGGGGTGTGACGTCGACCAAAGTACGAATACGATTCCGTAGCGCGACTATTTAACTTATTTTATTTAAATCGGTATTAACCGGCTGTTGTGTTCGGTAAATATGCCGGACCACTGCAACATTATGTAGGAATAGCAATTAAAATATTTGATTATCATCAATAAGTTACGTCACCAGTTACGTCAGTAATCACCACGTTTATTTAAGGTACCACAATTACACGGTTTGTAATTAACAACACTCACCTCGTAAGAGGACGAATTTTCCAGTGGTATAATCTTGTACGAACGCCTTAACGTCGTCTGCTTGACGACTAAATTCTTCTCCTTTTCGTCCCTCTGGTGTTTCATTTTCCGCTTACGTTTTTCGTCTTGTCGTTTTTATGCTTCTTCTCTTTCCTGTCTTCGTTCTTATTTTTGTTGTTCCTGTATTTTCTGTAGCATTGTTCGAAATGCTTCTATCATCTGACTGCTATTCATTTTAATTTTATCAACTACCACTAACACTACTCTTAATGTCCTCTGTTTCCACTGTTAACCGTTCTGTCCCACTTCTGACACCACTGTTACGTCGGTCTACTAGGTCGTCGTAGGTACAGTGGGAAACAAAACGCAAAACACCAGTTATGTCACCAAGGTTTAATTATCAAAATTAAACGGTTTGTAATTAACAAGACAGTCTCTTACAATAAATAAATTAAAAATTGTTCACACGCAATACAAATGTTAATTGATACAAAACACAATTGTATTACAATAGTCCCGCACAATTATAAAACACATAACACTTCGCCACAATACTACAAACCGCACTCCAATAATTCGCAACTGAAACTGAAACTGAACGTCGCCGAGTACTTGTATTTATACCCCGCCTAGGTTCCAGAATATTCCGTAATATGCGTCTACTAGAAAACACTACGTATCAGCTCTATACTGGGACGCAATTGATTGCGGCCTTGACAAAGTGCGCGGGGCTGGCGACGTCCAGAAATGTCTCGCGAGCGCATGTCGAAATCACGTACGCCACAACATTCAGCCGGATCACTCTGGAACATTCGATAAACACGTAGATTGTTCTGTAATGTCGTAACACTATAATGAATAGCTGACTACATAAACATTACAACAATCGAAAATAGAATCGAAGTAAAATCAATTACCTGTTAATTGAAAGTAAGCGAAACATAGTTTATATTACATACGTAGTTATATTATAAGAGAAACATTCAATTACAATTCAAACTTCTGACGATACAGAATAATTTCTGTGAAACGTGCGTGAGATGAAACTAAACCTACTTGCAGTGTATTTGTTTGAAGATATTATATAAATATAAATATAAATATAAATATAAATATGAATATAAATTAGGTTTAAAAGTTTATAAATGTCATTAATAATTTAGATTAGACAATTTCAAAATAATTTAGTTAAATTTCAAAAGTATTTCAGACATGTATATACACAGATACTTTTGGAAAGGGATATTTGGTCAGTATATATGATAGAGGCTTTCAGTGTATTACTAGGGAAGTCGCATTAGACAACTACACTAAATCAATTATGTGGGATAATGGCTTGATGCGCACGATGTCCCTGTGTTATTGTGTACAACAATAGTCAGACATGACGCAATAGCTAGACTGCGAATCGATACCTGTATATTGTTGTGTGTATTTTTATTTTAATAAAGTGTCACGTGACGGCGATGTTTTGCGCGGTATAAGCTGACAGACAGAGGTACCGGCCGCTTAACGATCACAAGTTTTATCTCTGTTACGAACGTACGGGTAAATTTGGACTGCACACATCGTAATATTTTTCTCGCTTGACTTTTCAACCCCTGGAATCTGGGATCGTCTGCAGAAGCGAAACAGCATAAAACAGCTTACAGTAAAACGTTATAAAAAATATTAACAACATATACGGTACCATGTTTTACAGTTAAAATAAACAATCTGATTCTCAAAATTATTGTAAATCGATAGCGCAATATACTCATTACAAATTGTAAGATGTCGGACATTAGCCATCGTGTATTAAAATTACGAAACACAACGTTTCGACGCATATAGACTCATAGCTCGTCTTCAGGTGAACAAAAAATTATTAGAAAGATAAAGCTATCACTAAAAAATAAATATCGTCAATCTCCAAATCTTAGTTAAACAAATATGTTGCTAAATAACAACAACAACAACAACAATAATAATAATAATAATAATAAAACAGTACTCACCATTCCATCAAGAAAAGATTCCTCCTGTGCTAGCAACGTAAACAATGTAAAAAAATATGTCACAACACTTTAATCGTACAAACAATAGCCACAACATATAGGCTAAGAATAGAAATAAAAGATTAAAATCTAGAATAATGTAAACTGAAATGAATGTTTAAACATATTGAAATAAACTGTTTGGCATTCGCAGATGACTTTGCTATACTTTCTGAAAATCTGACATCTGCAGTAAAAAAAGTTAATTTCTTAGTGGACATAGCCAGTACAACAGCCTTAAGAATTTCTGCAGAAAAAACAAATTTCTCCCGAACATTAAAAATGTGCCAAAATTCTTGCTAACAGATATTGGTCGAATAGAGAGGGATAGACAATTTAAGTATCTAGGGGCAATAATTCAAGAGAATGCTTTAGAAAAACCTGCTACAGAAGAAAGGATTCATAAAATGGAGAGAGCATAATATGGTATAACTAAAGATATTTACAATAAAAAGTGCATATCTAAAATTGGGAAAATAAGGCATTACAGTACAGTAGTGAAGCCAGAATGCATATATGCAAGTGAATGTCTACCATTGAATTATAATTTAGACAAACTATAAATATTGGAAAGGCGAATTATTAGGAAAATATTAGGCCCACAAAAAACTTCAGAAGGTTGGAAATTAATAAGTAGGCCCTAATGATAAAATATATCAAAGAATAGAAAATATAACAGAAACAATGAGAAAAAGAAGACTATTATTTTTTGGACGTTTATATAGAATGGACGACAATAGGTTAACAAAGCATATCTTCAAATATATGTGGGGGGGGGGGAAGAAGTCAACATCGAGTTGGATTAAAAAAGCCCAAAAGGATTTAGAAGAAAAAAAAATAATATAAACGCAGAAGAAGCAATTGAAAGGAAAGTTTTTCGAGCACAAGTGTTAAAAAATTAAAGGAGTTCAGGGTAGGAGAGAGAAAAACCAGCTTCAAAGTGGACTGAAGACAGGAAAAAGAGACACAGTGAAAAGATGAAAGAATATTGGAGAAAAAGAAAAGAACAAAGAATAAAGAATTTAAATTGGCATGTGGTCCTTAGATGGCCGATACAAAAAAAAAAAAAATCTTTCTTACCTATGATTGGCGATTGAAAGGCTCTGTTGAATGACTTAACAACGGCTGGACAGCTGTTAGGCTGGACCCCCGCCTATCTGCTGGAGGCCACGCCCCTTTCTCTGTTCCCCACTCTATCGTAAAACAAAAACATACAACCCACACGGAAATTTCCGACCCCTACCGGAAATGTCCGACCTTTTTCACTGTCATCACTGTCACGGCCTTTCGTTGCATTCCCCAAAATATTAAACCAAATCTGAGGAATGCCTTTGCTTGTTTGGCTCCAACAGTTCCTATTAACCACGATGACAGCCTCCGCCTGCTTCAGTAGTTGGCTCGGTCAAAACCGCTTGTCGGCCCTGAGAAGGACCTCCGCACGAGACAGGGACAGGGTCGTGGCCTACAGGTGGGGCATTGGATTGGCCCTGAACAGGACCAGTCCGCCGCCCGGCCACAACGCGACTGTCGCCCATCGCGTTTTGGCCCAAGTATTCGGGCCGAAGCCCTCCTACGGAAATAGAGAGCCTGCTCGGCGCCGGTATTGGGGGTCGCACCACGACTAGGCGGAACGACCGGCCGCTACGGGCAGGGACCTAACTAACTTAACCTACGGCAAGCTAAGCGGGCGATGCCACCAAAAGCCGCGGAAAAACAGTAAAGGGCTTACCTCGAAGTGGTCCCCCGACGTAATCCCAATTGCAGGTCCACTGGTCCGGAGTGTCGTGAAAACCGGAGCACCACACAGCACAACACTGGTTCACTGCACTTGCCGACTTTTGTCTTCGGGAGGCACACTACACTGGTCGCACACCAACCGACACCAGACCGCGAACGGCTACTGCCGCCAAGAGACTCGCACACGCGCACACGAACACTACCGCGCACACAAGCTGAAGCAACCGATCCACCCGGACTAGTGTTGTCGTCTGCTGCCACGCGGCTTTAACAAGGAGCGTCGATGGCGGTCGCACGACCCACTAATACGTGGCCGCAGCTAGCTTGGCTTCACTCTTCACTTGTTACTGGACCGGCACTGCAGGTGATCCCAGTAGATTAACACCTTCAGTCGCTGAACACTTTACTGCCGGCGCAAGCTAGGGCGGGAGTTCCTACCGCAACAACGTTCTTTGCAAGAGAGTCCGCTACCAACGTCAATCTCAGCCTTGGAAGAGCTCCTGAGCCTCGATGTGAAGCAGTCCACAGTCAGACGAAGAATCCCCTTCGTTGTCCAATTTTAGACTCTTTACCTACTATAGACACGGCATCCCACTGTAGCCTACTCTATATTGTTTGTCCGTCAGTCTCGACGCATTCCCCTTACCTAACTGGACGTTCTTCATGTATTCAAATCGGTAGGTGTTACTAGTAGGTACTTTGGCGTTTGTATATCAACTCCTACTTTCTTTGCTTCTCTACCGAACACAACAAATATTTCCTTAACATCTCTGCTCGAGAGCAGTCAGCGCCATATTATACGACACATCGGAACACTTAGTCTAATATGGTAACCAGTAGATGTATAGTATTTTGCGTTCTACAGTTGCTAGCACGAAATGAAAGAGTGGTGTGGACAGTACACGCCCTTCTCTAAAGCACTTGTTTACCTTGAACTCCGTAGTTAAGAAGAGATCCATGTTTTTTTTTTGTTCAATGCATTTTAAATGGGCGAACAGGAGTTTAGTTAGGTACCATTAATTAATGATCTGTTAAAGCTATGTATTTGAAAATTCTACCATAGCCTACCTTGACACATATAGGCTATTTGTAACACGATGAAGTAGATTGAAGCAGTTTAAGAGACAAATACTAATATAAAAAATAATTACTTTTTATAAATTTGTTAAAACATTTTTCTTAATTAAAAATTTTTGACAAAATTACTTTTGCAAAGAAAGAGATTAATTACAGTAGCCTACATTTTCATTGTTACGTCATATTGTTTAACCACAAAAACTTGGAACTCAATAGCACTTATAGTTGTGATACAAGTGTACCTAGTTGTTGAAATCCATGGTTACGGAAAAAACGCGCGACAGTTAAACATTGGGAGCCGAAGAACAAGGTGTAATACGTTTTATTTTATTTATTTATGACAACATTAATGAGTAAGTATCCTCATAAAAGTATATATTTTCTTAATCACTATTAAATAGAGATTTTTATGGTACAATAAAAAAACTGATTTTTTGACTGAAAACTATTGATCTTCTCTTAATTCTCTATCTTCACTTTACACTTCAGTGCCTGCAGATTCATAAAAACAAGCTCGTTAAGTTTCCTTCGTATTTTAAATTCTACCACTGTTTCATAAAAGTTAGTTATAATGATGCTGTCTCACGCCTGTTTGTAGTAGGCTATATAAAAACACAGTCCAACGGTTAGTCAAACTAATGATACTTTTAACATCTTAAATATTTTCCAAAATTATACACCACTTAATCATATATTGTAATATAATCAATCGTATATCGTAAACGTAGCTACAACAGCATTGATTCACTGTTTACACAGGGATTCGTTATTTTTCAAAAGCGCATTTTTTTCTTCCAAAATTCATCGCCTGATAAAGTCGTTGAAAAAATGTTGTTTTGTTAATTAACTTCAGCTTGTGAAATGGATCATATGAAAAGTGTTTAAGTAATATCAAGACTGAAATAGTTAGATATAAAATATTGAAAACGACTGAGTGCCTGGACATTCAATAAATATTTATATGACATGTAACACAATCTTAAGTTATCAATTGTCTGAAAATCAATAAATACTGTTCTTGGTAGAAGTATAACTGATAATATAAAACGCTTTTATAAAAAAACTGAAAACTTTTCTGTCAGCGTCAAACAAAGAATGAATCGTCTGCAAACGTGCTGAATAAGGTTTCATTTTTCTAGTGAATGTGGATTTTCCATTGTTGAGAAGAGGGCGACGCTTGCATTGTGTGCGTTAGCTTTTGTTTGCTGGATAAACGGAAGCTACTGGGAAGTGCAGTCTACGACAGTGGGAACTCAGCGACTGCCACTTGATTGTCTCTTTATGTGTTGTAATTAACAGAGACTATTTATGTTCATTTTAGTTACTTAGTTTACATAATAAATTCGTAAGTGTACATTTCTGTAGCTAAACTGTAATGTGTAATCACAAAAGTGAACCACTTACTATATGATAACAAATATTTAGGCTTAAGATATATAAATTTCCAAACACAAAAGAGAATCTGCAGAATCGGATTCCTACTGAGATGAAAAATAAAAATAAAGCAATGATTGTTAGACATTCAAAGTCTTAAGTACTGTTTTAGACTGAACTTCATGTGTCTGATTGGAATGTGGCTTAGAGAGAGAGAACAGACACACGCATATGGAGTGGTCGTAAACAAACGACTACTACTGAGAAATACTGACTCACATTACATTATCAAAACTCATTCAACGCTGACTTTCCTCTCATCTAAAAGAAAATATGTTTCTCCCAGATACCCAAAAACTTTTAATTTGCACAAGGTACTTGTAACACATCACTACAATTTGTAGGTTTTCAATTATACTTTTATTTTATTTTTATATTTCTTCCAGTTGATTCCCACACTTTTAAACATTGGCGTTAATGTTTTAGCACCATATGAGCTGAGAAGCTTTAAAGCGCTAATCGGAATAATTTTTCGATAGTGGTGTGCAACAGGGATAATTCTGTTTGTAATTTTAACCACTAACACAACTTTCTTCATTAAACATATAGGAAATATATTCTTTTTTCAAAATAGGTAGGAAGTGTTGAACAGTACGCAGAATAATTTTGTTTTTATAAAAATCCTGAATAATATTTCTTAACTACACACCTATCGAAATCATCAAGAAAATGTTTTCTTTTCTTATATGTGTTAGTTTTTCCCGGTGTGGAAAGTTTTCCTTCTGGACTCTATTTCCTTTGCTTTCTCGTGTATTTAGCGAAGCCTTCCTATTGCTTACAGTAATACGCAGCTCGTTGCTAGGTTGATTTAGTGGGTATGTTAGTGAGTTTCTTTTGTTTTCATCATCAGAGTTTTCATTGCTAATTATTTCGAGTCCTCACTGTAAACAGTGAAAGTTCTTTTTATTATTTTTTTTATTTTTTTTTATGATCCTTGAACAGGCATTATGAATAGACAGCTATAAATAAACAACAGGATAGTTCGCTCAGTAACTGAAAGTGACTAAAAGTATAGGTACAAATCGTAAACGATAGCTCACAAATACGGCTTTTTAATGTTACTATAAGACAAGTACTTGAAAAGTACCAAGTTGCAAACACAAAACCAATAATATTTCTTTGTACGTCTTTGAACGTACTTAATTACGCAACGGTTAAAACCAGAATGTGATAAAATTACAAAGTCTGTAACGTCTGATCGCCTATGTGAGTGGATCCCAGTCTGACTGTGAACAGGGTCATGAATCATTGGCCTTGACAAACTAATGACACTAACACAAAGACACTCATTCATACTTTATCCCCTCCATCAGAGACACAGTGTTCAGTCTCGTACAGTCATAAATAAAAGGTTAGTTGAATACCTCTGTCATCCTCCATACCGCCAACAAATGCTGCCGTACATCTCAGTATCATGTACCGTCAAAATATGCTATCATTAACAGAATAAAATTATTAAGCCTAATTTGTGTTTTCATTTTGTTTTGCAGCCTAGGTTTAGTTGTGATGTGAAGGCGTTCATAAGGTATTTATTACTGAAAAACTATCGTAGCTGCTAAATATTGTGTTAATCATTTTATTTTGTTAAAATTGTACATTAGATGTAATCTTTGAATAAAATAAGGTTACAAAAAAAATCATTAAGTCTGGATTCATTTTGAAAAAAAATATTAAGAATGTCATGAATAAGGATGAAACATAAAGGTCTTAGAATAAATTTAATACTTATGCCTACATAAATATGTATAGCCGTTATACGATTTGATTTTGCTCCCAACCAAAGCCGTGTTAAAGTCTAGTGATAGTAATAAGAAGAAGAAGATGAAGATAAAAAATAAGAAAGAGGGAAAGAGAGAAGGACAAGAAAAATAAGATAGAAAAGAGAAAGAAGAAGAAGAAGAAGAAGAAGAAGAAGAAGAAGAAGAAGAAGAAGAAGAAGAAGAAGAAGAAGAAGAAGAAGAAGAAGAAGAAGAAGGAAAGGAATAGTAGAAGAGAAGAAAAAAGTAGGCAATTGAATAAACGGTCTACTTGTATTGGCATATTGTAACTATAACAATATGTCAGACAAAATAACGGCACTGAATATTAAAGCGTTTTCTTTATATAAGAAAAAATAAACATAAAATATTAATAAGAAATAATGCTGAAAAATAATAATAAAGATTGTCTAAAGATAACGTTGCGACTTTGGCAGATGACGTACAATTTTTAAATCAAAATCCCGTTAGGCCAATTCAGATACTGCAGGACAATAGTTAAACCTAAACTGTATTCATGTAGCCTACTGCTGTGACAATAGATATTACAGGACTCTCAGAAAACGGGAACAAAGAAATGGATTTTTAATGAAAATCTCAGACCGGAGAAGTACCACAAAATGAGTTTACATTTAATTTAAGAGGAAACAAAGAGTTGTATGGAACGTTTGAAAAATCTCCATAACGATTAAGAAAATATGAATGGCTAATTATGGACACCATAGAAGAATAGAACCAGAAAGTATAGTAAACAGAAGCTTCACCATCTAGAAGAATAGGAACACAAAAGTACTCTTGGTGAAAGAAATTAACCAAAGTCTAGGAAAATGAGGAAGAAAATATAAGAAACAGAAAAATGTTCAAAAATAAATTTGTGTAGTTGAAGTATCTGTCCAAAGAGGAATTGGCGGACAGAAACAAAAGGGTGTTATCGCTAGGAGAACGAGTAAGAGTACAAAGAAAGAAGAACAAGAAAAATTATTTCTTTTATTCTTTTTCTTTTTCATTGTCTTTACCATCTTCCCCCTTTTGTTTTTGACAAAAAAGTCGTGAAATTGCAGCCTATTGCAGCCCTCGATTTGACTAAACAGAACCTTCCCAGGTATTCGGTTGCCTTCCATCCTAATGATGTGTCCAGCCCATTGCAATCTATGCAGTCGGATGGTGGTAGCCAGATCATTGTCTTTATACAGTTTGTATAGTTCGTGTAAACTTGACTAAAAAAATTAAATTACACTTCGAAAGCTAAATGTAATTGACAAAGGCAAACCAGACTGAAAGTATACGTTAAAAGTTTACCAGTTGTACGCGGAGTGTAGCGCATCTCAAAGAACTTAGAACATCCCAGGACATGCCCAAGTTATATTCACTATATAAAGTTACCCTTACCTTGTGTAATATAATTCTCATATCAGCACAGTTTTACAGGAATCGGCCCTTTGTCTGCCCTAGGATCCCACGGAACTATACTTTTAAACAAATTAACAACAACAACAAAACTACAAGACAAATATAAAGTTTTTAAAAATTTATATTTTATTTATTAGTTGCTTGGTGTAAATTAAGTTTTCCGCAATGTTAGAGTAGCATTCAGTTTCCGAAATGAACTTGCCAATTTTCAACTGAAGTTGGTAAACCAAAACCAAATTGAAAATAAAAATAAACAAGTTCCTCACCTAGAAAATGACATTAAATTTTTACTCGAAATGGAAATCATGTTTTATAACGAACCACTTGGCAGTCATACGACCAATCAAACGCACGTCAATTGTGATAACAAGAGAAAAGGATTTTTATTTTCTTATAAGCGTCTTTGTTGATCCGAATTACTTGTACCAATGTATTCAATTATCACAGTGATTTCATGAACGTAACACTCAAGCAATCGCTATTGAAGATGTAACCAAGTGCCACTTGAAATAATGATTCATCATTAGAATCTTTCCAGTCTGCTGGTTACACGGTTGCTCAGTTACCCGTTCTAATGTAAAAGGGCAGTGCAATCGCCCCGTTCATATTATTTAATTCTTACAAACAATATGTGCTTATCTGTACTGTACTACTATTGCTGTTTCTATTGAAAGGACCTCACCAGCTCTATTGTCGATTTAAAGTTTCACAAATGGTTTGTAGATGTATTTTTTTTTTTTTAATAATTTTAATAGAAAGTTTACAACTTCTTGAGTCTTGTAAAACCTATAAAATCCTTTACTGCCGAGGAACTAATGCTCAGTTATAAAAACAGTTAGCAACATCAGATATCTTGTAAAAGTCAAACTGTCTTCAACATTTATAAAATTTTTGAAGTTTAATGTTTTAAGAGACCAAATATTTTACACTGTTTTCATATTACAGGTTAACATAATAGACACTTGGCTCCAAAAATGTTTAAGGTTTACATAAAAATCTGACATGTTTCCTTTGTTGTTTACAATTTTCAAAACTATTGATCTTATTAATAAATATATTGGAAACTTAATTTAAATTTTGAAATAAAAGTACCCTTAAATGTTAAATTTAAAGCTTGATACCTACAAATGTTGACATAATTAATTTTTTACGTAATTTTTTTAAATCTTTTTAGCGTTTCCAATCTAGTTTTGTTAAAAATAACATATTTTGGTTTTCTGAAAATAAAAATAATCTTTACAAAATACAGTTATTTATATAGTTAGCAAACAGTAACTAACTACGAGGGTCATTCAATAAGTAAACAGACAGACAGTTGTAGAAAATAAATTATTAATTGTAGCAGCTGATTGAAACTTTCAGGAGTGTTACCTGGCAACGTCGTTGTGAGTTTTGATCAGCTGTTCAATAATATATTGCATAAACATAACCAATACAGTTTTATTTACGTTGGCATGTCCTCTTGGGGACAGTACTTTCGAAGAACAGCATTCTGTTATAAGATTTTTGCTTTCGGAAACTGTAAAACCGTCGGAAATATTCTCTCGTATTAATAAACAATACGGTAAAAGTTGTATGAATCGTGCGAGTTTCTATGCTTGGGTGGAAAAGTTAGAAAATGACCGAACGAGCGTGGCAGACGAACACCGTTCCGGACGACCAGTGGGAGTTTGAACTTCTGCACTTGAAAGTCGCATCAATTTACTTATCCAAGAAGATCGACGAATTACAGTTGAACAAATTGCTGAAGAATGTCAAGTGAGTGTTGGTACAATTCATTCCATCATTCAAAACAGGCTAAATTACCGTAAAACTAGTGCAAGGTGGGTTCCTAGGGAGCTTATGACAGAAGGTGATGAATTTTTAAAAAGAATTTTAACGTGTGATGAAACTTGGATTCACTATTTGGAACCTGAGTCAAAGCAACAAAGTATGGAGTGGAAGCATCCCAGTTCACCCGCCAAAAGGAAAATCAAAACCCAGCCATCGGCTGGTAAGGTGATGTTAACCATCTTTTGGAGCTTCCAAGCCACAATTTTCAGTGATTACCTACACGACCAGCTTACCATCAATAGTCGTACTATTCTGACATGATTGTGAACAAAGTTAAGCCTGCATTGAAGAAGAAATGTCCGGGATGGCAGAGGAAAGGTGTGATTCTTCTTCACGATAATGCCCGCCCACACACGACAAAACTGACGCTAGAAACAATAAAAAAATAGGTTGGGAGATCCTGCCTCAACCCCTTATAGCCCTGACCTTCCACCATCTGACTTTTTCTTGTTTGGCCCACTCAAGGAGACTTTGCGTGGTGTCAAGTTCAACAGCAATGTAGAAGTGAAGGAAAAAGTCCAAAACTGGCTTCGACATCAAGGTAAAGAATTCTTTGCTGAGGGAATAAAAAAGGTTGTAAAGAGATGGGACAAGTGCATAGAAGTTGCTGAGATTACATTGAAAAGTACAAAAAAAAATTATATTGATTGAATAAAAAGTTTTTGCTCCACAGCTGTTTGTCTGTTTACTTATTGAATGACCCCTAGTAACAGTTCAGGGAACTTACTTTTCAGCAGTTATTCTTAGAACTAAGAGGAGAGGCGAATGACGCATAAGATAAATTTAAATGTGTCGGCTTATAAAAAAAAATCTCAGCGATGTGATAAACTGTAATGAAATGCAATCTATAAAAATATCTTACCGATCTTACGACAGTTAGCTTTGCACCAATACCAAAAAGAACATAAACTAATTCAGACATACCAGAACAATTCTCTGCCGACAGTTACTGAAGACATTTTATCCAGCCACTGGTATGTATTACGTTGCAGCGGCGATCAAAATATTACTACAAAACGTAAATGAACGCTATACCAACAATCAACGTTTTAACGACTCAAGTGATACATAGCAACAACACAAAGAGGATCAAGTCCGTAAACAGCAATGGATAATAGTAGTAGCTGATGTAAATGGTACTGATGAAGTCTACTGTAGTGGTAGTGTTCTGGTTAAATAAGGAAGATTAGAGCGCTAGGGTGATATTATTATAGTGCCAAACGGTAACCTTTTTTTTTAATGTAAATTGACGGACCGTTGTCAGTTGCGACCCAATTGTTTAAAACCCGGTCAGTTGCGACCGACGTGAATATTTGAATATGGTCAGTTGCGATCAATTCCATTTTTATGTTATTATAATAATACAGAAATTACCATTGTAATTCTATTCATGCTTAGCCTAGCCTAACCTAACCAAACCTAACCTAACCTAACCTAACCTAACCTAACGTAACAAAAATATTAGAAGAAAGAGGTTACTCGCAGAAATTAAACGTTGCACAATTGAAATCTCATTCAAGCTCAGAATAGTAACGTTTCTAAATGACAGATTCGGTCGGTAAGTGAAAGTGCGGGGCGCAATTGACCGCGTAAGAACAGGTAAAAACGTTGTTTCGTCGCAACTGACAGAGACAAAAATTGACTATTTCAGGTTATTATTGAAAACCGTACGTAAGTTACTGTTTATAAATAATACACTAAGATAAGATAAGATAAGACAAAATAAGGGTGACTAGTGCGCCAAGGGTGTTATAATTAGAGAACCAATCGGTGACCTTTTGATAAAGTGAATTGATAAATTCACGTCTGTAATTAGAAACTGTACGTACTGTTTATGGAGAATAAACTGAGAACCTGTGTATTGTGATTTGAACCATAATAGTGTCAGTGATAGTGGTTATTATTTTTTTTTTTTACCTTAGGTCAGAAGGCATTTCAAAGTAAGTGTCAATAAGAACAAAAATAGTTATTAGTAATCAAATTCTAGAACAGGTGAGCAACTTTACTTATTTGTGAAATGATGTTGGCTAGGACAGGAATTAAACAGGGCTTGATTTCAGAGGGATCGCAGCGTTCCGGAACCTCTTGGATCCAAAAATAGAGGAACGGATACAAAGAGTAAGGAAAGGTCAAGAAACAAACAATATGACGACACAATGATAAAACTATGGAAACTTTTTTTATCACAACCACCGAAACAAATGACGCCATTATGAGTGACATGACTGTCGTGCGGCTAACATGACGATGAAGATCTTTAGAAATATTAGTAAATTGTATTATATTCTTAGAGACAAGTTAATATGTATGTTACACATTTTATTAGGCTTTAAAAATCTAGACCTCCTTTGTAATCATCTGATCTAAACTTAATATTAAATACGCTAATACGCTAATATTAAATATAAATATATTTGCGAATGTACAACATTTGAATTGATGGGTTCCGGCACCTATAATTTTAGAAACAAACCACTGGAAATTATGATAGTGATGTTAAGTCAAAGAAGTTCCAGACGATCTGTGGAAAAATCCACCGTATTTTTAGAAACAAGGAACATTGACACAAAAAATTGATTTTTTTTCAAATTTATAGCAGTGTTTGTACTGTTCTATAGGTCAAATTATGGACAACGACCCAAAAACAAGAGAGTAAAATGCAGGCCATGGAAATGGTATTCTTAAGAGGAGTTAAAAGGTGTTATAAACTCGACCGTGTAAGAAATGAGGCCTCAAGAGAAGAGGTACAAGTTTTTAACTTGAACGAGGCATTAAAAGATTAGAAACAACGGTGGAAAGAACACTCAGAGAAGAATGTCAGAATCCAGACTGGCCAAACAAGTCTGAAAATACAAACCTGTAGGTCACAGGTGTATGGGTAGACTCAGGAAGAGATGGCTAGAGGGTATGGTGGAACAGGCAACACCTTGCTTATTCCCTGTTGTGAAGTGATGTTGATGATGATGATGACTTTAGGTCGGAATTTGAGAAAGGTGACAAGAATGTTAATTATTAAAAAAGTTATAAATAATATTAACTGGAAGTATCAATTCGTACATTTTTCTGAGTATTGTTTACACTTAAATTAAGATACAAAATATTGTTACGACGGTCTACTCGATCGTCGTAGGTACAGTGGAAAACAACAAAATATACAGTACAAGACAACAATTAAGTTACTAATCACACCCTTAATTTTTACAGTTAAACAGTTCGTAATTAACAACACAGTGTCTACAACAAAATAAAAAGAAAATAGTTCACACGCAAGAAAATGTCCACTAATATTAAAACTCAATTGTATTACAATTATATCGTCCGATTATAAAACGCAACACTTCACTAATAACTACTTGAACGTACACAGTAATAACTCGAACCGCTCTGTAAATATATCGCACTAATACTCTCGAACCGCAGAGTCAAAAATTCGCCTAATACTAAACTGAACGTCGTTGAGTACCGGTATTTATAGCCAGTCGAATATCTAGACGATTCCTAATTGCGTCGTAGTGTGCGTATGAAATACGTAATTAACTGCGGCCTTGACACAGTCCGAGCCCCATAGCGAAGCCCGGCACAGTCGAGAAGATTCTCGCAAAATGCGTCTACAATCACGTACGCCACACGCTTACATTCTGGATCTCTCTGGAACGTTCGATAAACACGTCGTGACAATATTAATATCTGTAGAATAAATGCTCGTGGTAGTGTAAAAGTCATATTGAATCTTTGCTGTCCAGAGTTAGTAAGTCGGGCTGGAAATGGAATCCTGCACTGTGTCCAGGTAATTCCATGAAATCTTGAAAAAGTTTCACATCGATAATGATTGTGTAATTCATTCTCAAACTTCATAATTTGTTTGAAAGACGGCCGTGATGGATTTTTGACATTAAATCTAATAGAGGGAAGGATTTCTTCGATTAGTACTTTTTTAAAATTTAAAACGACGTTTTGACGTTTCAGAAAACAAACACTAAAATATCACAAATACAAATTAAACAATACTCTGTCTCACAACAGACAGAGAGTGAAAACATACTAAAGTATTTACATAACAAACAAACAAAAAATAAAAAAATGAAAATTTTTTGTTATGTTCTTATTATTTGTTGTTTTGCTCTAAGGCAGGTATTCAAATGGTAAAAGTTCTCCAAGCTGTCATATCGCATACCAGTTTTTTTGTTTCTTCGTAACACCCTTTGATTTTAATGCTATCTATTATCTTCATTCTTCTACGACCTCTTGTCTTTTTCTCCTTCTATGACACCCTACACAGCAGTTGTAAGCAAGCAGCTTCTTCTTAAACAATGATCTAACCAATTCCTTTTCATATTTTCTATTACCTTCAGGATTCTTCTCTCTTTCCCTATTCTTCTTAGAACTTCATCATTCCCTACTTTATCAACCCACCTCACTTTTCCATTGCTCGTCAAACCCACACCTCAAATGCTTCTAACCTTTTCTCATCCTCTTTCCTCAGTGCCCATGCCTCTGCACCATATAAAGCAACGCTCCACTTTTTGTTTGTTATGTAAATACTTTAATATGTTTTGACTTTCTGTCAGTTGTGACACAGAGTATTGTTTACATTTTATTTGTAATGTTTTAGTTTTTGTTTTTTGCCTGACGGCTACATATTTGTTGTGTAGCCGAAACGTCGCTTTATATAAAAAAAAAACGACAACGAAGGTGGAGAAGATGAAGAACAAAGAGTAGGAAACGTAGAAAAAATACAGAAAGAAGAACAAGTAGAATACACTGAGTTGTCTGAAGTCAATTGTTGTAACTGTTATGAAATTGCAGACACAATATGGCACCAAATAGTAGCATGTTTTCCGTGTGCAAAAGAACTAAACATAATAATAATGTATGCCTATATTAATATACACGTGTTCACTATAGTACTTAATAGTGAGAAGTACAATGAAAGGTTTTTGTGTTTAAACACAGTCTAAGTGCCATGGGACACGTCACCGCGACTTTGAAAATTGAATTAATTGTGACAATCGCGCATGCGTAAGTTTAATCAAACAAAACTACAATCTAGATGGTGATATTACGGTTATACGAACCATGTCAGCGCGCGTAAAAATGAAGTTCTGTTTTACTTCTTCTTACGATAAGCATTAGGTGTTGTTTAAATTTAATTAAAGTCAATTAAATAATATTAACGTTAATTATAATACTACGTTATATACGTATAAGATTAAGAGTTAAACGGTCTGAATGAATTAAATTGTCTCAGCTAAATACGTATAGACGATAGTATAAATATACAGCCCAAAACACGAGTTAAAAAGCTAACGCCTACACGCGGAGTCAAGCGTATCTCAAAACTGATAAGGGTTAGATATGAAACCACGCTCAAGTTATTTTTGACAAATTACAGTTGTCCTTGTCTTGTGTAATATAAATCTTGTTTCGTCTCGGTTCAAACAATATTAAGGCGACGTCTAAGCCTGTGTCTTTTATAGAGAACAACTTTAAAAAAAATTATTACCAACAAACTAATCTGCTTAGCGAAAATAAAGTTTGTTTTCTTTAAATTATCAATTGTTATACACTGCAAGGTCACAGGTTTGAAGCTGACAATTGCAGAAATAAATTTAATTGGGTGAATTAATATATTTATTTGTTATTCTTTCTTTTTTATATAAAACATATAGAGTTATATCTTATAATTATAATTTTGAAAATATATAGGTACTTCAATTTTAACATATTATTTTAATTAAATTAAAAAGGAGTCTTTAATTGTGTTATACTTTATAAAGACTTTATAAATCCAAAGACTGTCTCATTATCCAATTTTTAGTGAGATCGTGTAAAAAGAACACAAAAATTTATAAACAAAATATTATGTAACATTTAATTACGCCAATTCTGGATTGTACGAGGGTTATTCAGAAAGTAAGTTCCGTTTTTAGTTATTGCCGCGGTATTGATGCCATCACGCTGTTGCGCATGCGCGGCCAGTTTGTTGATTCGTTGGCAAGCCAACAACACTATTTGTAAACAACTGTGCATTGGGTAAGCTTCGTTGGACGTGTTTATAATGTCTGATAAATTCAAGACGCCCACCGCGTGCGAAAGTAAGTATGTGATTCGCTTCTTGAATGGGAAACGCATTAAAACAATTGAAATTCACCGTCAGATTTCGATTTTTATGGAGAAGATGCAGTGAGCTATTCAATGGTACCAAGATGGATACGATTTTTGTGCTTAATTCGATCCAGAGTAAGCGACGTAGGATGCTTACCCAGGACATTGTGATGATTATGGCACTACACACACACACACACACACACGCGCGCGCGCACGCACACGCACGCACGCACTGCCGCTACATGCAACAGCTCCTCACAAAGTTTGGCTGGCAACAATCGGATCATCCGTCTTACAAACTAGACCTCTCACCAAGCGAATATCACCTTTTTTAAAGCATGAGAAATCCTTCCTTGGTGGCCAACAATGTCTAACAAACTGTTAATACATTGTTCAAGTCACAGGGAGGAAATTTCTACTACGAATGTGTACAACGTATGGTGCCTCGCTGTGAAAAGTGTTTCAAAAATGACGGTAGCTATATAGAAACGTAGTTAAAGGTGTGTACTTTAAACGGCAATAAAAAAGTTTTGTAAATATATTACTAGTTTCCTTTAACACCGTATCGGAACTTAGTTTCTCAGTAGCTCTCGTAATAGTGACATCTGGTTCAATCCATAGTACACTGTAGTTCGTTACCTGGTGTCGAACGCATTCCAACGAAGATTATTGCTACTAAACGTAAAACAAGGTTCCATGAATACGTCAACGTTGAAGGGATTCAACTCTGCGACAACGAGAATTTGTATATAAGGCATAAGACGAACAAATCCTGATATCTCAATGGCTGTGACAACTCACTGAAACTTTAAAACGTCAGTCGTCAAACATTAAATTTAAGAATTAATTGTTTAAATTATAAACAAGCTAGCTGTTACCCGCGGCTTCGCACGCGAATGTTTCACTTTTAATAAGTATTTTAATATAATTTTTATTGTACATCTGTATATGGCGTTCTCTTAGCTTGTATAACAATTTTGTACTCATTAGTCAAATCCTTTCTAAAGCTGTTTTCAACAGTTGTACTATTTTAACTTGTACTAAATTATTATGTTGGTGCAACAGCCATTGGAGATTTAAAAGTACCCGTTTATAAGGCCTTTGGAGATATTTATAAAGCACTTGTTAAATTAAAAACGCTAAATTCTTTATTTTAAGTGTTACTGTGTTAAAAGCATTGTATAACACATAAAAACGTCGTTTTTCTCAAATATGGCTTTTATTTATTTCAGCAGTAAACTAAAAACCAAAAACAGTTGTCACCTAGCCTCACAAATGAAAACAAACGTATTTTTGCTTTGCATTATGTAATAGGACAATATTTACAGTTAGTACAATTCTTCTTTTCCACATCGTAATATATCGATACAATCGCATATTATACAAAACATCGAAAATGTACTGCAGGAATGAATAAATGTACAGTTCCGAAGCCGCTAAATAGCTTTTGCTAATTAGCTCTGGTTACTATGGTAATCAGTTCTGGCCTCCATGGTGTTTTGACATCTTTAGTAGTAATATTTAATATATTTCATTAATTATATTCATTGCACCGTCAGAAATACGTTTAAACATAAATTTTTTAATCGATTAAAACAATTACAAAATATTTAGACTATCTGTATACAAAATATATCGATACAATCGCATATTAAAAACATTAAAAACTGCAGAAAGGGATAAAGTTACAGTTCCTGTGCCGCTAAATATTATTTGTTTATTTACTTGTTACTATGGTAATACATTCTTGTCTCCACGGTGTTGTTGACATCTTTATACGCGTCAACGAAAAGGCATAATTAAAAGGGCCTAAATCGTGCGAACGGGACAAAATATTAAATTCCAAGTTAGGCAGACTTTTTTGCCTTGTGTCAAAGGTTACCTGTGCAAAATTTGATGGCAGTCGGTGTAACGCTGTGAATTTGTATTCAGTACACATAAATCCTCAGACTTGAAGTTTTATATATATAAATTACTGGAAAATTTTAATTTCAATGTAAGTTGTTTATATAGATTTCTGTGCCGTTGTGACTCTGTTTATAAGAATAGCATTTCTCCTTTCAGTCTGGCTGCCTCAGTACTCTGTCCAAAACCCGTAAGTTTATCGTAAAAATGTTACAAAAATTAATTACACATTTGTATTCAAAAGCATAATTAGAGTTACGATAAATTATAAAATTTGGAAATATTTTAATAAATAACAAAGTTTAACGTTGGCTCTCTTGATGAATAAACTAATATTCTCCGCCTTGACAAACTTTATCAGTTTGTTTTAACTAGAGCTAGACTAAAGTAGTTTGTTTTCCTTGCTTAATTTGTTACAGAAAATTATGTGGCCTCGAGAACTCAGGAAACTAATTTATGAAAACCGCGGAGAGTTTATAATTTACTGTAGCTTTTAACGTTACTAACAAAATATATTCTTTAACTAAAAACACTCAAAACGTGTAGCCTATAACCAAGTCTCCATTTCTTCAATAACATTTAGAATTGTTTTACACCTTATTCATTAGAATCGTTCTTACGGAATGTACAGTTTAACAAATGACTGTTGATTGCTGTTTGTTATTTTTTATCTTCACTCTTCAGACAAATGTCTTTCATAGTCTTCCATAGATAACAAATTTTAAGGTAAAAACATCATTAAACACGTTTAACGGAAGCCCAATCCAATTTACTTAACAGTTTTCGACCAAATTACAAAAAAAAGGGAAAAAAATTATGTCGTAATTCTAAACTTGATGTTTTTGAATTTGTGAATTTATTCTTGGATTTTGTTATCCATGACGTGTACCTTGATTAACTAAATATAAGTATATCACTACCGACTCGGAACGCAAAGTTATTTATTGGTAAAAACGTACAAGTTTTACCTTATAGCCTGAACCAGTTTTCGCTTATTATAAGCTTCGTCATATGCTGCAACTGGGAGCGCTGTCCGTCTTATTCTTGGCGACGGCGTCGACTTTTGAAGGATCGACCGTTTAAGTTAATGGGTTGATATTTAGTCAAGATTGCTATTACTGTTTTATTTATTATATACGCTATTTGTTGTTACATTTATTGTTATATATTATTTGTCGTTACATATACTACTACGTATTATATTTGTTATTACATATAAGCTTAATATGTTATTAATCAATAATTACGTATATATCTCCATGGTTTGTATTTATAATATTTGTGTTGTATAGGTCAATATTTAACATTTTATTTTGCATTATTGCTAATGTTTAAACAAATATCTAATGTAGTTTTTAAATCGTACCAGTTCCTGTTTTTTTTGTTGCAAATTTTGTCTTCACTAAGTCTTCTAGTTTAATATACGTTACTGCAGCTGTATGATTTATAAATTCATTTTTATGATTTTTATGGTCGATAATGCCCGATTCTGTTGCAGCGACCTGATAAATAAATAAGTAAGTCAGAAACTAAGAACGTGGGTAGTGTTTCGGGACCACGAGTATGAGACGTATACTATAAACTTCAAAAACTGCGTTTCTCGTGAGAAGGTCGTGAAGTTCCCACTAATTCTTCATGCAGACAGGAGACTCCTTTTATTTTTCTTCACGTAGAGTAATAAAATTACTGTTCTGACGTTTGCTAAACAAGCAAATTATTCAGACACATGTAGCTGATTTATTGTAATTAGAGTGTCTATAAGTAGAAGAAGGAGGAGCATTTGCAGATTTAAAAAATAAATTGGCAAACCTAATGCTGGCTTTTTACAATTCTATCGAGTTTGGAAATTAAGAGAAATATCAACTGCAAAAACCTTTGTGAACATGCATCTTCAAAACCAATGTCAAAGCTGTTTTGTTGTATCAGAGCGAGACTTGAAAAGCCACAATGGAAATTACCAAGTGTCTGCAGGTCTTCATCAATACCTGAGCCTTCAGGTGTTCAGGCCTGAGCAAAATACTTCAGATTTTTTCTGACCTAAAAGTGTTTCAAATGAAGATCTCTCTAGGAGGACACACGAGGAATCCATTTATACCCAGATCTAAAGGAGAAAATGTAGGTGGATTGGGCATAAGCCTACCTTGCGGAAGGACCAAAATGCAATTGAGCGATAAGATCTCTTTTGGAAAACTCAGGAAAGAAGGAGATAAGGCAACTAAGAATCTCGTGGAGGAGAAATGTCGAGATGGAAGTAGAAGAGGGGAGGGAGTCCTTTGGAGAGTTCAGAGTCCTCGCCTAAAATAGAGTCCGTTGGCGTAGCTTCGTCGAAGCCGTATACTCTGCAGAGAGCGACAGACAGGAATTAGTAGTAGTGGCGGTGGTGGTAGTAGTAGTAGTAGTAGTAGTAGTAGTAGTAGTAGTAGTAGTAGTAGTAGTAGTAGCAGCAGCAGCAGCAGCAGCAGCAGCAGCAGCAGTAGTAGTAGTAGTGTTAGTAGTAGTAATAGTAGTAGTAGTAGTAGTAGTAGTAGTAGTAGTAGTAGTAGTAGTAGTAGTAGTAGTAGTAGTAGTAGTGTTAGTAGTAGTAGCAGTAGCAGTAGTAGTTGTAGCAGTAGTAGTGTCTATAAGTGATATTTTTGTTAAAAGGAAAATAGAATTCTTGTCTATGCCTTTTTATTTTTGTCTCTGCTTATTATGATCTCCACGTGATTAAATAGAATTGTATACAGTAATGCATATAGCTACAGTATATTAGGTTCTACGGAAATACTTTCTATCGTTTGTGTATAAGACTGCAAAGAGCTTTACATTATTTAGCGTGGTGCGTTCTGGCGAGTAAAAAATTGTGTAACACAAATTTTACGTACAAAGTTGCTCTCCTAAACTGGGCAAACACTTTGCGTTGATCGTTGCCAGTATTTCTCAGGAGTGCTTTTACCGTTGCCGCAATGTTGGGTAAAGAAAGCGTCATAATTTTGCTTCCAAAACTGCCCTATGAGACTGAAACTTTTTTTAAGTTTTTAACAGGAGGTTTTTCTTTTATTATTTGTACAAAACGGGTTAGAGTTTAGAATTTTTTATTTAATTCCGTATTTTTATGATTTATTTCAGAGACGAACTATTATATATTTTCTTAAATTATAAATATAATTTATAAACGTTATCTGTTTATCGTATGACGATTTAAAGCCACAACAAACAGACCGCCCCCCCCTGTGATTTGTAAGAACCACACAGTGTGCCCCGTCATAGCGTTACACAAATTATTAGGCCTAATTCTCTGACGTTTCTTAATTTTTTTCCCACTGCCTGAAGTAATAATAATATACTTATGAATGCGTGTTACATTGCTACATCTACTAGATACATCTGTTTTGCTACAAGTTTCTTTATAGTTCTCACTTAGTACGCACTAAGTGAAATTGTTGCATTTTCTAGTCGTTTCATTGGTGCTAATTTTGTAAGCATCAATCGAATGCGTTGCAAAAAGGGTTTTCGTTCATCGCCGAATATACAAAACCAACAATTTTTGTTTACATATTTGCCGTATATTTCTCTTTTAAATTAAATATTTGCATCCACTTCTCATCATACTCTATGTCTACGGATTTATACACAAATTTAGTTTGACAGCGATCGCACGGACCATCGGCTGTCATCAGTCAATATATAGGGTGATTCAAAACTGCACGGCAATCTCTCGAATGATGATTCTTTAGCTAAAAATAAGAAAAAAAAAGTTCATATAAACGTAGGTCCGAAAACGGTTCGTTAGCGAGATACGGCTCGCGCACTAGTTTACCCTGATTTCTGCTCCCACGGTAAAATGACGCGAGACTGAAATTCTTGGAGTATAAAATAAAAGCTACATTTGGTGGTTTCTCATAATTGGTGATCTGAAAAATTGAATAGAAGAGGTCCCAGAGCTCTATCTTAATTAGCTCCTAAGAAAAACTGTGTTAAACACAAAATATTGGAGTCAAAAAACACACTTTTTTAGATTTGGAATAAAATAACATCGTTCAATTGCCAATAAACAAATAAAAATTTCTAGCTAACTTTGTAGAGAATTTAATTATGAGAAACGTGATGTGTATAATGTATATGAAAAGTAAGTACAAATTTGAGAAACTTGACTTTAATTAAAAACAAAACAGACCAAAATCCGCCAGAAAAGTGTTACAATTTACAAGAAATGGCATTATTAACTTTCAAAGCACACACACTAGGGCCGAAGAAATCCACATGAGACTGCTACAAGGCGTCATGCCTTCATAGTTTTTTATTTAATCTGTGGTGAGGTCTTCTTGGTGATAATCTCTTAGGCCCATTTTTTCCTCCAAGGCGTAATGGAAGACAATACATTTTTTGCAAAAGAATCTGATGGAATTCTTGGAAGATATTCCACTACGAGATAGAGTGCAGATGTAGTTCTTGAATGAAGGAGCATCGGCTCACTACTATTGTGATTTGATGAACCATTTAAATTACTTTCAGTAAGCGATGGATTGGTCGAAACGGACCAGTAAAATGGCCACCTCGATCTCCTGATCGAAGCCACCAAACGTTTTCCTTTGGGGTTGGATGAAGTCGTTAGATTGTTCCGCTCGTATTGGCACACAAGGAGAATTAAGACATTTCACAGTAGAATCTGCAGCTACTGTTAAGAATAATCCTGATGGTATAAGACGTGACCAGCTGGCATGGATTCGTCAAGCTGACTTCAGCATTCAACAAAATGGCCACCTTGAACAACTGCTTTGAACGAACGTTTGCAGCTTTATCAATTTAACAACTTTGATATTTAATCATTTAAAGGAAAAATTAAATAATACAAATTTTTAATTTGTGTACAATTACATTTGATAAGAATATAGCAAGACAATGATATTTGATAACAATTATTCTAAGATATAGAATAATTTGCAGTTATTTCACTTCTTCTTCTGCACATCGTAGTATATCGATACCCTCGCATTAGTACACTTCTTCTTCTTCTGCACATCGTAGTATATCGATACACTCGCATTAGTACACTTCTTCTTCTTCTGCACATCGTAGTATATCGACACAATCGCATATTCAAAACATCAAACATGTAGTGCATGTACGGATATTGGGAGAGTTCCATATTTCTTGACTTGACCCAACTATTCACCATCACTTGGAATTATCAACGACTGTTCTCCTTACCTACAACATGCGTAACCTTTGCTCTTCTTGATATCTAGTCGTTCTTCCCAATTCTTGTCTACCGTATTCCGTTTTCTTTTAATCCCTCTTCTGTCTTTGATATTGCCGCTATTTTTTTGATAAAAAATGTAAACAGCTGTCAGAGTTAAATAAAACTGTGAAACGTACCAAGTGTTTATATATTTTTAAAAACCTTTGTATTAATATTTTTCACCAAGTTTCCAACCAGTCATCGATTAATAACGTGAATTACAGTCATTACCACATTGATAACTCAAATCAGAACGTATATTTTTTTATCTATAAGTTTACCTTTTGTTATATTAATTAATAAAATAAAACAGAATATGGAAAAACAATGCACTTTAATGTTAAACAATTAATTATATTCATTAGTATAAATAATTAATTATATTGTTAAACGCACAAGCAAAATAACATATTTCATATGTCCATGCTGTCGTTATCAGATTTACCGTAGTAATCCGTTTAGTGGTTTCATTAATAATGTAAATCTAATAATAACTCACGGACTGTTGAAATCTATTCCTTTTTATGTAATTAATTTTGTATTTCATTAGGTATATTTTAGGTTGAGTGTGAATGAGTTGATTTTAGCGAATTCCCTCGTAATTGTGGACTCAGAGGATTGACTGCAATTATTACTCCTTGAAAATATCTAATTGCTTAGGCATATAACTTGAAGTTCCTTACTAATAAAGAACTAATACAGACCCGGTTCGAACAAGTTAACGTCAGCCCAATCAAAGAAATGGCACGGGTTTTAATTGTCTCGGCTGTTACCTCAGATGTGACTTTCACAGAGCCTTCATTAACAACTCCACAAGTTTCAAAAGCCACGTGAGACACAAGTACTGTAATGAGTCCTAGAGGTACCATAATTGACATGTTATAAGGCCATGGCCGTTTTAGCGTTGAAGTATGGGAACGTATCCTCCTGGGTATTGACTAATGAACATGTCACACACACACACACACACACACACACACAGTCATGGAAATAAAATTTCTTAAATGTTTAGAAAGGTAAGAAAACGGACAGGATGGCAAATAATCAGATTGGAAATGATTTGAATTTTTTTTAATTAATGAAAAATAAATTAAAGGAGAGAAACTGGAGAAAACACCTGAGCATAACGGAGAAAACCAGAGATCCAAATGATGTGCCACTATAAATGAAGGGGGAGAAGATCGGTCGGTATATGTAGGAAGAACTGTTGGTAAACAAATCTGAACAAACCGTTAGGGCTACACTCGATGAAAGGAAAGAAGAAGAAGAAGAAGAAGAAGAAGAAGAAGAAGAAGAAGAAGAAGAAGAAGGGGGAGGAGGAGGAGGAGGAGGAGGAGGAGGATAAGAAGAAGAAGAAGAAAAAGAAGAAGAAGAAGGAGGAGGAGGAGGAGGAGGAGGAGGAGAAGAAGAAGAAGAAGAAGAAGAAGAAGAAGAAGAAGAAGAAGAAGAAGAAGAAGAAGAAGAAGAAGAAGAAGAAGAAGAAAGGTGATTAAGTGTTACGTGAGTGGACAGCCTTGATACAGACGAGGTACGCTGGGCTAGTCGAGAAACGTGTAGGACTGTTCTCAATTATAACTTGACCGTTTTATATTTGTCTGAGTGTCAATAATAGTACGCTGAGTATTAAAAGGAAGTTTAAGCAGTATCTGAATGGAATTTTTAATTCGCAAATTTCAAATTTTAGGGCACCATGGCCTAAAAAGTAAAGCAAAGATTCTTAAATCTTAAACAAATCCAATGCTGTATTATAGCAGGGCTTACTGCGCAAGTCGTAGGGTTCCCGACTGGCCCAAGTGACCGGCCGGGGGGCTGTTGCTGCTGCACAGTGCTTCAGGGACACTAGCAGGTGGTACAGTGCTGACTAACTCAGCTCTTTGCCCAGCGGATATCCGGGGCCCAACTGTAACACCGTCACAGTGGCGGCGCAACCCGCATCTCTACTAGTGAGTCCTAATCTCGGACTCCCCGGATTCCGCTGGGTAGCGCTACCTAACCGACACACCTGCACTGTGCGGCAGGTCCCAGTCGTGCGTGTCGAGTTGTTGTTGTCATCGTCTTGCAGGCAAGGCGGCTGGTCTACATCCATCGCAGCTGGATGGTGGCGCTGGCGATGAGGTAATCGCTGGTCCGGCGGTTTCTTCTTTACTGCCGCCGCAGTAGCTTGTGGTGAAGGCCTCTTCGTGGCAGGTGTGTAGAGGTCGAGGCGATCCTCTTCTGCGTTGACAATAATGGTGATGTATCCTCTTCAAAAGCAAGCAGTCGTATGTGTGTTGTCACATAATGAAACAGAAGTTTGACCACCATTTAAATACAGTAAACGTTTAGACACCATGGTCCAAAAAGGACCAACATTTTGTGAAATTTGTAAAAGTTTATGCAAGGTGCCGGACTAAAATACATTATAACTTAAAGCCAAATTTTTTGTTTCTCGAAGTTTGTTTTAATTTTTTACGGGCACAACGGACCAAAAGTAAAAGTAATTTTTAAAAATTTTAAAACTGTGTGTTATTATATTATGAAGACATTTATTTTTAAATAGTGAGCAATGCCTTTAGCTTAGGAGCTTATTAAAACATCTCACAAATGCAGTTGAAAAACGTAAAAACTGAAATTCTTGTATCCGACTTTTTCCGATAGTTCTTATCCGTTTCGGATGTTGGCTATCATACAGACTATTTTAACTTTCTGTACTGCTGTACGGAATAAGTCAGTTGTATTCATGCCAAACCAGGTCCTTAAATTTCTCAGCCATGGTATTCTCGGTCGCCCAACTCCACTCTTTCCAAGTACTTTTCCTTTGTAGTATGAACTGCAGTAAGTAAAATCTCTGTTCATTTCTCATGAGATTTCTCAGATACTGAAGCTTTCTTATCTTTACTGAGTTAATAACTTCCCTTACTTTCTTCATCTTTCTAAGAACTTCAACATTAATTGTATGTTGTGTCCATGAAATGCTCAGTATTCTACGGTAGAGAAACATGTGGGAAGAGTCCAATGTTTTAGTTGTGGCTTCAGTCAAAGTCCAAGATTCTACACCATAGAAGAGAACCAAGAATACGTAACAGCGTAGAAGTCGCATATTTGTGTTAATTGTTAATCGTGACTTTTGAATAAACTGCTCATTCCAGTGTACACTGCTCTTGCCTTTTCAATTCTGCTCTTTATTTATTGAGAGTGGTTCCATTGTTCATTGATTATAGTACCGATATATGTAAATTGGCTTACAGGTTCAACTAACCTTTGGTTTATATTAAGGATGCAGTTTGTGAACTTGTTCTTAGATACGATCATTAGCTTCGTTTTATTAACATTGATGTCTAGACCATATCGACGTCTGCTTTCTGTCACTCTATTTTGACTAATGTTAGTTGTTGCAGCTCCTCTAAGCTATATGCGAATATGAGTATCCGACTTAGCTACTTTAAATTAACACAAATGTTTAATATGTGTATATGTTTCTTTGTTTTAAGGAAATATAAATTGTAATACTTATGATTAAACACAAAGGTAAATTCACAAAATGCAAAAACATCGAGTTTAGAATTACTACATAACTTTTTTCCTTTTTTTTTGTAATTTGATCGAAAGGTTAGGTAAAGTGTATTGGGTTTTCGCTAAAGTGTTGAATGACGACGATTTTACCTTAAAATTTGTTATCTACGGAAGATTAGAAAGGCATTTGTCTGAAGAGAGAAGATAAAAATAGATACAACAAAACAATTGTCAATAAACTCCTACACAAAACACAAAAGAAACCACAGACAAATACAGGAAACAACAAATTCATAACGCTAACATACATCAATAACCACACTGAAAAAATAGCCCACAAATTTGAAAAAACAGGATACAAAACTACAAACAAAACAGAACACACACTATCTGAATATGAAATATAAAATTTTCGTCAAATAAAAAAACATAAAATTAAAGTCAAACGATGAAAATATTTGTTGATAAAGCAAGGCCATTAGAGCACTAAATTAGGACCAGTTTATGCAAAGTTCACAACGTTTGACGGAAGCAGTCACTGGACAAGCGCCAGATTGAAGCTGTCGCTCCCTTGAATAAACGGTCAGGAGAAGAAAAAGGCCTTTGACTCATTCTTGCTTTAGAAGGATCTGGCACACATTCCAGAATGTGCCATCTGACAGTCAGAATACCTACGCAGAATTAGCAAACGCTGTAGAGTCATTAACAATATCTACGCGCAGTGTGTTCCATTCAACTTAAAAAAAAAAGGCGACAGCGTTCCAGCTTGCTTATCCTGAAACATTGGAGGACTTCCGGACGTGGATTGCTCTCGTTATGCTTACTGGCAGTATCAGAGATAGTGAATTTCAACAAGTGTTAAGAATGGCACGGCACCAGATAACTCATACACTCTTGTACACGCTCTGATCTTAATAAAGTTATGTCATCACGTTTAAGTCAAACGGATCCAATATCACAGTATCGCAATAACGGACAGAATTAAAAGAGACAATTTAAGGGAAACAATTTAAAAGTCAGTAGAGCCACAACGATTTTAAAAGAAAGGGGAAAAGATAAAAGCCCCAAGTGTTACAACTGAGGAAAACATTGCCATCTTCAACCATACTGTTGACAAACGAAAAATCGGAGAGAAGGGCATGATAGCACAAATTGGAAAAATAAAATTCCAGAACAGCATACAGTATGCACAGTTCATAAAACCACAGATAACCTAATTATAAAATAATTCATTAAAGACATTTACAGTTGACACGGACGTCTACGGTAGCATTGTGCGCCTGACTTAGCCAGCAACCAGTTGCGAAAAGTCGTCATGCGTGTGCCCTTGAGTCTTTTTGAGTTTAGTCACCAAAGACTTGTTACAAAAATTGTCAATGAAGCGATTCTTCGTGCAGACATTATGAATGGCTATGGATTTGTTGTGGACTTAAGACAGAATGTCCTTAGGGTGGTCAAGATAAGACTAATTGTTCCTCAACCACGTGATGTTGGACATGGTCGACCACGTGGTCGGAAAGTTCTTCCGGTTGCTAGACCTTTCCAAACCACATGTCTCCAACTGCACGTGCTTACATAGTTAATAATTTTGTCAGTTAAATAAGGACTTGTAATACACTTTTAAATATAGGCCATATATCACTACTATTTTGTTACTACTTTGCATACTACTTGGCCTACGAGCATGTATAAAGTAAGAGTTTATCAAATTAAATTATTCAATGACAACATTAATATTTATCACATATCAAATTTTAACAATAAGATATCACACTTACTTTCGTGTACCGACTCTTTAGAATTACCCCAGGGCGCCAGTAATAAATAAACACAATTTAGTTGTTATTAATTAAATTTTTAATACCAGTTGCATTCAAATATTACAAATTTATCATTCAGTACTTTATTCATTTACTATCAAATTTACTAGTGTTTATTTCTTAGCAATGGATTCTTAGACTGATTGAGTCACCAAAACAAGATTGACATATATTTGATATTAATAAGCAATATAAAATGATTGTTCATTGTTGTTATTTACGTGTCTGTTGAATTACTCTGCGAAGCGATGTCCTCTGCGATGTGGTTTCCAGGCTGGTGATCAGAAGTCATCCGTTGAATAATTATCCTTGTCAGGTAGCACTAATTACACTGGTTTCACAAGTATTACACAATTCACTCAACTTGCTTAGTGATAATTACACATGTGCTGTATACTAATACACTTGTAGAAAAACACAGTATTTCATTAACAAAGCTAAGTGCGTCTAACACCAGATTAATAACTGCTTATTGATCGACCGTCCCGCACCATGACGTTTCACACATTTAAATCGCTAGGTAACTCGACTTTTTAAACGGTTGCTGTATTAATTAAACTTAGATATGTTACTCGGTTTTACGTTGATCTTCTTATGAACATTTATTAAGTGTTTACGATGCTAACTTCCGCACAGATTACTATCGCGTTACCGTGACTGACTTACGTGGCGATTGAAATATACTTAATAAAATTACTGAGAAATTATTATTACAACTAATATGATTCTTAGTGTTGTGATTTTCCCGTAGACTAAAATAAATATTACGAGTCTAATATCTGTAATCTCTCCGTTGACTGACCTAACTTCTTACACTCCGTATTTTTATTTTTCGCTACAAACTACCCTCACTCAATATCGACAAACTACACGCCTATTGGTCTGACTTATCGCTAAATTCAAAACTACCCAATCTGTTTAACGAAACAACCCGCGTAAAAAATGACGCTATCCGTTATTCGTCCACAAAATGCGCGTGAACACGTGGTATGAAAACTTCGCGTCACCTTCCATCTCACACATACGCTCTCTTTCTAAAATGTAGCTCCTTTTGTTAGATGCACTTAACTTTTACAACCTTAGTAAATGTTTCTTACACCCTAGCAAACAATACAGTTATGACGGCCCTTCCCGTCCGCGACAATTTGTAATTTTTTAGCCGACTTACTGGCGTCAACGCAGGGTCGTCTTTTGAATTTCTATCGCTCTTTACTACATATTTTAATGTTTTCTTACTTCTAAAGAAAACCACCGCTTTCTATAAATTTATATTTCTCCCTGTGTACCATATGACTTTGTCCCCGTAAAATTGTTGAGAATGCAATTTTCCGTGATAGACTGCTTCATCTTCTTCAGCGGCGCAACTACCCATTACTGAGCCAAGGCCTCCTTTAAGAGCCTCCACCAGTTGTCCCGGTCAAGTGCAGCTGCTCTCCAGTTTCGGGTCCCATGGCTGGCGAAATAAACTGACAGGTTTCTGCACATAAATGTTTTACAGATGTGCTATGTGAATTCTCCGATTCAACCACCAACCTGGAGGACCAGGAACTTTGATTCCGGGATGCTTTTCCCCTAGAGAGTTGCTTTCACCTCAGCTGACGAACTCTTTCTGCCCGGTCGCAGTAGGCTAACTGACTCAGCCCATGTGTGCAGCTGTTGGTCAACTATAGCCTCCTCCGCCTCCACACTAGATGCACACCCTGCTGCCGATGTGCACCATCCTGCCCCGCCAGGACCCAGGATACCCCCAGGCTGTCCTGACAGAACCCCGATCTGTCGTTTGCTTACCGATCCACTCCACCGAAGGGATTGGTTACCACAACCTTGGAGTGGATTGCTCTGCGTAACAGGGCCCACTGACGTGTAGGTGAGAGTGGAGTTTGGGGTGGAGAGGCTGGTGCATTTCCCTTCTATGAAAGCATATGTTCGCATCACATATTTGGACCCCGTTAAATAAGGACTATTAAAATATATTTAATATTAACATAATTAGTTACTAATAGTTATTCTAATTTGCACAATAATATAAGTGACTTATAGTGTGTGTGTGTGTGTGTGTGTGTGTGTGTGTGTGTGTGTGTGTGTGTGTGTGTGTGTGTGTGTGTGTGTGTGTGTGTGTGTGTTAATTGGCTTACTGTTACTTAGCCTATCTTACATACTTTGTTACGTACGCAACACTTATTCACTTTCACTCTACACTGCACCGCACTGGTCTTTTTATTGTTTATAATTGTCTTAAACTACGTCAACAAGCAGTACTTACTGTAATAACAATAATGTCTTATAACATTCACACCTCTTTGAACACGACACCAACTAAGGCTTATTGTAAATATGTCCTCAGTGTGAATGTTTGTCTCATTGCACACACACGGTCTCCATGTTGAAAAATAAATTTCATTGAAATATCAACTGAAGAGTTTGAAAATGTTTCTGTTGTCCATAACAAAACGTCACAAAATCTTCCGTTACTAGAATTTATAAAAAAAATGCAAAGCGTTTCTACTCAGATGTTCCTTCAACCTCGGATACAAGTTAATGAAATGAAATCGTCTCTTGGTGAAGATCAGGACTGAGCGGTGGATCCGTCAAAAGACTGAAACAGTTCCTGTGCGCCGCGAGCAGTGTGTGGAAGGCGTTGTCGTACAGTGTATAGTGGGCAGCCCCCCCCCCCCCGGGTCAGAATTATACGCCGTTTGTTTTGAATAGCCTGACGTACCTTCTTCTGCGTCTCACAAAAACCAGCTCTATTGTTAGTGTGTCCTCGAGGCAAAAAGTGGTCCCTTTTTTTGTGCCAGAAAATAGTTGCCACTAATTTTCGGGATGACATTGAAGTTTTGGAATTATTCGTTCATGGTTAGTTTGTGTGGGGGCGCCATTGCATTGCGGACTTATCCAAGTTTCATCAATCGTCACAATGCAGTCGATAATATCATCTGCTTGTTCTCCGTAACGCGCCAGAAATGTCTGAACGATTTTCGTAATGCATAAAACAAAACACCAGACGTTTCGCCGTACCATCGACAGACTTCCTCAGTAGTGGGGGACAAAGGTTTCAAATCTTGCGAAAGACTTGGGTTCGTTTTACAGGCTGTTTTTTGCTTTTAGCGTTATTTGTTGACTACTTAAAGTTGTGAGCCTTTTTTAAACTATATACGAAAGAAGCCTTTTTTTAAGAAAAGATTTCTTTGTCATATAGAAACGCATCACTGGGAATCCAGACAGAGATTAATAAACACTTTCAGTTGGGGCATACGCACTTGTGGTTCAGGAATGTAGACCCTAGGGAAATTGGTGAGAAGCTAACTTGAAGCTTTCGGGATGCGGTGCTGAAGGAAAGCCTTATGAACACCGCAGACAGAAAAAGTGCCTAAAGATGAGCGTAGATGAAAGAGAGATTCTGATTGAAACCATTGTGGAGAGGAGAATCAGTACGATTGGTCAGCTGCTACGCCATTGAAACTGGTCCACACACTGATCGAGGAAACGATTGGAGTCGTAGTGGGAAAGGTAGGACCAGAAGAAGTATGTTGATGAGATACAAGAATAAAGAAGGCATGTGGTGATTGAGGGACAGTATTTTGAAAGGAGGAAATTTTAACCCTACGAACGCCAGGGTTGAGGAAGAGAAGACGAAAGAATGGATTGCAGTTGATATTATTACACCATTATAGAACTTTCTACATGTGTCTTGGCTATCCCAACAGAGCCCAGATGTAATGTTTGTGTGCGTACGTGACATTTATCATGCGTCAGCAATCGAGGCTGTTCGAGACCTCACCGGTAACGCAATGTGTTCAAGTCCGCAATCAATTACTCTCTAGTGTTTTCCAATAGTGTTGACAAGTATTATGGATTATTCTGAAACACTTGTGCTACCTATTTAAACGACAGCTGCCGCTTTAAAGTATTGACTGTTGTTATGTTACATCGTGAACAACAATAATAATATCGACCATGATTTTAATGCTTTATCTAAAAATGAAACTTTTTCTTGTGAACTTACTGTTTTTTCTTCTCGTCGAACGCGTTTCGGCGTCGTATTCGCCTTGTTATATATAAACACCACACAACACAACCAAACAACATACTTAACGATCAATTACAATATAAATCATATACACTTTTTGACACAATTATACAAAAAACAAACCTTAATTTGAATCCCCGCGCCAATCCCCTTCCTCCACGCACCGCCCCCAATACACCTTCCATACAACAACCGTTACTAAATGCTGGCAGTCTGTCTCTAAGCTGAAGAAGGCGAATACGACGCCGAAACACGTTCGACGAGAAGAAAAAACAGTAAGTTCACAAGAAAAAGTTTAATTTTTAGATAAAGTGTTAGTGCTGTGAAAGAAGATGATGAACAACCAAGACAACTATGATTTTAATGGTTTTAGACCTCGGCCTAACAGTTTGGAAAATTATAACCAAAAAATAATTTTTCTATAGTGGTGTGCAATAGTGATAATTCTGTTATTGATTATAACCATTTACACAACATTCTCAATTAAACTTCGGAAAAATATTTTACATTTCGACCACCAAGTGATTAATTTGTTGTACGATATGAAAAAGTAAAACGCAGAATAAAGTTAGTAACTGTGCGTGTGTGTGTGTGTGTGTGTGTGTGTGTGTGTGTGCGCACGCGTGTTGCTGAGAGACATGTCTGACGTGATTACGGAGTAATAACATTGGAGGGGTGGGAGGTAATGTGCTGGTGGGAGATGGACGCACGGAAATTTCACAATTTATAGCCGTCTCGTAGGACAGCTGCAATAATTCAGCTGCTATGTCAAATGGCTGTCCCCAAACACACATACGTCTACATTCATGTTTATGGTCCGGCAAGAAGTTTATAAAGTACTGACCACGTATATAGGCTACATGTAATACAAACCAAAGCAATGAAACATTGTGCGCTCGTGTATGTGTTTATTAATATCATAACATAAAATTAATTCATACAATATAATTTCCAAACCTTACTCCGATGCTGCTTTGGGTACTACGGGTATATTAAGTAATTTTAGATATATCACTTCCGACTCGGATCACTAATTTTTTATTGGTAAAAATGTTAAATTTTACCTTATAGCCTGCACTAGTTTTCGCTTATTACAAGCTTCAGCAGAGGCTCATATTACATGTAATCTAATGAAGCTTGTAATAAGCAAAAACTAGTTCGAAATATAACGTAAAAGTTTAACCAATAAAAAATTAGTGATCCGAGTCAGTAGTGATATATCTATAATTCGTTAATCAAGGGACACGCCATGAACAACAGAATCCAAGAATATTATAAAGTTTTAGATGAACTGGTCTGTTGCAAAATTCCTGCCAGGAGGACCAGAGACTCTTCTGTCAGGGTTACCATACCTAAGCCGAAAGACCCTGTTCTGGGGCGCAGGAGATTCGCCCTCACCATGTTCTTTCTGAGGTAGAATTTGTTGGCTTCAATCTGATAATAAACGTTCGTAGTGTCTCCAGTGCTCACCTGTCGGCAATCAGTAAGCACTCTGATAGCCTGAGACGCCCAAAATTAAGAATTTAGAATGAAAAAATGGAGACACCCTAGCCCTCGAGTACTCTAACAGCGTCATGGTCAGAAAAGAACAAGAGTCAGTCAAAAGGAACTAGACAGAAAAGATTAAAGGAAATGATCTCACCCAAGACACGTTGAACCAAAGTGAGAATCCAGCTAAGGCACATCGGGATTGCCAAACCCGTATCCACAAGACGTGGACCCCTGATGTAAAACAGCACGTTATAACAAGTGAGACGTTTGAAATATCTCGGCTGTGTAATAAGCTATAGGCCTATAAGTCTTAATATGATATAAAAGAAAAGGTAAATAAATTTAGGAATATTTGTGGTACGATTCATGGAAATCTTAGAAACAGCTCAAGGATTAGATTTTATACGACAATTGCAGCACCCACACCCACACCCACATATACGCTAGTGACGCGTGGTTCATCGCATTGCATTGCATTATGTGCGTGGCGTCTGTTGCACCCATGGCATGACTGCAGCATCTGGGACGTGCCCAGTGGCTGCCAGAAGATAAACTTAGTCTGGTCCAAGTCGAAATGTGACCTAAAACTGGTAAAGAAAACCAGTTAACGCGTCAGAGCACGCGGTTAACCAGTTAAGCCAACGCGTTAACGCAGAAGGCGGGAGAGACGACAACAAAGGAATGCGGCAAGATTCAGAGTGCTGAAGTACAGTTTCTTCAAAGTACGGTACTTTAAACTATACATTCCAAGATAGAATTAGGAATTAGAGGACGTCAAAGCAGAACTGGAAGTATAGAACATAAATGAAATTACTTCAGCTTACTGAAGAGAATGGTGGGATCGTCTGCAAAAGATGACAGAGGTCGATTGCCGAAATCGGCACTGAACTATAAAGCTACTGATAGAAGATACGTGGGTCATCCGAGGTTGAGATGGGTGACGGAACAGGTTGATATAACCTAATACTTGAAGTGGGGAAGAAGCAGAAGATTATTTTCAATGCCATTGAAAATTCGCGAATTCGACTTGCGGGATTCGCAGTAACTCACGTTTGTTTAGTCCTACAAAAAATTCTTCTTCAACACACTATTATGTTTAGTACGCAACAAACGATGGCGTTATGTATTTCGCATATTAGCCGGAACAATCAATATGATTTTTAAATGCTGTGTAGTGTAACTCTGAGTCTTCTGAATACGTGGTTGACACACCCAGTGACGGATTTACCAATAGGCCGACTAGGGCCGCGGGCTTAGAGGGGGCCGCAAGCTACAGAATATATATATATATATATATATATTTTGTTTTAACAGAAGTATTTTTATAAAAGTGGAAGGCACTTCGATTTATTTAAGCACGATTTTTTGAAATTAATTGATCAATTTTTGTTAATAATACAAATGGAAGACAGTTCTCATTTAAATACTGCGCGCTTATTTTTAAGACTTTAGCATCCTTGAAAACTAATCTGCGCATGCGAGTTTTGAACGTCGCTATATTTCCCCCGAATTTACATTTATAAGCTTTTAATAAAGGTTTGTACATATAAACCACTTATAACTGAAAAAAGTATTAACGATAATGTGATGTATTTTATACTTACAGTTATTGTTTTGTATTAATGGTACCCATAATTCAATTTTAGTAATCAGCTGATATAATATGTAAACATGAACACTCTATAACAGAATCAGTTCTTAGGAAGCTTTAGACAACAACATATGTATCAAAATTAACAATGTCTACAAATTCGTTTTTATAAATGATAGTGTTTTATAATATTGTGAACACAAATGTGCTATATAACCTGACGATGGTCTGTGACCGAAATCGATCGCTTTAAGAATATAAATAATAACATTATATGGTACCTTTAGGCTATATAAAAAGAATAAAAAAATAAAAATTGATAAAGTATGTTTACATCTCTTCCTAAAATATAGAAACGTAGCCTACGTTATTTAAAACAATTTTCTATAGTTTTCTTTTTAAAATTTATAAATTTTCTGGCAACATTTTTTTGTGTATACTTTCCCCGACATTAATTCCATTAAGCTGCATAGTCACTGAATATTAGTTTACCACTAGCTTGTTACATCTTTTGTCAAAGAATAAAAACAATCTAGACATTTTTAATTTTATAAAATTATAGGAATAAATTAACGTGTTACACCTAGACAATAAAGAGGAAATTTATTATGTTAAATTTCTGAATAAGCTTAGTTAATTTACTGTGTTTAAAAAATAAATTAATTTGTTCAATTGTTTTGGATGGTTTTTAATATTTTGAAAAAATTTTCTAAATGAAAGCATGCTTTTTAATAGTAGTTAAATGGTTTTAAATTTGATAGTATTAATCTGACATCAAATTACTTCTGCAGTAGGCTACATAAATTACTTCAAAGTTACACGGGGGGGGGGGCTCAGAAAACTTGGCCTAGGGCCTCAAACATCTTAAATCTGGCACTGGACACACCATGTACAAGTAAGACGTTTTATAAGCTTTCTGAAACCCGTTAACCGAATTCAGTAGTCAATAATGACATGGCGACAAACCAGATGTCGATATAAGGATCTGCGTACAATATGACATGAACTGAGTTTAATTTAAGGTGTCTCCCAACAGTTAACTTATACAAACGTCTTGCCTAAGTTTCGGTACATATAAATTATTCCTCAGGCTTTCACGGCCGGTGTCAGATGAATTGTTCATGATATCCGGGCTGTTCGGCCGTGGTCCATGGTTTTCGGCAGCTCCACTGGCTGCTATCATAATGGCATAGCTTGGTGCGAGCCAATCATACACCATCTTTATTGTGATTGGTTGATGGTGTCATTTTTACCTGTACGTGGGACTTTGCTGAATTTATAAGTACAGGTAGCATGGCAGGACAGCTTTAGCCTATACCACAGTACATGGGCCTGTACGTAAACACCCGGCGTGCAGGATTTTTATACCACTGATGATGGCAGCCAGTGGAGCTGCCGAAACGTTTGGTTTTGTTATAAACCATGGACCACGGCCAAATAGCCCGGATGTCATGAACAATTCATTTCGGTACATATGTTTTGACAACTTCCCTGATGTACTAATGTCACTCTACGTGCACCACCTCATTTTAAATCTTCGTGGAATATATTTGGTGTTCTGCCCTAAGGCAGGTCTTCAAGTGGTAAAAGCTCTCCAAGCTGTCCCATCGCATGCCAGTCTTTTCGTTCCTTCATAACACCCTCTGATTATAATGCTATCTATTAACTTCATTCTTCTACTCCCTCTTCTTTTTTCTCCTTCTGTGACACCCACCGTGGCAGTTGTAAGCAAGCGAGTCTCTTCTTAAACAATGACCTAACCAATTTCTTTTCCTGTTTTCTATTACCTTCTGGATTATTCCCTCTTCCCCTATTCTCCTTAAAACTTCATCATGCCTTACTTTATCAACCCACCTCACTTTTTCCATTGCTCGCCAAACCCACATCTCAAATGCTTCTAATCTTGTCTCATCCTCCTTCCTCAATGTCCATGTCTCTGCACCATATAAAGCAACGCTTCACACATAACACTTGGCCAACCTTTTTCTTAAATTCTTAATAATTTAGCCATACAGCAGTCTTTTCTTCCCATTAAATCTCGCTATAGCAATTCTTGCTCTAATTTCAAGAGTGCAGGATATATTCAAATTTACTAGCAGGACACATCGTGGAATAAACAAGTTTAATAGTGTGCATTTTTAATGTGGTTTTGGTACCTGAGAAATTTTATCACATAATACATGAATGTCTAATTCATAATATAGAACTGTCAAAATTACACATTGCGATATGAAATTTGTACGTTTAACTTTAGGAAGCAATTTCAAATAAAGTTCAAGATCATGACAGTCTTCTTCTTCTACAAGGTATAGGCTTACATCTTCTTCCTTCGTCTACCTATATCGCGTCTTCCTTGAGGTCTGTATTGTATTACTTGTTTAGGCAGCCTCATATCTTCCGTTCTCTCGATATGCTGTCTCAATTTTATTTGTCCTTCCCTTTATTCTGCTGCCCATTGAATATATAACTTACATTTAACCCGGTTCTTGTATCTTCATCCGTACTTGACTGCCAAGGCTGCAACCTTTAGTTTTTTTCTCAAGAACTTCATTTCACTTGTTTACATTCTTCGTTCATCATTTCTCGTCATCGTCCAAGTTTCACTTCCATAAGTTAAAACACGTGTTGCCATTCCTCTATAGAATTTTATCTTGGTGTGTTTCCTTGTCTTATTTCCAAGTGTTCTGTGTATAGTATCACATATCTATTTACTTTTATATCGATGTCGCTGTCATACTACATACAGTAAGTCACATCGCACCCTAGAAAATTGAAACGAAATACCTGTTCTATAGCTTGATTGTTTATATTTATATTATAACGTATCGGATTCTTTCCTCTTAATGTCATAACATTTGTTTTCTGGGTTGATATTCTAAGATTATATCCTTCGCATATTTGGGTCAAGTGGAAAACTGGTAATTGTAAATCTTTTTTTGTTAATAATTATTATTTAATGGTACTTTCACTTGTGAAACTTACTTGTTGATATTCTCTCAAACGCCGCCGTTTCGGAGTTTTATTCTCCTTCTTCAGTGAGGTTTGAATACGGAATGTGTCAAGTAGTCGGTAATTTGTAATGGTTTTTTTTTTTTAGGTGACTGGTTGTGTGTGGGGGTGTGGAGATGGAAGGGGGTTGGCGCGGGATTCTGAATTGTTGTTGTATGCGTTGTGTATTATTGTGTCGAATAGTGTGTTTGATTTAAATTGTAAACGGTCATTGAGTATGGTTGTTTGGTTGTGTTTGTATATTTCGTATTGTTGTGCGGTGTTGAGTTTGCGACTGTTGGGTAGGTAGTGTAAAATTTCAAGATTGTTATTTATATTGGTGTAACTGTGGTTTTCTGTATGGATGTGTGTGGCAAGTGTGGATAGGATTGTTTTTGTTTTTTTTTTGTTCTTTTGCATAATAACTTGATAATTTGCAAATATCAATATATTGATACACTGATTGGATAGTGTCAATTTAATTCAATTTTTTTATAATTGCTAATAAAACTATTCGACACGTGGCGTAACGCGTATTGACCATCAACAACGGGTCTGTAAACAACTTATCAAGATAATGTAGTTAATTATTACAGTAAATAATGGTACGTAAACAGAAGCTAGTACGCATTAAATAATGTGTTCCAATCCAGGAATGTATAGAAAAAAGTCAAAAGTAAAATACACACCACAGTAATCAGACCTATAGTAACATGTGCAGGCGAAACATGGTTATTGAGGTCAGAAGATATGAAAAACCGTGGTGTTTCCGAGAGGAAAATTGTGAGCAAAATTTATGGACCAGTGTGCGACGGAGAGATGTGTGGAGGATATGAAAGAATCGTGAGCTGTATGGAGAAGCGGACACAGTTGCGGCAGTGAAGGCGCAAAGGTTGAGACGGTTGGGTCACGTGGTGAGAGTGAGATGTGATCGACGCTCAAAAATGGCATTGGAAAGGAAGCAGGAGCGAGTAAGGAGAATAGGACTACCGAGGAGAACATTGTATGAAGATATGGAAATCGATTAGAGGGAGTTGCAAGTGGCAGGTTGGAGGAGTAAGGTTCTGGACAGAGAAGAATGGAGGAGAATCGTTGAGCAACCTAAAATTTTACAGGGACCGTAGTGTCAGAAGAAGAGGAAGACGAAGAAGATACAATAATAAGATGAGAACGTGAAAAGTGATAGCAAAAATCTGACTTACTAGGCTAATAATTAAGTGAAATACTAGGCTATTGAAAAGCTTTCATTACAAAGCTTCGAGACAGTTCGAGACGTTCAATATCTTGTTCTTGTTTTTGTTCTTGTTATTCTTGTTCTCGTTCGCGTTCTCATTCTTCTTTTCGTTCTTTTTCTTCTTCTTCTTCTTCTTCTTCTTCTTCTTCTTCTTCTTCTTCTTCTTCTTCTTCTTCTTCTTCTTCTTAAGAAAGAATCGTGAGCTGTATGGAGAAGCGGACATAGTTGCGGGCGGCAGTGAAGACGCAAAGGTTGAGGTGGTTGGGTCACGTGGTGAGAGTGAGAAGTGACTGAGGCCCAGAAATGGCATTGGAAAGGAAGCCACAGGGAGTAAGGAGGAGAGGACGTTCGAGGAAATGATGGTGTAAAGGTATGGAAGGGGATTTGAGGGAAACTGGGAGTCACCCTTAACACCACACTGACCTGGCGCCAACACATCAAGAAAATTAATGACCAAACGCGAGTCCGAATCCGAGCACTACGCACGCTTAGCACAAACGATCGCTGCTCCAGTGAACTACTCAGCAGGATCTACACAACTTGCATCAGGCCTATAATAACGTATGCACACTCGATCCTGCTGACGACTGAGACCAACAAAATCGACGCATACAGAATCACAGAACGGCGGGCCCTGCGCCTCATCTACCGCCGTCCTCCTATCACCAAAACCCCGAATACGACCTTATATGCCCTTAATAAACACTTCCCTGACCTGGACACATTCCTACACAAAATAAACTGGAAATACGCTAAGACAGCAAACACCCGACCAACATTACAAACCCTCCTCACCCCCCTTAATAGACCTGCCCAAAATGCCCGGCGATCACAAGTCCTCCTAAACCGTCTCCTGAATCTTATGGATGAACCCCCGCCCAGGACACTACGTAGAAAACCACGCAACAGAAGGGTCCCTGGACCCGTCTAGGGTCCTCCTCTATCGTAATAGAAAAATTAAAAATAATATAAAAAACATAAAAATAAACAATAAAAATAATATAAAAAATTAAAAAATTCTAAATCAACCTGTCCTCCTGTTTCTTCCTACAACGTTTATGGGAAAAAAACCAGCATTTCATCTCCCTACATCTTCAATCTTCAACGTCGTCGCTACCCTTAAATAAATAAAAACAAAACCCTCCATTGGCAGCCCAATTGAAACCCAACAACCTGTTCCTTAGCCCGCCCATGCCCTTGACATCACTTCGACGCTTCTCACTAACTTTAGAGTCAATTGCTGCAAACGACACTGGTATTACGGTCCGTAAGTTTGGCACTGATTACCCCACCACCCCCCTCACCTTGAGGCTACAAACACCTGTACACCAACATCCGCCCTTTTCGCTGGTAACAACACCTTCTCATCGCCCGGTCATTGCTGGCGTACGCTTCCTACCCACATTTCCATTTCCACATGGGTGAAGGGAGCTTGCTCCAAAACAGCCGGAAAAAATTGAGGGAAATGCAGGTAGCAGGTTGGAGGACTAAGGCTCCGGACAGAGAAGATTTGATGAGAATCGTTGAACAGGCCAGGGTACTATAGGGACCGTAGTACAGAAGAATAATAATTAAATAACGGTACAACAAAACAGTCATGTACTTGACAATTATCTGTTTGTAAATTATTCATATCTACTCGTCAATGAAAACAATGTTTGTTTTACTTTTTTCTAACGCGTCGCTGAAAAAATAATCCAAAACAAAGAAAAACACTCTATATCACGCGACTCTGTTTTGCAGAAGTTAAATAAACATTGAATAAATAACCAGCTAAGCAAAATTTTAAAAAACGTGTTCACCAATCATCAGTTATACAGTTTTAATTGCTTGTATATAGGCTATATGGTTTCAGAGTAATTGCTCTTTAAAATATATACCATTTGCCAATGCTTATAATTGGTATCGATATTATATGGTATATATGAAGCTGATGGGTGTAAATATCCCAATTATGTAAACAATAATATTCTTTATTGATATGCATGCCAAAGCATATACAATAGTATTCAAAATATCTTCAAATAAATACACTGCCAGTAGGTTTATTTTCGCATGTTTCACAGAAACTATTTCCGTTAAATATATTGTAAGCGAAACATTCAATTACAATTCAAACAAACCAATGAGGATACAGAATAATTTCTGTGAAACGTGCGTCAGGTGAAAATAAACTCAATATAAGTATATCACTACCGATTGGGAACACAAAGTTTTTAACTGGTAAAATGTAAAAGTTTTACATTATAGTCTTAGCTAGTTTTCGCTTATTATAAGCTTCGTCAGAGGCTGCCACTGGGAGCGCTGTCCGTCTTGTTCTTAGCGACAGCGCCATATTTTGAAGGATCGATGTTGTGTGTGTGTGGTGTGTGATATGTTCGAATAATATGTGTGATTTGAATTGTGTCTGTTCGTTTAGGATGTCGTTTTTATGTATTTTTACTGTCAAGGTAAAACATTTACATTTTACCAGTAAAAATCTTTGTGTTCCGAGTCGGTAGTGTGATATACTTACATTTAGTTAACCAAGGAACACGTCATGGACAACAAAATCCAAGAATGAAAATAAACCTACTGGCAGTGTATTTATTTTTGATTATATTACATGCAAGGTCTGCAGGAAAGTCAACTAGTTACTTACAAAGTAGTGACAGTATTCATACTTACTGTATGTATGAATATTTTTCCTGAGCTAATTTTTATGTCTATATTCAGGCATGTTTACTCACTGTCAGGGGAAGCGTGTGTGCGTAGACCAGTTTCTATTTGAGGACTATCCTTTCTTATCAAACAGTTCTCGTAAACATGACGAAAGACGCCTCCTTGAATTTGGATATACCATAAGAAATTGTATGGTATGGTATGATTGGTACGTTGTCCAACCATAGAGTCTTTACGTACATGTACAAGACATCCCACTCTATTATATGCTGTTCGTGCCAAGACAGTATCTCGAGGTATTCGTTTTACCTGACTGGACGTTCCCCGTCCAGGGACCTACCCGTTTGCCAAAATACTGTGCCTGAGTATCTAAAACAGAAATAATATTTATGACCAGAAATAAAGAAAATATTCTTGACATAGGGGAGAGCAAGGTAAAGTGGCTACCGTAAGCAAAAATTATTTTTTACTTTTAGTGTGTAACATAGAAAAATAATTTAAATATTTTTTGATTAAACTATATTCAAATCAGAAACATGTAAAAATGTTTTTCTTGCACCAGCTCAACTTAACACTTTGTAATAAATTTTAACAAAATGTCATACATAATGGCCACTTTACCCTACCTAGTCGGGCAAAGTAGCCAAGTGTCTGGGCACTTTGCCCAATATGAGTAAAGGATCAATAAATTCAGTAATGTCCTGTGGATTTACTTTTCATAAATGTGTTACAGATATCACAAAATTAAAACTTGCACTTTCGCTATACCTCAAAAAATAATAGGCAAATACAAAAAAAGGTTGGGACAGTTTTACAAAACCCAAATTATTGGCGACATTTTTAACACAAAAAAATCATCATTTTGTATGAACACACAAAAAAAGCGGCCAGCACTCTTCGTGTGCCCACTTAGGGCATCCAGAACATCTTATCTTAACATCCAGAACTTTTTATTTCAAAAGTTATACCTTGTCTGGATGTTATAACTGCCGATTTGCCTTTATTCCGATTACCTTGACATGTCGTTATACATGTATATAAATATTTACCCTACTAAATTATATCAACAATTGTTATGAAAATAAGACAACAATCTTTACCTAAAATTAATGTTTAGTTACTTACAAATTTTTAATAAAGAAACACGTATGTATATGTATGAGTAAATTAATTGCTATATTAATTGATCTGTGGTTAATTATGGTTATTTACATATCTTAAGTAAGTAGTTGTTTTTACTTCCATGTTCCGTAAGAAAATTGAAGTATGGTGATCGCGAAAAAATCGTGTTCGAGATAAATACTGATTCTGATTGTACTATCGTCAAAACATGAAGAACAGTCATTTTCTGAAAAGTGTCTGTGTGTAGAAATTTTTCTGTGGCGAACGATAACTGCCCCGCAAATTCAAACAGAATTAAATAATTTTTTGTATAGTCCTATGTGCCCGAGTTGTAGAGAACTCAAGGTCTGTTGGTTTTGGTGAAGATCGGTAAGGGTAGGGGTAGTTTACCTGCAACGTTTTACGTCTTAACAAGAGTAAAGTACTTAATTTTTATAAATAAAATATCCTGAAAAAATGTCGTAACAATCCACTGTAGAAAGGTACAAGAAATATTTATAAGTGAAAAGGGTAGTTGATGGAAGAAGGGGTAATTTTTTGAAAATTACCTTTCTGATGTCGAATAAACTACTTTATTTTGAAGGATAAGATAGCTTAGTAATTACATATAATGAAATTGTTACTCAGTGAAAGTGTAAATATCAAAAATGGGGTTGCTCGGTTAAGGGGGAGGGGTAGTTTGTGTTTTAACATTACTTTACTTTGCGTTTTAACAAGAGTAAAGTACTATATATTGGTAAATAAGTGCTTCAAAAATGAAGTCACATTAATACACTATAAAGTGATAGATGGAGATATCTATAAATGTAGAGGGTAGTTGAAGGGGAAGGAAGTAAGTCTTTGAAAGTTACTTTGTAGATATCAGTATATAAGTATTTAATTTTGAAGGATAAGATACCTTAGCGACTACACATGATGAAACTATTATTCTATAATAGTGTAATTTTCATTAATGGTGGGGACCGTTTGAGGAAAAGGGAAGATTATCTGCGGAGTTCAGTTTCTTTGTAAGAATAAAGTACCTAATTTTTATAAATAAAGTGACTCGACAATAACATGATATTAAACGACTATCCCATAAGAAAAAAAGTATTTATAAATAGTGAATACAGTTTGAGGGTGGAGATATATTTTTAGTAATTATCTAACCGAATTCAAGTAAATGATTTAAATACAAATCTTAGAACATGGAAGTAATCTATGGTTCTCCATACCGATTTTTTAATAATGGTTTTTACACATATGATTGTGCAATGTGTAACTTGTCATCATAAATAATTTATATTAAATAATTACAAACTTTTATTCAGACTTTTCTAGACTAATAATTTAGTGATCGACACTTATGTAGCAGAGCGACTGTGGATTCTTATTACCGCGGGGTCTTCCAAATAAGGAAGTGACTTCCGGTCAGTTACGTTAGTAACGAATAAATAATTTGTAGTACCGTTTATGGTTGGTTTTCCTCCTCCTAGTACGTCCTAATTCCTGTAAAGTATTGAACTTTGCTGATAACTTCTGCGATATAAGTTGACATTTACTACTAATTCATTCACGATATAACAAAACAAAGTTGGCTTTAAAACAAGGTGGAAATATGACTTGCAGTGAGTTTGACATTGTGAAGGGGTTGATTGCTTAGTAACTGGTTGATCGAGACGACTGGAGGCGGATTGTCCAGGGGGCCAAGACTCTCACAGAGCTGTGCCGCCAATTGAGAGAGAGAGAGAGAGAGAGAGAGAGAGAGAGAGAGAGAGAGAGAGAGAGAGAGAGAGAGAGAAGAGAGAAGAGAGAGAGAGAGAGAGAGAGAGAGAGACAGAGACAGAGAGAGTGAGAGGGAGAGAGTGAGAGGGAGAGAGAGAGAGAGAGAGAGAGAGAGAGGGAGAGAGAGAGAGAGAGAGAGAGAGAGGCTGATTGCTTATAAGTATGACTATCTATAAATAAGTTAGTAGGCCTAAGTAAGTAACTAAATATCTTGCATGTAAGTAAGTGAATAAGTATAACTTTTAATAGGTCCTTCATTATTTTTATCACATCCTTCAATTTTTATGGTACGTATATAAAATGAATTCATCTACACAACGTTTTATAATTTGTTAATCATTTTCTCCTTTGGTGTACAGTCTAGTACTTCTCAAAATTTTCTTTTCGCTGTCCTTTTCTTTGTGACTCGACCGAAAACGTCTATTTCATTAGGCGGGTAATGGAATTGGCAGGCATTAAACTAATCCTGCAATTTGAAGCTGTAATATTAAAGAACACTCATAGAAAAATAAGATTCAAGTCGGTATTTTTGTGGTAGACGATCCGTCTAGAAAATGTATCAAGTCGAATGACCGCAACCAGACATTACAAAAAGCAAAAACCAAACGCACTGACTAAAATACCGGTATGGAGAACCATACATGACTTCCGTGTTCTAAGATTTATATTTAATTTTAAAGAATTAAAGGAAACTAAAAACTTGTTTTCGTGATTTTCACTCGTCTATTTTGTATATAGTTGTGTATATGTAATGTGTATTGTTTTATTGTTCGAACTTAAGTCGATTATCGTTCTCATAGCACTGGCTTTATGTGATATTTTATTGCACGTAACTAGTCAGCTCTTACCATCTGAAGAAGGCACTGTGTGCCGAAACAGCTGTCGTGGTGTATTATTTTTTAAATAAATGACGAGTGAAAATCCCGAAAACAAGTTTTTAGTTTTCTTTAATTCTTTAAAATTATAATGGATTTTCATCAAGTAAAGGCCTCCAATATCAATTATTTATATTTAAAATCATTTTCGAAGCGAAATATTTCCATAGAAACTAATTCTTTCTTCAGCCTTAACCACAGTACTGTGGTCACTAACGAATACCACCTCACGTTAGCGCACTCGATTTTCACTGATGATGGCAGTCGACGGTACTGCCAAAACGTCTGGTTTTGCAGAAAACATTTGACCACGGCCAAATAGCCTGGGAAGGAATTTTAACAACAAACCACTTCTTTGTTGCCGATAACGTAGTACACACATAAAAAATTATACCCTCCCCTTCATTTATAGAAAATAACCCCCACCCCTTCAACTACCATTTTAGTTTATAGATATTTCATCTACCTTTCCACAATGGATTATTATGACCTTCTTTTCAGGATACTATATTTATAAAAATTAAGTATTTTGCTCTTGTTAAAACGTTAAACGTTTCAGGTAAACTACCCCTTCCCCTCAACCGATCTTCACCAAAACCAATAAGGCTTGAGTCCTCTACAACTCGAGCATATATGCAAAACATTATTTGATTTTGTTTGAATTTGCGGCTGTTATCGTTTACCATAGAAAAAATTCTACTCATAGACACACAGACACTTTTCAGAAAACGACTTTTCCTCATGTTTTGAGGGTAGTAAAATCAGAATCAGCCCTTTACTCACACTCGATGTTTCAAGACATTTGATGTTAAAAAAAAAAAAAAAAACTAAGGTGATCTTGCAAAGAGCAGTGTCACCAACTTGACTGTGACATTCATTTGCACAACACTGTAACTTTACGCTGGAAGTTTTCATTATTGCATTGTAAATTTGTTTTCTATATGTGTTTGTTATTTTACGTCATCTTCAAAATAGCTACTTTCTTTCAACGCAATTTATTTATTTCCTTTATTGACTTTCCTGTAGGCCTATAACCATTCCTATATAAGCAGTGATTGATTTCTAAAATTATAGGTGCCGGAACGCATCAATTCAAACATTTTACAGACACAAATATACAGGGTCCGCCAGTGAAGCGGGAAAATTAAAAGTACCCAATTTTTTCATGAAACATTTATTACCAGAATTTTTTTTTACAGATTTGAGTTGAGTAAAGTATGCCATTATTTTACTTTTTAAAAATAACGCCGCTCAAATGAGAGCCATTTCTCTGTAAACATTCTTCTAATCTTGACCGAACATTTTCCATCACTCGACGAAGCAGGTCAGGTTGAATCCGTGCAATTTCTTGTCTGATATTCGTTTTTAATTCCGGTATGGTGTGCGGTCTATCAATGTACACCCTGATTTTCAGAAATCCCCAAAGAAAAAAGTCGCATGCGGACAAATCTGGGGATCTTGCAGGCCACGAGATGTCGCCATATCTGGATATGAGTCCGTCCGGGAAGAGTTCTCTTAAAGCAGCCATGGACACACGAGCAGTATGACTTGTGGCCCCATCCTGCTGGAAAAAATTAATTCCCGGAAACCTAGGGAGCTGGTGCATCAAAAATGTTCTGACCATGTGTGTGTAGCGGTCTGCACTGACAGTTGTGGTGTTTCCTCTATCGTCTTGGAAAAAATATGGCCCAATAATGCCACATGATGAAACTCCACACCACACCGTAACTTTCGGACAATGTAATGGCTTTTCATGCAACTCACCTGGGTTTTCATCATACCAATATCGACTATTTTGTTTGTTTACATATCCATTCAAATGAAAATGTGCTTCATCTGACATAAACATGCGGTGAATAAAGTTTTCATCATCATTTACACGTCGCAATATTTCTTCGCTGAAAATCCTGCTAGCCAGCATATCGCCATCTTTAAACTCCTGGATTACTTGTATTTTGTAAGGATGAAAAGATAAGTCTTTATGCAAAATTCGTCGTAACGATGTGTCACTAATGTTTAGTGCGGATGCATGTTTCATTGCAGAACGTTGTGGACTACGCGTCAATGCTACTCGAACTCTTTCAATGATTTCCTCTGTTCTTACAGACTTTGTTGCTCCTCTATGCTTTAAGTTTAATGTGGAACCAGTTTCTTCAAACTTTTTCACCCATGACATAATTGCATGAGCAGACGGCACTCTTCCATGTCGTGGAATATTGAAATGATTACGAAACAATCGTTGTACAGAAGTCACACAGTCACCATTCATATAAAACGATTTTACGCAGAAAGCACGCTGTGCACCGGACCACTGCTCCATGTTTAACAAATGGCATTAAATATAAAACAACAATCGAAAACCTCCACGCCCTCTCGTGAGCAGAAAATGAACTATTGGACTTTCAAAATTTCCCGCTTCACTGGCGGACCCTGTAGTTACATATATATTAGCGTATAAGTTTACATCGGGTTATTACAAAGAAGGTTTACATTTTAAAGCCTTATAAAATATGTAACATACGTATAAACTAGTATCTGCAAAGGCAATAAAGTTTACTGCTATTTCTAAAGAACTTTATCCTCATGATAGCCGCACGACAATCGAAAACATGGTACTCATGATGCCATCATCCCGGAGCCTCAATCAAACTCTAAGTGATGATTTCGGTGGGTCGGACATTAAAAATAATTCCATAGTTTCATCACCTTTCCCTACTCTTTTTTTTCCATTACTGTATGATGGCCAGAGTTCAGCTCTCTCACATTCACTTGAAGATATTGCTGTTGATTCAATAGAATATTTCTAGGTAGAAACACCCTGTCGACAATTCCGGAATGCACAGATTCTCGGAACCTCCCAATCAGTTGGTTTTCATGTAGTTTTAATTTTGAAGCAAGGTTTTTATTTTATTTTCTACATAGGTTATTGGGACATTTATTTGAAAGATAGTAGTTATGATAAAGATTAGTGCTGGTGTTTGATTTTGACAAATGTTTAGTTTTGTAGTGCGGCTGATGAGGGTCACAATTTTTGTAATAATTAGGATACCTCGATAATTTATTTTTGGATCCAAAAGATTCCGGAACGCCATTCGGGCGCGTTCCCCCTGAAATCAAGCCCTGTATATTGGTGCCAACTATAAAAAAGACCCGCACGCGCGCGTGCGCTCACAATATTTCAAATTTATGATGTTGGCAGCTCTTTTGTTTGAAAGAAAATAAATAACCCATTATTAAGTGTATTAGACCGTGTAGTGTACACCGTAGACGTAGTGAGCCTCGGGAGACATCTGCGGTGGACAAGAATTCTGCAGGGGTGAGTTTACCCTCCTGTTTTATTAATCCCTTCTACGCAACCCGCCAACACACTATTCCGCTTTACAACGCAGCTGACTTGTACGCCGTATGCCTAGGGACAATTCAAAATGACGTGCGTCCCTTCTCACTGACAAACGATCGTTGGACTTTCATATGCTACTTAAATAAACTCGGATCCGTTCCGAAATGAAAACTTATGACCGTATAGAAGGCATCTATGTTCATGAGTGAAGGGAGAAAAGTCTCTTTACGGATTGTATAATATGCATGTGTATTATTGATTATTTATAATTTAAGTATTAATTACTGATAATGTTGGTAATGCACTTTATCTGTAGACATAGGACCAACTGGCAAGAGTCAGAGCGTAACATGACATAGAATGTAACAATTTTCAATAATAACAATTGTGGTTTATTAATGAAAGATTAGTGGCTTAACCTTAGATGCAGAGGTTACACGCTTGATTACTGAACTCGGATGGATGTAATAGAACAGCAGTACCCACGCACTCTAACACCCCAGCGATCAAGTAGCGATAAACGTTCGAAATGAAGGCACAACAAAATAACTGTTTATATACACCAGCCTAAGGATATGACTTTGGGTGTTCTCCAGTCTTTGGGAATATTATCTTAGTTTCGGCATATGCTGAAAAAGTCTTTTACAGAGGAACAGTCATATCTATATCTATAAAAATGAATGTTTGTTTCTTTCTTTCTTTCTTTGTCCCGTATGCGTTCCTATACCATTCATCCGATTGCGATGAAACTTCGGTGAGTTGTTGTGCGCACGCCCGCGAAGGTTTATGAATTTTTTTCAATGGGGCCCTTTGGGGGGTTCTTGGGGTCTTCCACATCTCCTCCTAAACCACTGGACCGATTTCAACCAAACTTGCCACAAATATTTTACGCAAAGGGAGAACCAACATAGGATAGGTGTTTTTTCAATGGGGTTCTTTTGGGGGTTCTTTGGGGTCTTCCACATCTCCTCCTAAACCACTGGACCGATTTCAACCAAACTTGGCACAAATATTTTACGCAAAGGGAGAACCAACATAGGATATGTGTTTTTTCGATATGATACTTCGGGGGGTCCTTTGGGGTCTTCCACATCTCCTCCTAAACCACTGGACCGATTTCAACCAAACTTGGCACAAATATTTTACGCAAAGGGAGAACCAACATAGGATAGGTGTTTTTTCGATGGGGTTCTTTTGGGGGTTCTTTGGGGTCTTCCACATCTCCTCCTAAACCACTGGACCGATTTCAACCAAACTTGGCACAAATATTTTACGCAACGGGAGAACCAACATAGGACAGGTGTTTTTTTTTATACGATCCTCTGGGGGGTCCTTTGGAGTCTTAAAAAACTAACTTATTAGATCTGGTTACTATGGCAACCCAATGGAATAGATTCTGTTCTAAATATATTATCGAATTAAATTGAAGACCACGCGAACGAAATCTTTATATATTATATATATACAAACACTTTCTTTCTTTGAGTGGCATTGCAACGCATGCCGGGTACTCGCTAGTAGGCTATATATATCAGTCATATTATATATATATATCAGCAAAAATGGTATGATATGCAATCCGGTACAAAGTAACAAGGTTTACGGCCTATCGCCTACTGTAATTAATACGAGAATTGTTCAGTAGAAACAGGTTTGATCTGCGCAGTTGTAACTTTGTCGCCATAGCAACGGAATTCATTTGTTCATATTGTCTGTTTAAGTACTAGTGATGCATCTATCAAAAATATTTGCAGTTTGCTCTTTTCTAACAAGTCTGACTGGGTTGAAAAATGGCATATATGATAGAAAATCCATCTAAAGATAATCTGCGTGCCGTTCTTCAGGTTTTGGAAATTTATACGACAATGAAAACTGTATATGGTGACTATAGTTATTCTCATACGGCAGTGGTTTAATGGTGCAATAAAAAGTTTGACAAGGAAGAGAATCCACTAAAGATTTGGCCAGTCCTGGACCTGCACGTGTTGCAGCATCAGATGAAAATGTGAGGCAACTGGAAACTACTTTACACGCAAATAGGCGCATCAAAGTTAGAGACCTTTTTCAAATGTTGAGCATCAGCATGGGAACTGTTCATTCCATCATTTATAGTCTTGGCTATCACAAAGTTGCGGCTCAGTGGATTCCACGACTGCTTACTGATGAGCAGAAAAATTTGCGTTCGGCCTTATCATTACAGCATTTGATGCGCTATCACAAACAAGGTAACGCCTTTCTACACCAAATTGTTGCCGGTGATGAGTCTTGATGTTTCCATTACGAAACAGTGGGACTCATACCTTAATGTTAATGGAGACCTCTTTTAAATCGTTAAATAAAAAAATGTTTTACAGCCTCTAAACCTGTTTCTATTGAAAAATCCTCGTATTTACATACACCGTTCTGTATGACATTGGAGATACAATTATAGAGGACACGTTTATTTGTACCATAACAGTATACTAAACTTAATTTCACACGTTGACGGTACCTGGTTATGTTCAATGTCGAGAGATTTACCTGGCAGTAGAAGAACGTCGAGAGATTTTTATACACAAGGTTACAAACAGCTTCATCACACGCCTGCTCTTGTGCAGTTTACTGCCTGAAGCTAACATATTATATAATGTAGCTTTTGATTTATGGTATTGGTATTCAACTGACTATTGTTACGTTCATTTAATTTTAGGGAGTCAGTAATCCAATGAAATCTTGTTTTACAAATCTACGTTTGTTTAATATTATCCGCTTTTGTTAACAAGGATTTGGACGGGAAAATATATCTGTGCATTTTCAATTACTGGTAAATCACTTTTTCGCTTATTTCAGTGACTAATTTTGAATAGAATTTACTGTGGATTGAGGAAAATATTTGTTTGCATTCATATCTGTATTTTTAAATGCGGACTCATCCACGAATTACATCGACAAGATGTACCTTCAAAATTCGGTCCCATTTTGAAGCTAATCTGATTCGTTCCGGTCAACAAAGATTAGGAAATATTACTGACAAATTAAATATATCAATTTTTCTTCTGTCTCTAGGGTTGTAATCTTTCGCTATCTTCGGTATTCTACTTTCTTCAATTCTACTGATGTATTGAATCCATTTTATTCTGTATTCTTTAATCCTCTCATTAAAAACAAAAAATATATAAATCACTTCTTATCTCTTCATTTCTTATATGATCTCGTCTATTACATCTTTTAACTGATCTCAGAAATTTTATTTCTGCTTTTAAGGTAGACTGTGGAAAAGGAACAGGCCGCTAAAGCCTAAAACCGTTAAAATATGATGATGATAATGATGATGATAATGCTGACAAATTAACACGCAGTCAGTTATTTTTTGAAAATGCCGTTTTAACTGTGGGTGCTGCAACAAGTTACCGAAAAACGAGAAGAGTTCAACTTGCAAGAAGAGTTCATCGAATATATTGAAAGCGTTTACAAGTGAAGCAGACAAAAACTATGAAATAATTTTGTTAAGAGATGTTAGCTTCGTACTCGGTTCAAAGTATTGTGAGTTTATAACGGAATATATCAATTTGCTAGATCTGGAATACAACGTAACGACATGTGTAAAACTAATAAGACAATAAGAGAGATAGGATTACATGTAATCGTATTAATTATAGAAACTCAGACGAGATGGACATTAGTCTTTACCTCAGAGATACAATTTAAGTCTGAAATATGTTTTATTACGCAGAAATGGTTAACAGCGGTGGTAGTTCCGCTTTTTAAGAAAAGATGTAGGCAAAATTCTAGCAATTATAGATTAATAGGTGTAGTAACAGAGGCTTGGAAGAATAACGGACAGTTTACTTAATACGAAGTAAGCAGAATTCGTTAATAGAGCAAATTCTCACATTCTCACAAAGAACTAACGGAATAATCGTAACAGATTTAACAAAGGTAAAGAAGGTAAATGGGTAGATGGGGGTAAAAGTAAAGGAAACGCTGGGAACAAACAAAGCAAACGGAAAGACGGGAACAATGTGAAGAAAGGGTAGAAACAGAACATAGAGAACAGAATATAGGGTAGAAATATTACAAAGAATCATTTCACAAAGGGAGGAATAAGGAGAAAGTTGAGCAGTATGAGAAGAAGTTCTACTTATAGTTAATATTACCTCGTGTATACACCTCGTGGGTACACTGGTGCTCCTCCTTGCAACTTCAACGTTTTTTAAAAACTACGCGTTTCGAGACTCATGGTCCCATCATCAGGTTGGTAAAAACAAGAATCACTCACATGGAGTACGTCAACTTAATAAAATACAAATAAAAACTTTCACTCGCACATTATTCCAGAACACAAAGTCACAGTACCGAGTGTATACAATTACACCAATACACGATGCGCATCGTATCGGAACTCGCAAGCGACTAACCGTTACGCGTCGCACTATATCTACCTTTATCTATGTGTTGTTCCAACACGCGTATGGCAGTGTCATACAGTCCGTTGGACTTAAAAGAAAGCTTGTCGTTCAAGAGCTGATTACCTTGGGTTTTTGAGCCCTTATAAATTTCAAATTCTTGCAGCGCGCCATAAGCCTGCCCTTTTTACAGAAATGCAACGGCTTGAAGCTACTTTGAAAACTCGAGTAATTATGGTTCTGGTTGACTAAATGCAAGGCAAAGTTTGATTTTATCTTCTGGATATCACCTCTAGGGAGATGTTCTCTGTACCTATCCAGAAATTTCCTGCCCGTTTGTCCAACATAAAAATTGTTGCAGTCCCCGCATTCTATTTAATAAATACCAGAACAGTTTTCTACTAGTCTGTTGGTCACTGGTCTCAAGGTGTTCAAAATACAATTACTCGTTTTGAAAGGAACTGCGAAACCGTGTTTTTTAAAAACGTTCTTAATAGTATTAGGTAAAAGATTTGTAAATTCCGTTGGTATATTTTTAGTGTCACTGTTGTGTGTTTTGTTTATGCTTCTATTTTTATATATGTTCCTTCTCTGCCTCGCTACTATTTTGTCTATAACTGTACTACTGTAACCAGTGTAGAAGTTCTACATTAGACTTCCTCTCATGTTGCACTGTAATACTAATATCTTACACAGTAATGTACACCACTAGTGCAAAGTAAATCACGACTAACCCCTAACGTGCGAGACGAATGTTATGCGCTGGAGTCACGCGAGTTTAGTGAGTAATCGACCTCTCTGTTGTACGCTTACTCAATTAATTAACTCCTTACGGTCACTAACCGCGTGCGGAAAATTGAATTAAGCTGAAAACATACAAGGTTAATACCCAACTGCTATCCTCCCCTACTGGAAAAGTCAGTCACTTACAAATGCTATATTTATTCACAAAAACTCGCATTGTAAAACATAGGTTTGCGCTAAACGTGATTTTGTATAAAGCGATTAATAGAGAGGTCTAAATGACGGAATGTATTTTTTTATTCATTGTGTGTATGGTCACCAAGTTGCAATGGTTAATTTTAAATAGGTTAGGTACCTGATAATCCTTCATGCAACTTACTTGGTCGCTATGCACGACGCGTTTCGGGATCAAGGTCCCATCTTCAGGTGCTCACTCGGGTCGAGCTCGTCAATTCATAAAAACACACACACATAAAACATAAAAAACACTGAATTTAAACACTCATACTGCGCAAGAGGGGACGATGCGCATCGTCGAGAAAGTAAATATGCACTGGCCGTATAAAGTCCAAAGCAGAGATAAGTTGGTCGTACTCTTCATGTATGTGCCAGTTTTTGTATCACAGTATCGAAGATCGCGTTGGATTTGAACGACACCATATCGTTCAACAGGCACTCTTTCTGTGACTTGGCCGCTTTATATATCTCATACTCTTCTAATGCATTCATATATCGGCCCTTCTTACAAAAGTATATGGGTTTAAGATTAACAGAGAAGTTAGTGTAACTGTGATCACAATCAATCAGGTGTTGCGCGTAAGTCGATTTACTGTTTATCACATTCTTCATAGGCAGGTGTTCCTTAAACCTCTCTTCAAAACGTCTCCCCGTCTGACCGATGTAAAACATGTCGCAATCATCACACACAATTTTGTAAACGCCAGAGCGTGTCTCTACGCTTCTGTGTACCTTGGGGCGCAATGCATTTTCAATGTTATTTTTTGTCCTAAAGGTAACTGCGAGATTGTATTTCTTAAATTGGTTTTTTATAATGTTAGGCAACAAAGGTACTGTACCGATATATATCTGTCAGTATTATGCACCGCGCTGTTCGGAATTTGAGTTTTGTTTTTGCGCCTGGAGATATGTTTATCTATTATACTAGCGTTATAACCGTTGGATATGGCGATGTGTTTTAAAGTGTTTACTTCGTCAATAAAGCAATCTTGCTCTAAGGGTACAGTAAGAAGTCTATGGACAAATTTATTGTATGTCGCAATTTTCTGGGACCACGGGTGATACGAATGAGCGTGTATTGTGGTGTCAGTGGTAGTGGGTTTTCTGTAAATTTTAAATTTGAAAGAGTCCTGAGATTTAATTATGGTCAGGTCAAGAAAGTTCAGTTGGTTATTCTCCTCTGTTTCAAGTGTAAATTGTATGTGTTTGTTAACACTGTTTAAGTAGTTTTTCAGAAGCTGAATTTGTCTTAATGTGACATCAAGACATCATACGTACTTTTTTAACGTATTTAATGATATTATTTATAAAGTTCTTTGTAGGATAATTCAATTAATTGAAAGTGGAAGTAAATACCAGCTGATGGCCTCTGGAAGAGCAGTACCATGTGCTACATAGACTTTAATTTTTTATCAGACAAAAAATAATAATTATTTAGGCGCCTACACTACGAATAATGAAAACGGTGAAGAATAAATCAAAGAAATAAGGCAAAGGACTGAAGCGACAAGGTTGTGCTTCAGTACCCATTTTATTTACGATATGTTTGACTTCAGCTTCAGAACGCCGGAGATTGATGTAACTTTCGCAACATGGGAGTAGCTATCAACGACGAAGAGCTATGCTTTGGAAGTTAGCCGAAGAATACCAGAAATGAGGCTTAATGATGTATACCAGTAAGACTGAATTTGTTTCCATCAGTTGAGTTATTCATGCTTGTACATATATTCGTTCTTTTTCTTATATTATTCATTTTCAATACCCTACTGTGATGTTAGTCTGCAGTATTCCGTTTAAGAGAAATGAATCGTCAACTTAAGAGAAATAATTTTTAAATCTCTTCTAACATAAATTAGTATTGTACCTTTTTACACAAAGTAAGTGTATAATTACACTTTTTTTTTAAATTTTTTACTTGATGAGTATCGTCTGCTCTTAACAGTATTTTCTAGATCAATACTTGATATATTGGTTAATGCAATTTAGTAGTTAAATATTATCAAAATATATTACTGCGGCAAGTTTTTGATATTATTCGATAATTATTCTACCGTAGTTTCACTGATAGAATCGGTATCTTGAGAGGTTATAAATGAATTGTTTAATAATTTAATAATAATTTAAAAATTAACAATTGATTTACAACCTCTCAAGATACCGATTCTATCAGTGAAACTGCGGCAGAATAATTATCTAATAATATCAAAAACTTGCCGCAGTATTATAATTTGATAATATTCAATCAAGAATACTGGTAGAAACTCGTGGAGTTACCTATAAAAAAAAAACATAATTTTGTAGTTATATTTATGTGTATAATAAGACACAGAAAAATACATTTTGCGTTAAATTAGCGTGGTGTATTTTCATGGGCAGGAAAAAAACTTGTAACGCAAATTTGTCATTGCTGTGGTAAGTGGAGGAACACTTTGCGTTGATCTCCCAGGAGTGCTTTTACAGCTGTGCCGCAGTGTAGGCGTCATAATTTTACCCCAAAACTGCCCTCCGAGACTAAAACCAGCTTTAAAAATGTTCACAAAAACTTTCCTCTTCCTGTTCTTTCAAAGTCGATTTCAGTTGCAGCAGCGTTAAATTAACACTCCTTTCCATTTACACGATTCCAGTCTATTACAACTTGTATTGTTTTATAGAATACTATTATTGTAGACACCGCCACAAACTACAGTTATAGAAACATATATTGGTACGATGGTCTCACTGATCGTCGTATGGTACAGTGGAAAACAAAATACAAAGACACCAATGGAGTCGCTAATCACCAGTTTCAATTAATCACAAACACAGTTTATAATCAACTTGTACAATAATCCAAGCAAAATTTGTCCACACGAAATAGTAATGTCAACTAATAAAGTCCCACACAATTATAAAACTGCCATAATATTTCGAACCTCATTTGAATAAGTCGACACTTAAACGCACTGAGTAATCGCCCGAAGTAAGCTGAACTGAGTAATCGCCTATGTAAATTGAAACTAAGCGTCGCTGAGTGCTTACATTTACACCCTGCTGAGATTCCAGAGTAATTTCTCATTTTGGATGACGTGTTAAAAAAAACAGGCGGTCTCGAATCCACTAGAAACAGTGTCCTTGAACTCAGTACGCTGACCGCGCGGTCTGGAATAGACTCGATGGTTGAGGCATGACAAGTGTCACGTAATTGTGCTTAGCTCAAAGCAGCAGCAATATGACGTATACGCACACAAACATTACAGCTGGAATCTGCTGGGATAGCCGAGAAGCAAGTAGAGCGTTCTGTAATGGCTTAACATATTAATCTTTACAGACACACACCAACACACAGAATAAGAGGGTTAAAAGAAGCGATGTGTAAACCTACAATTTTTGTTTTTCTTAATTATTATGAACATTACAAACACATTTTTAATGTTTAATAATACGATCTTCTTCTTCTTCTTCTTCTTCTTCTTCTTCTTCTTCTTCTTCTTCTTCTTCTTCTTCTTCTTCTTCTTCTTCTTCTTCTTCTTCTTCTTCTTCTTCTTCTTCTTCTTCTTCTCCTCCTCCTCCTCCTCCTCCTCCTCCTCCTCCTCCTCCTCCTCCTCCTCCTCCTCCTCCTCCTCCTCCTCCTCCTCCTCCTCCTCCTCCTCCTCCTCCTCCTCCTCATCTTCTTCTTCTTCTTCTTCTTCTTCTTCTTCTTCTTCTTGTTCTTGTTCTTCTTCTTCTTTTCAACTTCTGCTCCTCCACCTTCAACCTCCATTCCCTCCACTCCTCCTCCACAAAGTTGGAACATGCAAACCTAACATTCTTTCCAGTCTAATCCAACTGCTTCATCCATTTTATTTAGACTGTAGGGACTTTTGATTCCTAGGATCGTGGTAATGGAACTTGTTATTGTCATTTGTCTAAATGTTTCTTCAGTTGTTATGAGAGCCTATAATTATCATTTATTAATGAAATAATTTAATTAATGCGTTGTAGAAAACTATGATTTTTTAGGATAAATCTACTAAACCTTATCTTAAATATAAATAAAAGTCATTGTACCTATGTATGTATTTATGTTGCACATCTCCTCCTAAATCACTGGACCGATTTCAACCAAACTTGGCACAAATATTGTACGCAACGGGAGAACCAACATAGGACAGGTGTTTTTTCGATGGGGTCCTTTGGGAGGTCCTTTGGGGTCTTCCACATCTCCTCCTAAACCACTGGACCGATTTCAACCAAACTTGGCACAAATATTTTATGCAACGGGAGAAACAACATAGAACAGGTGTTTTTTCGATACGATCCTCAGGGGGGGGGTCCTTTGGGTCTTAAAAAAACAATTAGATCTGGTTACCATGGCAACCCAATAGAATAGATTCTGGTTGCCATAGCATCGGTGGAAGTCTCCCGCGTAGGAAATAGCGCGGGAGTCGTCCGAGTGGCCTTCCCCGGAGTCTGTCCACGGAACCCGGGGAGTCTTAGGTCGGATCTCGCGAAAGACGGCCGGGCCAGAGTACCAGCTCTTCGACCGGCATGTCGACGGCTTTCCCGGGCTTCGGAGAACTTCCGTACCCCGGCGAAGTCTCTGACCAAGTCCTAGCGCAGGAGTTCGACCGGCCTGGATGCCGGAAAAAGCAGGCGGTCTCCCAGCATAGGTGGAAGCCTCCCGCGTAGGGGATAGCGCGGAAGTCGTCCGACGGGCCTTCCCCGGAGTCCGTCCACGGAACCCGGGGAGTCTTAGGTCGGATCCCGCGAAAGACAGTTCTTATAAATAAAGATATAGGTTATGATATCAAAGGTGGTGTATGCATCTTAAGAAACTTCTTAATAGTGCGTGAATTCAGAGTTGTTTCAGTTTGAATTTAAAAGTGGATATGCTAAGATCGAAGTAACTTATAAGCGAGTATAAAAAACAAAGTTTTGATAGCGAATGTATTCAGATCGTAGTGTTTAGACAATATAAATGCGCTTGCTTCAGTTTGAATTTAAAAATTGATAAGCTGAAATCTATAGAGGGATTGTATTGTTAGAATAAGTTTAGGAGGCACTAATTTAACAAATACCTTATTTCAACATTAACACAATGAAATATAAAACGACAGTTAAATACGCAGCGCGTGCAAGTACTGTAGACATTTTATTGAAAACTAATTTAGCTGTTCGCCCTCTCCCAGAGTTAGAAATCGAGCAGAAGCATCACGCGCAACAGAATTCTTCTTCAGATATAAGAATAAAGTTTATGACATGTTCTTAACCAGGTGCGCTACAGAGTATTCCTCCAGTGAGAATGCGAACGTAACAATATAAGGAAGATTATACAATATACAAGTAATATAACGTTAGAACAAGAATATGTGCCTATGAGCCTATGAATAAATTATGAACCCGAGCAACGCTGGATAAATCGGCTAGTTAGTAATATTTTAGTTACAAACAAGTAAAAGTTTCTTTACTCGTTACTATTACTGCTACTGAACTACTGTAGTTGTTTTGCAAGTAAAATTACATAACTATCGTTAAATTGATCTTTTAACTACATGGAAGCAAGAAAAGGCGCTGAATATATCATCCTTATGCAGTGAATATAAAGTGGTCTGCATTCTAACAGTTTGACATTTCATGAGTGACAGACATTCTGCTTAGTTCTGATTACATAGTGCTGGTGGGCGGACTGTGTTCGTTCTGCATGACAATAACATGTGATTCTGTGGTAATAATATTTTATGTGCAGCAATAATGCGGTTTTGCGGTGTGCAATTTGGGGCCACGTTTGTCCTTGGAAACTACAATGTTTTGACTGCATCGTTTACGTGGCGCGCATATTACACGTTTGATATTCGGGCAAGCTCTATGGTGTTACGTGTACTTACAGGCCTATACGTTAATGTCTCTGTCTGTTCTTACACTGTAAAAAGAACTACTGTACTGAGTGGACCAATTTGCAGTTACTCCAGTTTGATGCTAAGTTAGGATACTCATCGAGTACGTAAAACAAAGACCCTTCAACAAAAGTTTGCCAAATCATCATCATCGTATACATATATATATATATGTATACATATATATGTATATATATGTATATATATATAAATACAATGATTAAATCAAGGATGCCTGATTTTTTCAGGTCTTAAACAGGCAAAAACTAGGCTGGTCCCCACACGTCTCCGTCCCCTCGACTTATAGTTCCATACTTGTTTGGGGATGGGGCAGTCATTCATTCGGGAAAGATGTTCCCACCAATTCTCCCGATACTGGGCAATCCTGTCGTGTAAACTCATAATAATATTTAGTTCGTGGCGTATATCTGTGTTGCTTCTATGATCATGGGTAGTGTACCCTGCCACGTGCCTGAGAAATCTCATTTCAGCCGCTTGAATGCGACTGGCCTGGCCTTTTGTTAAAGTCCAATTCTCAGACCTAAAAAGAAATGTGGGAAAGGCCATCACCGTGTAGTATTTTAAGCGCGTTTCTTTATCTGCCTACTTAAAGACTCCTCCTGTTTGTCCGGCACATAAGGTTGAATTTATACGACTTATTCACAGCGTCGTTGGCTGTATTATAAGACACACTGTAACCCAAGTATTCCATATTGCTGACTTGTTCCAGGATGGTACCATCTATAACAAGTTTTGCCTGTACGGGATCAGTTCCACGAAATGCCATCACCTTTGTCTTAAGTGTGAATATTTGTAATCCAGAGTTTTTGTAGATTCCATTTAACAAATGTATACATATGTGCAACCTGTTTTCAGAGTCCGAGAATTACCTGATCGTCCGCAAAGAACAAAGTGTCAAGGTGTAGAGTGACCAATCGTAAAATGTTTGGAAGACACATCTGCCAGTTTTTTATGACATCGTCAGTACATAAATTAAAAGATAAATTGATAATGGACACCCTGGCCAACTCTAGGACCTGTTCTCGGTTTTCCTGCTTCTATTAAGATTTTATTATCAACATAAAGACTCTGTATTGCTCTGATTAGATGTTGTGGAATCCCTTTACTTGTCGTTACTGCCCATAGTTTGGTCCGATTCACTCTGTCAAACGCCTTCTCGAAGTCGATGAAAGCTATGTATGTGGGCAGCTAATACTCTCTACGCTTTTCAATGAGCTGGGTTATTGTGAATATACAATCTAAACATTATTCCTCCCTCCTGAAAACGTTCTGGGTCTCTGAAAGCATGGTCTCCGTTATTTCATTCAACCGTGTTCTTAATATAGATGCATATAATTTTTATGAAGTATTAGGAACGCTGACTCCTCTGTAGTTATTACGATCACCTTTTTTGAATATGGGAATTAGCTTTGCAATCCGCCAATCGTAATGACATGGTCAGTCGTCCAGCATAGATTAGTGAACTGCAGCAAACGATCATGCAGCAAGGCTGGTGCACACTTTATAAGCTCCACTTTCAGCCCATCAGTGCCCCTCCGGTGCTTTTCTATTCTTACAGCGGTGTACAGCAGCTAACAATCCATCCATTGTTATTGGGTCTACTGACAGTCACTGATATCACCAAAGATTGTTTCTTCCAGTTGATCCTGGGTCCATAACTGCTTATAGTATTCAAGCCCTTGTCGGTCTGATATATTACCCATCTTCACGTTATCCCCTTCCGTTCGATTTAAATGTTTTAATATTTTGTAAGCCTTGTCCTGCCTGCCGCGAACATCGTAGTTTGCCAAATGGTAACAAAATGTAATAAAAACGACAAAGTCTCTTATGATATCTAGTACTTTAGGATATCGAATGTGCGCACCTACACACACTGTCAGTTCTAGTCTCTGCACTTTTATTATGTTTAACTACGTCACTACAGCTACATCACCCAACGCGCGTGTGACTGTATCATGGGAATGGCATTTCAAAAACTGGTCACTGATACTGACTTGTCATTGGTGGATTTAGTTGACTTTTTTTCTTTCTCAGTCACGAGTGACACTTGATTGGTCACCGTAACTTTTCGAAACCCTGAAACTTTCCAAATTCCTCCCAATCGTCCATTATTTTGCTCTTTTTAAAAAAATTAGCGGCTTTATTTAACTTTTAAATCAAGTGACACCAAAAAGTCAAGACTTTTTAAAAAGCTGTTGTGAAATGTAACAAAAGTTTTTTTTTTTAATTTGTTGATACGTATTACTTTTCTCGGTACAATTGTCTACTTTATGATTAATTTTATTTTGAGTCTTTTTTTTGGCGTTAACACGATTTTATTAGCAATATTAGTGATATTATAAACATTAGCTATTGCAATACGTGTTTAGACTGATCTACAATGTAGCCTAATAGAATTTTAATACAATTGACCAACAAAGGATTTAAAGGCACCCATTTTCTCTGTAAACCAATAAACAGACTAACGTGCACAGTCAGGTCAGAAGATTTTAAAAGCAGCAGAACAATTAAAACTGTGCAATAAAAAGGCCAAGAGAATGGAAGCGAGAGAAATGTTGACCACGCTAAAACACGTGCGTAAAGAGCAGTCAAACACGTGAATCACGAAACAGTTCAGAGAGTAAAAAACTCTGACTACGTAAAAGTTGGAAAAATGTCGCTCGACCGCATTTTCTCTAAAAGAACGTCTCAAACTTTGTCGGAATATGGTAAAAGTTTGTCGGTTTATATTGCACACAGAGTTGCCTAGGAGATAGACGTTCTCCGCCTTGCTCACGCCATTTGACATCTGCTTGATGATATTTAAATTGTGAAAGTTCTTTCTAAAACCGCGTGTGAGCAATAAATCAGTACGCAAGGTGAACGGGAAACACAAGTTTTCTTTGGCACGATCAGCAATGCTAAAAGCGTGTCAAACTTTTTATGGTGAAAGTAATTCTCACTTTGCTAGTAAAATTTATTGCATCCAAGGACTCAAAAATACAATAGCCAATATGAGACAAAAAATTAAACTTTGAAATCTGACTATCTGACTTCGAAGTAACACATATAATTAAGAAACGATCATATGAAAAACGTCTTATTTCTATTACACAAATTCTTGTTAGTTTAAGGAGATTAGAGTTTGTGGTTGTAATTAGGAATTTGTGTTCTTCGTGTGCAATGAGTCATTTGAACGCTTCTACCTCCAATATTATCAGCTGTACACTGTACTTTCGGGACACTTCTTCGTATCTTATAAATCAGTTATGCTTCACAACTTCTGAACACATAACTTAAAACTTTTTTCTATTAGTCTTAACAAGTTTTCTTTATTCGTTTACTTCTTTTAAAACATTAAACTCTTTTTTAACATGATAATGTTTTTAGGCTGGGAGTCATTTCACAAAAATTGTCATCGAAAAACGTAACGCTTTCACACTTTCGATTACCCACAGTCTAGAAATTTGATATGTAAACGCATCAAGACAGAAATAATCGCTGCTGGCATTGAGTTTAGCAAACGTTTCAGTGAGAATAAATTTAGTTTTACATGCTCTGTTTGTGATCGTCTGTGGTTTGGAAATGATTTACGTAATCCACCAAACGTAATCCACATTATACGTTTCAAAATCTGGGTTCTCAAAACAGTGTGTTTTAAGTGGAAACTTGAGATTAATTCTGGTCGTACGACTACTAAGTACTAAAGATAACATTGTTGGCGCCGAAATAGTGCGTCAACTCAATAATGCGGCACTCAGCTTTTACAAACCATTTTTTGCGCCAACGTCTTGAGTTAAAATATGATGTACACGATTCAGTGAGATACCTGTGATTTCAACAATGGTTGTGCCCTCTTAATCGCCAGTTTTCCAACGTTGTGTATGAAATTTTTTAATGATATCTGGAGTCGCTGCACGTTTGGGCGTCCATTGAAGACATCATTTTCAGCGCTCGTACGTCCTCGTTTAAACTCCAGTTCCTACTTACAAAACACTGTTCGTGAGGTATCAGCATCTTCTAACATATGTACCACTTCATTCTGCAGCTCTTTTGGCGCTAAACCTTTTCTAACAAACAACTCAATCACACACGATGTTCGATTTTCTCTATTAAAAAAAAAACATGTATATTTCAAACAGCTGATAACAATGAATAAATTGGCAGTTAGAATTGGAAATGAACAAGTGTCTACACACGAAATATTAACATTACAACTCACGAAAATTTTAGTTTTACCACTCAACTGTACACGTCTTCTTCTTCTTCTTCTTCTTCTTCTTCTTCTTCTTCTTCTTCTTCTTCTTCTTCTTCTTCTTCTTCTTCTTCTTCTTCTTCTTCTTCTTCTTCTTCTTCGTCTTCGTCTCCTTCTTATCTGGGGTTACAGCCCTTGGTGGGCTTTAGCCTCCTCAGCAATACTCCCCATGCTTCCCTGTTCTCCGCCCTTCCTCTCGACCCTCAGATTCCCATGCTGGGAGCATCTTCTGTTACGCCATCCAACCATCTCATCTTTGGTCTGCCTCTACGTCTAATAGTATATAATCTTCCCTTCAGCATTCTATTAAGCATTCTTTGCATTCTTTCTTCAGACATTCGTTCCACATGTCCCAGCCAACGCTATTTCTGTGATTTGATGAATTTTACTATATGGCTTTTCCATGCATGAGAGCCTGTAGTTCATTGTTATTGCGTATTATCCAACTGACGTCTTGTCTTACTGGGCCATAATTTTGCGATTAAATAATTTCAAACAGTTTTGTCATTATCTGTTAAAGTCTACACCTCAGATCCATATGTAACAACTGGCCGAACCAGATAATAATGAACTTAAAGTGATCGGTATACCTCTTGCAACAAGATTATTTAAACATTGAAAATGTTTATAAGGACGTGTCGCACATTTGAAAACGACCGATGCTGCGTGATCGAAAATGGGAACCGGTGAGTTTCCATAGAAACTACTTCTTTGTTGTCAATAAGGTAGTACACATATATAACTTCGCTTATGAATGCGACTACATTTAACTTATAATCTGTACATTGGTAAATGAAGAATGAATTCATTGATTGGTGAATGAAGAATGAATTCATTGATTGGTGAATGAACATAAATATATATATATTGTAACGCAACATAGTTGAGGTCCCCCAACGTTACATAAAAGACTGAATGAAATATGGTCAAAGACCATACCCTGACTTAAGGTTGTTCGATAGTTCATATGTTTGAGAAGGACCTCAAGTAAAAAGGAGGCAATGACTAATATTAAATGTATAAAACCCAGACTAATGAATGATTGGATGTAATGAAATGTTTGTTTTGTACTGTGACATGTTAAGGTCTACAGAATATTTATATTGTATGTTGAATGTGTTAAAAATGAAATGATGTTGTTTGATAATAATACTTACTCAATAATTATGTTTATATTTTATATTAGATTTGTTTTTATACAGCACAATATAGTTACCAATGTTAGGCACGGTACTAAGTTGTCAGTATTGTATAAAATTGAAAGATACTGTTGTTCTAATTAATGTTTATAAACTGGATCAGGAGTGTGACCAGTGTTTCAAGTCTAACAAGTAGTTCTGACAATTATGTCATAAATTAATAAAGGGTTCCAGAACCAATTGATTAATGTAAAAACAAATAACCACCAGTAAATTAAAATTCATGTAATTAACTATGTAATCAATAATTAATTGTACAGTAGGTCAGGTAAAAAGAAAATTAAGTTAAAAACCAAATAATGTTATAATGGTTGTAAATGAATCTATAGGCCTAAATTCCATATTAGTGAAAGGAAATTAATACCTTTTTAGTAAACCCAGTCCAACGAAACTCTAGTAAAACATTTACTGTTTAATAAGGAAGGTTAGGGGAGAATTTTATGTGATTCAATATTAATCCAAGCATGGAGTATTTTATTGGAAAGGAGTAGTAATATTCTATAATGCCGGCTCAAGGATATATAGAAAACCTGGTTGTTAAGGCAACTGATTTTTAGTAACTTGTTGATTTTGGATAGATGGTACTGATTGTTACAAGCTATTAGGTTGAAATGAACCGATATATTTAAAGTATATGAATAAATATAAAGAAAATATATATCCAAATTGAAAAAAAACATTTTGCAAAACAATTATACTGGAATGTTAATGAATCATACAAATTAAATAACCCTATAAATTATCAATGAATACAATAAAAAAGAACTGAAAGCGTCTCACCTCATTCACTAAACAATTCCGCTGAATTTGGTATCAAACCAATTCATGCTATAAATTGAAGACCAATAAAGAGTTGAAGCCTGAATTAACGGAAATATTTGGAAATACAGAAGATTCGGTTGACGAAATAACCTTCATTGACAGCGGAAGCTGAGATCCTAATTCCAGTTCGTTGGGACCAAGAATTGTGAAGACGCAAAAGAAGACTCGAAGCACCAGAGTTCCCGTGGGATTATCATCATCCATTCATTGAAGACCAGAGCAGTTTTACTGGGTGAAGACGATATAACCTGCATTTTGATCGTAGTTGACAAACATTCACCGCCTAATGAAGCTTTCGCCGCTTGGGTAAAAAAACAAATTATTTTCATATCATTGTATTTTAAGTAAATAATTTTATTCTTTTTGTAAATTGAACAACCTTAATTATGCGTTTTACCTGGCCTTACTAATGGTTCAAAGAACTACACGAACCCTGGTATAAGAATTATTTGTCATTATTTTCAAAGTATATATGTTTTTTCTTATTAGAATTCGAATAATTAAGAATCGATACATGTTGGGATAGTCGATTGTATTGTCTTATTATTTGTCTGAGACAACGTAACTGGTTAAATACCAGAGAAAAATAAATAAAGTACATTTGTTGTATGAGATAACGTTTTAATCATTGCAGAGAAAATATTATACGTAATTGGCGTAATAATTTATTAACAGATTGATACAAACACTCAGAATAACTAACCTATACGCACACTTATTTATAATAACAGCGCTCCAAGTTTGCAGCTGGTGAGACGGGAGATTGCTGAACTAACGGGTTTTGCCATACTAAATTTGAATGAAATTTTTATCGTTGAGGGACTAGGGTTGAGACAAAAACCACTTACATTCAGTAAATACTCCATATATATATTGCTCATATTAAACAACCACTGAGAATTAAATTAAGTCTACAGAATACTACCATTATAAATTCAGGAATATAATTCTAAGTTTGTGGACTTAATAATCTGTGTTCTGAGGGTTTCACTGGTCACAACCGCAAGGTATATTAGTTAATAACATATTAATTAAACCAGGTAACAGCATTTTAATTGTTACGAATCGCCACCTACAACGTACTACTTGGCGTTTGTTACACCGGAGTCTCTTATAACTAATTACACTCATAGACAAGATCTCTTTATAATTTGACGTCTCCAGCTGGTATCATACATTATTACATACGTCCTCACATAATTAACAAGCAGTTCGTTACTAAATTGATTACAACAGTGGGGTTTGAATAAGACGGACGATTCACCGCTAGTACCTAACATACTTCTTCCATAACAAATTGACGACTCCTACGGGGGGGGACTGATCAAAGAAGGACTAAACATAAGTAGGTTTATTACAAATTGACGCTCGCAACGTGAGGCATCATCATCGTCTCATCTTAACACCTTAGATATCTATTTCTTTACAATATATATATATATATATATATATATATATATATATTAGATTTATTGAAGCATTTTCAATGCCCTTCTCCGTGCATTGCATTTGTGCAAAGCATGTAAATTTTTAATTATGTTAACGCTTGCAAAGTAGGCTCAATTTTCTGCTTGTGTCATTTCTCTAATACTCATACTAATGTTTTTATCATTTGATACCAAGGCACTTAGATAACGAAAGCAGGACACACTTTCAATTCACATCGAAATCTCTAGGAGCCCTTCTGGTTTCTGAGTTTGACATTACCGTGTATTTTGTCTTATTTTCTTTACCACAAGACCAATTTTTATTGGATCTGCTTCCATTAATGCATACATGTCTTTGAAGCTATTAACGTTTGTTGCTAGTATTGCTAGTATGTCATCTGCATATGCACATGTTTGAGATCACGAATATTGTGCCCTTTTATCAAGTTTATTTACTACACTATGTAGAGCTATGTTGAACAGAATCGCAGAGAGGCTATGTTTATGCTTCTCACCGTGAACTGTATATGTTGTTCCGCGAAATTCTGAACTGGCGGCAGACAATCGATAAATTACTAAAAACCATTGTTGACTTCCAGTGAAAAAGATACCCTCAGTCGCCTTCCTTCTTATTAGTCACCGCAAGCGCGCGTCATAGAGAGAACACCACACACACGCGCGCGCGAGCACGCAAATATAATAACAGTGTTCTCACAGTACGGAAGGGGTAAGATAACACCAAAGAACCGTTTTCTTCAACAAATTTAAAAGAAATATTGCATAATGTTTATTTTTACTTTACAAATTTGTGTTGTGTTGCCCATTGTTTGGAGAACTATTAAAAGCTATTAAGACAGCAGAACCTCCCCACTTGAGCCGTTAAACAATACAGGCTGATCTTATCTGGACGATCCATAGATCAAACCACTTATCGTCCATTGTCTTCTCTTGATAAGGTTTATAACAAATAATATCTAGCCTTCGTTCACATATAAATCCTACAGTCAACTAATTATTGTAGGTTTCTCGACAATAATATTGAAACTTTTACCGTAAAATCATGTACTGCATGGGACTGAACGCTGTGTCTCTGATGGATGGGATAAAGTATGAGTGAGTGCGTTTGTGTTAGGAGCGTTAATTTGTCAAGGCCAATGATTCATGGCCCTGTTCACAGTGCATACAGGCATTCACTCACATAGGCGATCAGACACATTACACACTTTGTAATTTACTGCAGTCTGGTTTTTACCGTTGCGGTATTTAGTGCATTCAGACACTACGTATTGGTTTTGTGTTTACAACTTAGTACTTTTCAAGTAGTTGTGTTATAGTAACGTTAGCAATACGAATTTGTAAGCTATCGTTTAGGATTAGTGTACTTTTAGTTACTTTCAGTTTTAACCTATTATTAATCATATCTGTTATACACGGAATGTAATTTGTTAAGTGAAATTTTTTGTTACCCTGATCTGGCTCTATGGAATAAAATTCTTTTAAAGTAATTTTCTTCTGTTTTTTTTTTTTAAATTAAAGAGTCAATTATTCTTTCATCATAACCGTTATTTTGTGCTATGGCTTTTATAATATCTACCTGTTTATTGAAATTTTCTTTGGATAAAGGAACTATAAGGAGACGATTAACCATTGCATGAAAACTGCTTAATGTTATGTGCCATGATGTTAGTGATTGTTTATGTATAACGGTATCTGTAAAAGTAGGTTTTCTATATATCTGAAAACTATGATCATTTTGTGACCTATTAATGGTAAGATCCAAAAAATTTAAACTTTTCATATTTTGTCTTTTTCAAGTGTAAATTGCACGCTACTATAAAAGGAAATAATATAATCTAAGAACATATGGAGCTGTCTATCTGTTCCCGTCCAGATACAAAATATATCATCACCATACCTTGCCCAATGAAAAACATATTTTATGTTGAGGTTATCGGATGTAAAAATGTTTTCTTCCAAAAATGTCATACAGATTTCACTTAATAAAGGTGTTAAAGGAGAGCCCATAGGTAAGCCATTTAATTGTTTATAGATTTTATTATTAAACTGAAAATAATTTTGTCCTATGCAAATATCTAAGGCCGAGAATAATTCTTTTTTCTGATCACTATTTAAGGTTAAGTTTATTTAAGGTGATCACTATCTTCGACATTTCGCTCCTATTCAAACCTACACATTTGTTATGACGTCACTGTCGTACAGTACGGTAATGTCTCACAGTAAGCTGCCCTCTATCAGTAAGGGTGCGTCGGCGTGTTCGTACGCTTAGATACAACTGTGCGTATGGGAGTTAAAAAACACAACTGTAGCTTAAGCGTATTTACATAACCATTACCAGACGAAATAAAAGAAGGTTAGAGTCACAAAGAGAATGTATTGTGGCCTACTTCAAATACCTTAATTCTACAAAGTTACACTGACTAGCATAGTTTGGTATACCTGTATGTTATACACGTATAGTCTGGTGAGTGACCCAGATTAATTAGCACTACGCTATCATATACAGTACGCTAATTAAGCAGTCGGACCTTGATGACGCACATACATTTGTCACCTTGATTATTCTGGATTCAACGCTAGATACACACGTGCACACTACAACGCACGCTCGTTTAAGTAAAGGAATACAATTATTGGATTTGGAATATATCGTATTAGACAGTCGTATGACGTCATAGTATTACGTAATTGGCAAACGAAATGTGAATTTAAAACAATGAGAAATATTTCAATGAAAGATTATAAGAGGAAAATCAAGTGTAGAATTGAATGATAAATCAATTAAAAAGTAAACGAATTTGTTGAGTTTTGTTATTAGAGGAAGATAACTAGTTAGTGACGGACATGAAGAGAGGAGTAACAATTACTGTCTGGCATAGAGGTGGGTCGATATAGACTACTTATAACAGGTATTTTGGAACGATGTTTTTGTGGAACAGATATGACAGTGAGTGATAAGTTGAAATACCTGTTTCGATTCAACGATAACTGAAAACGGAAAACTCAAAATATCCGTTTCGATCGCTCGCGGTTCCGAGTCGTGGTACTTCCCTACGCAACTGACGAATAAACAAGTAAACGGGTACCACGAGTATGAGGATTATTACGAGTACACGAGAACAAAGCCACTCTTTGGTGCTGAATACTTCATTCTGCGCATGTGCCGATTGCCATACAAGTACGAAACAAAGCAAAACAGCGAGATTCAGAATATCTCTATGCCAATAGGGGCGCTATGTGGTCTAAGCTGAAAACATCACCTTGATTACCTGACGCTGATGAGAGGAGAATTGCAGGCAAACGGCTAGTACACTTTCCTCACACTAGATGCGGCGTGTTGAGGGGGGGGGAGAGCGACTTTGATTATGACATTCCTGTCAGGTGGTATTATGAAAGCTTTACTAAACAAAATAAATCCGCTGACAAATATTCTAACGACTTTTTTAGATTTATTAGATTCTGATTTAATTTAAATGGTACTTGACGGATGCGCATGAATCTTGAACTTGATACATTAAAAAAAACAGCGAAAAATTGGTTTAGTTTATTAAGCCACAGGGAACTAATGGCTAGGACATATTTATGGAATGGAGAAGACCAGAAATACCAGAGCTATCACAGAATACAAACAGTTGGAGTCTAGGTCTAGAGGAATACCAAGAAAGAGGTGGATGGAGTCTGTTGAGGAGGACCTACGAACCATGGCGATCAGAGGATGGAAGATTAGAGATCGGAGAACAGAAGCGAATGGTGTAGGATTTTTGAAGGGAACATGTTTCATAGAGGGATGTAGAGCCAGAAGAAGAAGAAGTTAATTTTGTTAAGACGGGAAGAAAATTCTGAATAATAAAAATGTCATGAGTCTGAAAATTTTAAACAAGACACATTATCTAATATAGTTGATATCCTGAATTCAATAAAAGTAATATTAGTAGAAAACAATTTTATCAGGGAAAATAATGCTCGTGCAAATCATGTGTTAGCAACGTATAGTTTGCACGTGTGGAAACCTTAGACCAAAACACCCATCATTTATTTCCGTTCTTTTAACCAATAAGAAATGGTATTTTCGTACCGTTTTTCTTATCACCAATTACAGAAAACGGAGGAAAACTAAAAAGCAACGGAAATGGGAAAACAATTTTAAAAAACGCTATTTATTTTGTATTTATTTCATATTAACTCTCCTATTTTTCACTTTTGTGTCTGTTATTCATTACTTCATTCATACTCTCTTTTTACTATAAAAAAAGATGCCCAATATAGAAGAATTTTGTTCTTCTTCTTCTCCTCTTCAAGGATTTGGTTCTATAAGCCTGTTCCGGCACCCATCCCATCCTGGGACGACACACATTACAAGAATTTGATAATAATATATATTTCAAAATGCGAAATAAAATTATTTTTAACCTAAAGTATATTTACATTTGTTACTATCTAAACATAATTTTGATAAATGTGTTTATATTACAGTTACCTGATAAGACATCATTCACCACAAGCTACCGTATGCTAGTTGTTAATATTTGATTGCACTGATTGCCAGAACGAATTATTGTTATGTCAACGAATTTTCACATATAGAGCCTTTTCCTTACACTTAACTAAGCATTCCCCGTACTAAAATAAATACTTAATTGGAATCACGATATTGATTAAAAGACTTTTGGGCTCTTGGTGAAACAAATTACTACAAATGTTTTTCAAAACACAAAAACCCTTGTTAAGTTTCACAGTTTATTCTTAAACTCTGACAATTGTATCAGCTTATTAGGTTATTCTCAAAGAGCTGCTGAGGACAACTCTGTTGTTCCCCTCTGAAACAATTGCCAGAGGTTATGAATAAATTGTAAAACTCACCAAGTGTTTGTGTGTTTTTAAAACCTTAATTGTAATGTTCTTATCGATCATCAGCACGAAGAAATTATGAACATTATTGTTTTCAGAATAATTTTTGTCCCTATGTTAAGAAAATGAGATAGGCATACAGACATTTGGAAATCCGGAGTGTGTCCGTTTGTAGATTATGGAGTAAGTTTATTCTTTCTGTATCTGCGTCCATAAAAACAGGAAAACTCATATAAATTATGATGAAAATAATACTACATATATAGGCCTAAATCGGTTAGGCTTGCTGATGAAATTACGTCATTAATGGGGATATGAATGAAATTTTTATCTTTGACATTAACACACTTCGCCTAATAGACTATCGGATTTTTCTTAAGTAGGATATAAATTTTGACTTTTTGTGCCTTCATTGGTGTCTTGTATTTTGTTTTCCACTGTACCGTACGCCGGTCAAGGATATTGTTGTAACAGTATTTACTATTATGTCTTCAGGTTTTATATCTTTTCAAATTTGATTAGCATACAAATGACATCCGCGTTATGCTCATAACATCTGAAGGTGACTAATGATAATGTGATGTATTTTATATACTTACACTTATTGTTTTATTAATGGTACCTATAATTCAATTTTTTAAATTTTTTATTGTATTCTTTTTTATAAAGCCTAAACGCACCATATGATGTTATTATAAAGCGATCGATTTCGGTCAATAGACCATCTTCAGGTCTATAAAAGAAGAGGGGCAGGAAAATTTATTAAACGTTATGACTGACTTTAAAAATCATAAAACTTTTGAAATATTACGACAAAATCAACAAAAATCAGCTGATATAATATGTAAACATAAACACTCTATAACAGAATCAGTTCTTAGGAAGCTTTATACAAACAACATATGTCTCTAATTAACAATGTCTACAAATTCGTTTTTTGTAAATAAGAATGTTTTATAATATTGTGAACACAAATGCGCTATAAAGTTTTATAATATTGTGATAACCTGAAGATGGTCTATTGACCGAAATCGATCGCTTTATAATAACATCATATGGTGCCTTTAGGCTGTATAAAAAAAGAAAACAATAAAAAAATATAAAAAATCTGAAGGTGAGTTGAATGAGTCTGTAGCCTCTGCATATCTAATCGTCTAATACGTGCGCTTGATTCATTATTAGTAATGCCATATTTTTAAGACATATTTCTTCTTCTTCTTTTTCTTCGTCACGGCTTCCGTGACCAGAGCCTGCGTCCGCTCCAAACTGGTCGGGCCATCTCTTCTTGGGTCTTCCCAGGCTTCTCTTCCATTTCAGCTGATACAATAACTCTACCTTGAGGAATCTGTCACCAAGGTATTGCAAGTTTATAAAGATACCCTAGTATATAGGAAATGTTGTTCACTATTTACTCAACATACTTATAATTTGTGAAAAGTCTGGTAATTGTAACAGTGTCCTAACTAATTTTATCTTGTTATTTGAATTAGCAGTCTCTGTAACTCCAACTTCATCGTACTTATTTGCTAAACTGCTAAATGTCATGTCCTGGACGAGGCCTTTCAATGTTTTTACCACTTTCAAATTCAATAATAATTCAAAATTTATAACGTTATGTAAATCCAACATTTTTTTTACTAAAAATATACATACTTACTGTCATTTTGAAATATCAACTGGAATTATTTGTTTCGTGTACGCAGTTTCAGAACTTCACGTTAATGTTATTTTTTAGTTACTGCCAGGTGACCAAATATTTTCCGCGATTTAGGACTTTAAAATGGTGGAAAGACTAAAAGGCCTCGTCCGGAACACGACATTTAGCAGTTTAGCAAATATGTACGACGAAGTTAGGGTCCCAACAAAATGTTTGTTAATGTGTTTATTAACAATAGTCTAAGTATACTTTTCAATCTGCTCACATACGTAAACAACTGCTCACAGTTTGACGGGGTAATTGTTTGTACACATTAAATACAGTGGAATGTGACAGACAATGTCTACAGATAGTATTGTGCGCGACCCCCCCCCCCCAGACGTCGCGTTCACAATTTATAGCGGCCACTGACAGCACTCTCAGCAATAATTCACACGCTGACTGTCAGATCTCTAAAGTCCTTGACGGTTTTACATATTAAATACACTTAACCAGCGAACGAAACAAATTACTAATTCACGTTTAATAATTTACTTGAAATGTCTGAATTAAATTTGGAATATCCATTATGTCAGAATAGATGCAGCTTTGATAGCCTAAATTTCATAAACAATAAATTATCATTATTATTCAAGTTCCACAATTTTTACACATTTTTCAGAACCAGATATTACAGAATTGATTGAATTTTCATCTACCACTCCTCCATCCAAAGATTTTCTTAAATTTGTAGTTCGCTCAATATAGTCTGAATTTCTTCCATCCAGGTGATAGGTGGTCTTCCTCTTTTCCTTCTTCCTGGTGGGGTCCATTCCATAACTCTGCTTGGCAATCTTTCCTGTGCCATTCCTTTCTTGTGTCTATACCATTTAAAATTTTTTTATTTGGATAAAATCAACAATTGAATTTATCAAATTCATTCTGTCCTTAATAACTTTATTTCTAATTAATAAACAATGAGCTGCTTTCTCAAATTAATTACGAGGGACATTCAATAATTAAAGAGACAAATTGATCTAGAGGAAAAACGGTTGGCAGGAAAAATTAGCTACTTTTAGGACTTCATGCTGGCATCCCTGGGATGATCTCTGAGCAGCTGTTACATGAAAATTGTTTTGCTTATAACCTCAAAATCTCATTTAACAATGGCAAGTCCGCTAGAAGTTTCCACATTAGTTGAACAACGTTCAGTGATTCGATTTTTACTTTCTGAAGGTGAAAACCCCTCTAATATCTATTCTAGAATGACTAAACAGTAGGGCCCATGGTGAAAGTTGCATGAATCGCGGAAATTTTTATAAGTGGGTGGATCAGTTCAAAAACGGTCGAACCTCAGTGACAGACGAACAGCGATCTGGACGTCCAAAGGAAGTTTCAACTCCTGTGCTTGAATCTCGAATAGACAATATGATTCGTGAAGACCGTCGTGTTATAGTTGAACAAATGGCTGAAAATTTGCAAGTAAGTGTTGGTACAGTTTATAGCATTATCAGTGACAAGCTTAGGTACCGCAAAAAAAGTGCAAGATGGGTTCCAAAAGAGTTAACGCAACAACACAAGGACAACAGACTCAGAGTGTGCACAGAGCTGAAGCAACGCTATTGGCTGACTGGGAGACACTACCACACTACCCGTATAGCCCAGACTTGGCACCATCAGATTTCCACCTGTTTGGCCCACTCAAGGAATCGCTACCTGGTAAGAAATTCAACAACAACGAAGAAGTCAAAAAATTTGTGGGAGACTGGTTCAAACGCCAAGATAAAGAATTCTTTGCTGCATGCATAAAAAAGCTGATTCATCGTTGGGACAAGTGTATTAATGTTGGGGGGGGGGGATTATGTTGAAAAATAGGAAAATTGCCATTTTGTAAAAATACACCATTTTTTCTCTAGATCAGTTTGTCTCTTTAATTATTGAATGTCCCTCGTATAGCTGGACGAGCTATTGAGACTAAAGTAGAAGTTTCACTTTAACGTCTTCAGTATCTAATGCGCTAATGGCGCTCGTATATCGTAGTTACGCGATGTATCTAGTCTTGAGCACCGTTGTATCGCCCGAAGAAACATCATTTCTGCTGTCTACAAAGCGTAGCCCTAAATTCCTTCGGTCTCGGTGTATGAATCATACACTAACACGGGCACAACCGTAATCTTATAATGTCTGATCTGCGTTTCTCCATGAAAACGCCACAATTGTAATTAATATAGGAATCGGACATCGTAGACTTTGAGATGACTTTCGTCTGAACCAACCGGAAACAATTCTGCTACAAAGGATTTCAATAATTCCGTATCAGAACAACTAACCCCTGTGCAATTAAAAAAGTATATTGTTACGTCGGTCTCACGGATCGTCGTATTGTACAATGGAAACAGAATACAAACACCAATTAATTGGGTGACAAACAACAATTTGAAATCACTAAAGTATTCTTACTTAATAATTCAAGTTAGATTTGTCCACACGCAATAACAATGTCAACTATTCGAGTTCCGCACTAAATATAACACAGTAATCACTTTCCACTAATCCGCAACAAACACTCGATCCGAACTCCACAATCTCAGCAGGGCTAACTGACTTCTAGGCCGTCCGCTGTTGGTTACGTAGATCTCGCAGATGTACCAGAATAATTGTCCATATTCGTGGCCACTTGCCAACATAATTTTTGTGGAGTTAAGAATACTCAATCAGTCTGAAAACTATTTGAATGTACGGCGTTCACAGAGGCACTGCACCTGCTCGGGTAGCTGAGAAACGTGTAGAACTGTTACGTAACAGCATCTGCCGATTTTTAGATGACGTGCGTAATTGTTGTAGCAATATTGATTAGCGAAAATGGTAAATTACTTGCGAAAGAGGTGCTAGTGTTGCTGAAACAGGGTTTTTGTAGTTGTAAATAAACTCATAACATAAAGAAAGTAATTTCGCCAGTTACCTTAGAATGTCCACTTTCGTATGGTTGAACCATTTGAGAGGCAACTCTATGAAAATCTCAAAGGTTCCGAGATTTGAAATTGATTTTCGGAGAAAATCTTGCAGACAACCTAGGCTGCAGTGGGATTGAAATTAAACAGCACTTTTGTCTTAAGCTTACAAAGCCGGTGTCAATATGAAGAAGAAGAAGAAGAAGAAGAAGAAGAAGAAGAAGAAGAAGAAGAAGAAGAAGGAGGAGGAGGAGGAGGAGGAGGAGGAGGAGGAGGAGGAGGAGGAGGAGGAGGAGGAGCAGAAGAAGAAGAAGAAGAAGAAGAAGAAGAAGAAGAAGAAGAAGAAGAAGAAGAAGAAGAAGAAGAAGAAGAAGAAGGAGGAGGAGGAGGAGGAGGAGGAGCAAAAGAAGAAGAAGAAGAAGAAGAAGAAGAAGAAGAAGAAGAAGAAGAAGAAGAAGAAGAAGAAGAAGAAAACCTGGAAAACGTTTTTCGGGTAAGACCAATGGCCAAGACGATTTAAATGTTGTCGGTTATCGTCCGCCCAAGATATGCCGTACTTGTTTCATAATACCCTGTCGCTTTTCGCGCACTGAAGAACATCCCCGAGGATGGGATACGAAACGTTGCCGACGACGTCGAGATTATATAGCAACCGACCAGCCCCGGCATTTGACAATTTTGAGTACATAGACGGAGCATTAGTAGAGACCAAAAAATAAAAAGTATGGTTTGCCCAGTTATTAAACTGGGTTTCACTAGACGAAGGAAAAGAGACAGACCCAGAAGATAGTAGGAAGAGAACACTTGTGAAATGCAAAAAAAAAAGGGACAGTGTTTAATACGATAAATGGACAGGCATGAATGAGAAAAGTGGGAGGTAAAAATCTCTGAAGAGCACAATGAGACAGACTGCAGTAGCCGTAGGCATTCAAGTAACCCCCCCCCCATACAGGAGAGTAGGAATTCTTGTCACGGTTTGTAACGAGCACCAAGCAAGATACCATATACAGACATAAACAAAGGACATGGGTATATTGGTGTTAGTATGCATGAAAAAGTATGTACGTGATTTTGTTAAACAAATACACAATGTGTTGAAAAACAATTACTGAAACAAGCATTCAATTATTTACCAGTAATTGATACAGTAGAGTTACAGTCTCCATAATCCTTGTTAACAAAAGGGGATTATGTAAAACAGATTTAAATATCGGATACTGAATTTCACTCTATCATTATTTCTACGAGGTTAAATAAACATGCAATTAATTGTTTCAAAACTAATACAATAAATCAAAAACAAACGGGTATTACATTTTAGCTGCATAAATAATGAACAAAAGGGTGTTCGAGGAAATAACTGCAAGGGTGTGGTCCAGACTAATTGTACATTAAAAATATAGATTGTATTCAAATCAAAGCTGATGCGCGGAATCGACAGAGCAAATAGGATGTTCATAATTAACTAAATCGGCTTTGATGACTTATAAATATAAATACATGTGCTTTTATGTAAATATTTTAATACTAAATAAACAATATTTGTTTTCATAATATTTTTGTAAATAAATTTGTATATAAATTCTGAGAACGACAGCACACACACACACACACACACACACACACACACACACACACTTATTACAACAATACATATATTTGCATATTTTGCCACGGCAGTATTTTGTAAATAATTAGTGTAAAAAGGATACAACGAACAGTTTTAAATATTTTATGCGTGAAATTACAGGTATCGACACGCGATGACCAGTTATTAGTGTACACATGTAAGTCACTCTCTGTGTGTGTGTGTGTGTGTGTGTGTGTGTGTGTGTGTGTGTGTGTGTGTGTGTGTGAACCAGCACGAACATGCATTGTATTATGGGGGGGGGAGATACTTATGAATTGATGGTTTTGTCATTAAATCAGATATTGGCATGATTAAAATAAATCAATAAATAGGTTTTTTACTGTAACCAAAGATATATAACAATTCTAAAAACACCATTAAATTAAGGACATTTAAACGCATATGGTGATGCAAAATTATTGCAAAAAAGTGCAATAATAAAGACGTCATGTTAACTAATTTTAATTACTACAATAAATAATTAGTAATTAACAAATTTGTTATATGTAAATGACGAGTGAAAATTTACGAAGACAATGCAACCACTCGCCTAAAGATAAAGTTTACGTGATAGCGAAAACGGACTTAAAAGTGATCAACAAAAAAAAGGACGCTGAAAAAATTTAACATTTCAAAAACAATATCTGACATGTCAGTTTGGCATCTATTATAAATACCTTTGGCAATTTTGGGCGAGGTCAGACTCAAGATATCTTCACCTGATGTCACTCTGTCGGTCTGCTGATCGACATGAAATCATCATCGACTTCACCATCGTCTCCAGTACACCACGATCGATGGACGAACACAGAACCAACATCAGCAACAATCTATAGAGTACCGAGGACGCATCCGTACCATCATCGTCGTCATTGTCATCATTCAAGAGACGCGCGGGCGCGCCCACACACACAAACACACACGTACACACGCAACGGCAACTTCGACAATTCGCAGGTAACATATGAACAGTTACATTTTTGTGCAAAGAACTCATACAGAACAGAATATGAGATAGTAAAAACTTAAAGACTTGAATGTAAATAATGTAAATATTCAGAATAAAAGACTCAATTCAAAATTGTTGTTAAAAATAATCATTTTATTCTGTTTATTGGGTATGTCACTAGAAATCATAAATATTCTTAAAGTATATGTTAATTTTTATTAAAATATCAATAGAAACACTTCAATTTTATTTTAGTAAAGTTAATATTGTTTTTATAAACGATTTGCTATATTAATAATGATTGAAAGTCACACACCTATGCAGTATAAAATAATTTTATAATTTGTTCATGATATATGTTTAGATATTTTAAGACTATATGTTCTTAATGTGTGCTGAATAACAAAGGTATGTTAGGTTTTCAGAGTGTAACCTTATAAAAGAGAATAATTTAATTTAAAATTTTAAAGAATTAAGTTTCTTTGGAATATTTAATAAACCGTTGACAAATTCTTTTACTATGTTTTAATTAATTATTTCATGTCAGCAACGTCTCACACCTCGTGTTAAAAATACGTTTATTGTGCAACTAAATATTGTTACGAAATTGCGATAAAAGTGTTACGTAATACGGAACGTTCTATAAGTATCTCGAATATTCCAGTTGTAATATGTGTGTGTGTGTGTGTGTGTGTGTGTGTGTGTAATGCTACTACTTTACGGTGAAAGACAGTTACGCGTCAACTATCGAGTCTATACCGGACCATACCGGTCAGCGCAGTGTGCTCAAGGACACTGTTCCTAGCGGATTCTGGAGAGCGCCTGTTTGTTTAACAAAGTTAGAGATCATTCTGGAAATCAGTGGGGTATAAATGCAGCCATTCAGCGACGGTCAAGTTAGTTATTATCGGGTGATTACACAGTGAGTTTGAGTTGTGAATTATTACAGTGCGATTCAACATATTGTGGCGGAGCGTTATGTGTTTTTTAATTGTGCGGTACGATTGTAATACAAATGTGTTTATATCAGTTGACATTTTTTTACTGCGTGTGAACAATATTTATTTAATTTGTTGTAAGAGACTGTCTTGTTAATTACAAATTTTTTTAATTGTGATAATTAAAGTTGGTGATTAGTGACTTAATAGGTTTCTTGTATTTTGTTTTCCACTGTACCATGGAACAATTTGGAAAATTGTTGATCAGTAGACCGTCGTAACAGTGGGTCAGAAGTGCGACAGAACAGCTAACAGTGGAAACAGTGGGCTCTTTGTACAAGACGAGTATAATTCATAATTAATCGGAAAAAATAGATGCCAGTCAGATGATGGAAAATTTCCAGGTGCTGTTGTTGCAAACAGAGGAACGACGACGACAGGATGCAGAGAAAACAGAGAAAAGACGTCGACAAGAGGCGAAAGAAGCAGAAAAACGACAGGATGAGAAAAGGGAAGAGAGACACAAAAATTTTCTGCTAGAAACAGAAGAAAGACAAAAACCACTGTTGCTCGAGTTGGAAGGACGAGAGGCAGAGGAACGGAAACGCGAAACAGAAGACATCAAAGTGTTAATGCAGCAGCAAAAGCAGATGCAAGAACAGCCCGCTGCAGAGTTGGGTCTACTACGTGGTGAGCTTAATAATCAAATTACGAGAATACCTGTCGTAGAAGAATCCATGTCAAATAAAATAACTGAAGTAGAAAAATCTGTCACGTGTGTGGAAAATGCTATGTTAACAAAAATAGAAGACTCGATTACAAAAACAAGATAACAAATTAAAATTGTTTGTTCACGAACAAATTGGTTGTGTCTTCATGAACTGAAGTCGAGCAGTTCATGAAGACACAACCAAAAATAATTTATGAAAGTCACTTTGCCTGCAGTAGGAACAGTTCATGTCAAAGCTCCGACCATTGACGGAAGTAGTCACTGGACGACGTAACTTCGCCAAATTTGAAGCTGCTGCATGCGCAAATAACTGGACAGGGAAACAGAAGGCAGTTTCACTCGTTCTCGACTTAAAAGGATCTGCGGCAGAATTACTACAGAAAATGCCACCTGACAGCCAGAACACTTATGCCGAATTGATAAAAGCTCTAGAATTACGGTATCTTCTAAGGTATAGAATTATTGAACAGATCTTCTAACGATCTCTCAGGTGGTGAGATAAAAGAACTCAGACGGTTTGTTTAACAAAGTTACAGATGATTCTGGAAATCAGTGGGGTTTAAATATAGTCATTCAGCGACGGTCAAGTTAGTTATTATCGGGCGATTGCACAGTGAGTTTCAGTTGCGAATTATTACAGTGTGGTTCCACGTATTGGGGCGGAGTGTTATGTGTTTTATAATTGTGCGGTACGATTACAATTGTGTAATACAATTACGATTTAATGTGATACATTTGTGTTTTACATCAGTTGACATTTTTCTTATTGCGTGTGAACAATTTTTATTTGATTTGTTGTAAGAGACAGTCTTGATAATTACAAATTGTTTAATTGTGATAATTGAAGCTGGTGATTAGTGACTTAATTTGGTGTCTTGTATGTTGTTTTCCACTGTACCATACGACGATCAGTAGACCGTTGTAACAATGTACTTAGGGCAAAAAACATACAAAATCCTACGACCTAGCCGGTGTTATACACTATATAGTTGCGTTGGCTACATGGTCAGAAGGGTATTCATTTTATGATATTTGTAACCTTACACAACGGTGTGTGTGTGTGTGTGTGTGTGTGTGTGTGTGTGTGTGTGTGTGTGTGTGTGTGTGTGTGTGTGTGTGTAAATATTTGAAAAATACAAAAAATATATTTGTACAGAAACAAAAATTTTGTTTCCTTTTGTATCGGCCATCTGAGGACCACATGCCAACTTCATTTCTTTAGACCCTGTTCTTTTCTTTTTCTCTAATATTCTTTCATCCTTTTACTATGTTCTTCTTCTTGTGTTTAGTCCATTTTGAACCTACGTTTCTCTCTCTCCTACCCTGGACTCCTTCCATTTTTAACACTTTTGCCGCAAAAAACGTCTGTTTCAATCTGTTTCAACCGTTTATATTATTTTTTATAAATATTTTTGACTTCTTTACTCCAACTTGATGTTGACTTCTTTCCCCAGAGGTATTTGAAGATCTGTTTTTTTAACCTATTGTCGTCCATTCTATATATTGATACAAAAATACTAGTCTTTTTTCCCACTATTTATGTTATATTTTTATACTTTGATATAAAAATATAACATCACTTCTTAATTTCCAACCTTCTGAAGTTTTTCGTAGGCCTAATGTTTCCCAATAATTTGTCTTTCCAATATTTCCAGTTTGCCTAAACTATAATTCAAAACTAGACATTCACTTGCATATAGGAATTCTGACCTCATTACTGTACTGTTATGCCTTATTTTCGCAATTTTAGATATGCACTTTTTAATGTAAATAACTTTAGTTATACTATAATATGCTCTTTCTATTTCATGAATCATTTCTTCTACAGCAGATTTTCCTAAACTATTTTCTTGAATTATTTCTTCTAGATACTTTAACTTTCTAACCCTCTCTATTCGACCAATATCTGTTAGCAGGAGTGTTGGCGCATTCTTAATGTTTGTGAGAAATTTGTTTTTTCTGCAAGAATTCTTAAGCCTGTTCTACTTTCTATGTCTTATAAAAAATTAACTTCTGTTACTGCAGATGTGAAATGTCCAGAAAGTATTGCAAAGTCATCAGCGAATGCCAAACTGTTTATTTAAATATGTTTGTTCCTTCTTTCCAACAGTATTGGTAATATTTTGCATTCCTTTAATTTTTCATTCTAAATTCTCACTACTTTCTCCAAGACACAGTAAAATATTATTTATTTATTATTAAAATAAATAAATAAGAATAGTACGAGAAGGTATAAAAGTACTTATGTACATACGAACGCTGTGCTTAGTGCACTTTTTTATCATTTGAACAGACAAACTTTTTATGACTCATTTCATAGAAATTCTTGCATAATTTCTTCTACTTATTTTTCCTTAAGATCAGACATTATACTTTGTCTGTACTTTAAATAATCAACAAAACATTGCCGTTTAAACCTTGATGCCGTATGACATCGTGCAGTACCATACAAAGTTTGCCAACGACAAGCACGAATCAGATTCATTGATAACTATCAGAATTAATATTGATACGCCACGTATGCTGTAAATGCAGGAGGAAAGGAAACCCCTTTGCACTACAGATCCGTATGGATATCTCATCCCCAATTTTCCAGGGATTGTATGGAGGCCCGTGTGCCCGGGGTAACGAAGGTGACGACTCTAACGGTTAGAGATGATGAGCGGATGGAGCAACCTCTCATGTGGGGATAGTACGCATGGTGGCTAGAGTTAAGCCATAGGACAGAAGTCCTGTCACGTCACCCTCTGCGAAGGGCTGGTAATTCTTCCAGAGTAAATAGTTACTCGACTTCTGCACAATAGAAGTGGAGAAATACTCTGTGCAGAAGGAACAGGCAAAGTGCCTGCTCCGTGAGGTACAGAAGAAGATATGTAATATCAGAGGTAACGCTGAACGCCCCCTATCAAAACCAAATGCAGATGCTACAGGCAGACTGCCTCAAGAATAAAAACTGGTAATGACGTTGGTGGTAATGATGATGACGCTCAAGTTTTGTGGAACCGAGAGGATATTTAGTTGTAATAAAAAGCGGAGAAAACACTGAATACTTTTATTAATAGGTATTATTGGGTTTCTATTTAATACGTTATGTGCTTGGAAAATCAATAAAACATTGTCGTTAAAACCAACAAAGTATTGCCTACATGGCATCATGTAATAACTTACAAAACATGCTAGCGACAAGCCCTATTCGCAATGATTGATAAGTATCACTGTTAATATTAATACGCTATGTACGCCGTACCAGACGCTATTAGCCTACACACTCACGCACGCTATCGTGCACTACACTTTGTTGTACAATACGTTGATTGAATTACGTTACCGTTGTAGCTCTTTATACTGTATATTCGACTGTATCACGACATACGCGTTTATATTATATTACGTAGTTGATGAATATCTTTATCTTTATACGTATGATTCAGTTGTTTCTCCACTGAACCAAACCCGCGTCATGTAGAGTATAAAATTAAAGCAACTTTTTACTACAATCTAAATTCAGTAATACGTTTTAGAAGTTACAAAATTTTGTCACGCCAGGACCCCAAATGGGGTCAAAACATTGATAGCATCAAAAATTCAATGTGGGGTAACAAATTAGAGTGATTATTAATCAAAATCTGAATATAGTGTTCAGTTTTAAACATTTCAAAATTTTGAACCTAGGGGCTACAAAATGATAACAATTTGAAAAAACTGTAATAATCTATCAAGACGTTAAACTAAAAGCATTTCTAACACATACGCAATGTTTGAAACTGTTAACTTTTGTTATATGACTGTCTGATGTATAATTATTACTTTACTAACCAAAATATTTAGAGTAATTAAACATTTATGTAATTTTTCTCATAACTGAACAATTACGTAATACAAAGGTTTTGTAAAATATATAAAAACACTTGGTAAGTTTCACAGATTTTATTTAACTGTAACAGCTGTTTCGGCTACCTAAGCCATTTTCAAAGAGGCTAATGAGTGAAACTACTTAACACAGGATGTGAGTAAAGGTCGTGGTGGTGGTACTGATATCTGCTTAGGGCGTATCTGGAACATCTGTGTTGAAATGGTGAGAGGGGTGTGCAAGAGACAAGGGAAGGTCAAGTGTCTTTAAAAATTAAATACAATCATGAATGGAAAATATAAAATATACTAAACTAAAGGTAATCTGAATGTAAATTATAAAATTAATTGAACTAAATATAATCTGAATGCAAATTATAAAATAGACTAAACTACAGCTTTATATAATACCAAACTTTATCAACTATTCATGTTTAACGTACCGAGTCACTATATGGTTAATATAATTAAATTACCTTGTTCGGTCCACCTTAGTGACACTAGCTGCTGTCGGTTAATGACGCGTTTCGGGATAAAATCCCATCTTCAGATACACAATTATCAACGATCAAATATATTAAACGATGAAATGAACTTCGGTTCTAATAACCTGTTTGACACTGCTATACGGTTGAGTGATAAGTATAGCCAGTCGTGAGGAGGTCGTAATACAGCGTGCATGCATGCAGACGCTCTGAACGATTCTGTTGTTACGTTTTGTTTATATATATTTTATTTAAAAGATTTTAAATATTTTAAAATTATGACAAACCACAAATTGTGGTATACATTTAAAGTTTGATAATTGTGTATCTGAAGATGGGATTCTATCCCTAAACGCGTCATTAACCGACAGCAGCTAGTGTCACTAAGGTGGACCGAACAAGGTAATTTAATTATATTTATCAACTAGTAAGTACACTTCTTATTATGAGAACTAAGAAGTACTAATGTAATTAGCGAGCTCTCCAGTTCGACGAGCATACAAATTTAGATTGACTATTTTACATATTTGAAATCGCCCAATATGCCAATTAAAATAATACCGCGTTTCCCTCGTTTGATTGCGTGATACAAGTAACTGAGCCCTCTGTTGGTGTAATAAATTAAGTTTGAAAAGAAAAAAGTCACAACAAATGACCAAATAACACATATTGATGGCTAAATTAGTAGTATTGAGAAATTCAGATATTTAATAGTTGAGAAATACAGAGAAGAGAGTAGTTAATATTTCTTAACAAAAATCCAAAAAATGTAAGTTTACAAATCAAGTCAACTGAAAATAAATTATGTGTGTGTGTGTTTGTGTGTGTGTGTGTGTGTGTGTGTGTTAACCAACTTGTATTAAACGGGAGTTTTATGCGCTACCATAGCTTATTAAAGGGAAATTGAGTTAGAAGTTGAGTAATGGATTATAGTTCACAATCAATTTTAAAAGTCGTGTATTTAATACTTAGTTCTAGTTAACAATATCAGTAGCAACAATAGCAGTCTGGGTATTTCGATTATACAGACGGGACTCTTGACAATGCAAGGAAAGCACTTGATTTATTATCACCGGCTCTCTCCCTCTTTCTCACCACCTTCTCACCCTCTCCTTCAGCGAAAGCTATAAATTTTGACAAGTGCGCGTGAGCTGAGTCATTGTCTGGCGTCAGCGTACCTGGTCACAAGCGCGCACACACATATATCCTGGAAAATTAATGTACATAGGTGATACACAAATTATTTTACATGTATGCGGGCAAATCAAGCAAAAGACACCAAAAAATTCCCTACGGAGTACAATTGCAAAGCAATTTATGTGTTTAGAATCAAGGAAGCAAGCAGAGAAAGACTGAACAAGGTTCAGTAATGATTAGCAGTTGCTTTGCCAATATGTACTTTGCAAGCAAAAAAACAGACAAATCACAAATTGGAAGTAATATGCAAAATTTAAGTTGAAAGAAAGGACAGTAAAAAGCAGTGTACAATAAATAAGTATAATGAGTATGCGAACAGATTTTATATTAAAGAATGTTTACTAAGAGTAAAACGTTATTGTTATGGTCGTTTGGGCGTGGGAAAGGAAGGTAACTGATTTTTGGTACTCAGATTTCAGACCGCTGACTGAGACAACTAGTTGTTGGAGACTAATTGTTTTTTTTTGTTTCAACTAGTGCGCCAGGTCGAAATCAAAGGCAGAAGATCGTTACGCCATGAATAATTTCACTAATTAAAATTGTACAAGAATAGTTCAATAACTCATCAATAGGTTGGATTTTTTTGTCCATGACGTGTCCGTTGATTAACTAATTAAAGTTACAAAATATCGGTATGGAGATCCATACATGACTTCCATGTTCTAAGATTTATATTTAAAATCATATTCGACATGAAATATTTCCATAGAAACTACTTCTTTCTATTGCTTCAGCCTTAACCACAGTACTGTGGTCACTAACGTATACCACCTCACGTTTTCGCACTCGATTTTCACTGATGATGGCAGTCGATGGCACTGCCGAAACGTCTGCTTTTGCAGAAAACATTGCACTACGGCCACGGAGCCCGGGAAGGAATTTTAACAACAAACTACTTCTTTGTTGCCGATAACGTAGTACACATATAAAAAATTATTTCCTTCACCCTTCAACTATAATTTTCATTAAAATAAAATTACCCCCACCCCGTTCAACTAGCCTCTTCATTAATAGATATTTCATCTACGTTTCTACAGTGGATTATTATGAGCTTCTTATCAGGATACTTTGTTTATCAAAATTAAGTACTTTACTCTTGTTAAAACATAAAACGTTGCTGGTAAACTACCCCTATCTCTTAACCGATCTTCACCAAAATCAGTAGGCCTTCAGTCTTCTGCAATTCAGGGCTGTATGCAAAACATTATTTGATTCTGTTTGAATTTGCGGCTCTTATCGTTTGCCATAGTAAATACCATTGTTAAAATATAAAACGTTGCCGGTAAACTACCCCTTTCCCTTAACCGATCTTCAACAAAATCAACAGACCTTGAGTTCTTTATAACTCAAAAAGGTATGCAAAAGAGTAGTTGATTCGGTTTGAATTTACGGCAGTTATCGTTCGTCACAGAAAAAATTACCCTTGTTAAAACATAAAAGTTGCAGGTAAACTACCCTATTCCCTTAACCGATCTACACCAAAACCATCAGGTCTTGAGAACTCTGCAATTCAGTGCTGTATGCAAAACATTATGTGATTCTGTTTGAATTTCCGGCTCGTATCGTTTGCCATATAAAATACCCTTTTAAAACATAAAACGTTCCCGGTAAACTACCCCTTTCCCTTAACCTATCTTCACCAAAACAATAGGTCCTGAGAACTCTACAATTCAGGGCTGTATACAAAAAATTATTTGAATCTGTTTAAATTTGCGGCTTTTATCGTTTGCCATATAAAATACCCTTGTTGAAATATAAAATGTTGCTGGTAAACTACCCCTTTCCCTTAACCGATCTTCACCAAAAACAATACGTCTTGAGTACTCTACAAATCAGGGCTGTATGCAAAAACATATTTGATTCTGTTTGAATTTGCGGCTGTTATCGTTTGCCATAGAAAAAAATTACCTGTGCCGCCCCTTGGCAAGACAACACAGAAATCGGGAACTAGTTTAATTCTTTACCAGTAAACTAAACCAGCTGCCGTTGTTAGTAAAACTCTTACTAACAAATTACAAAACAAGTATGATATAGGAAACTGACAAGGTTTGCATAAACTTATTCACTCACTAGGTATTAGCTAAAACATCTCTTATTGCTATTGAAAAATTAATCAAACATTATTCCTGATTTTAAAGAAAATTATTTTTGTAAATAGTGCTTTTACTGATTCAAAGGTCTTAATTATATTATTCTTGTTATATCAAAATTTATTCATATAACTGTTAGTTTTTAATACCACGGATCCGGGTTTCAATTTTCTCAAAATTATTAATTTATCAATATATACATTACGGTTACTATTACTTCTTACAAAATTACAAAATATACAAATCTGATAATTTGTTCATTACATTGCGAAAGTTCTTTAAAGTTCTTTGTTACTTCTTATTAAGGGGAAATTTACAAAAGTTATGGTTTGATATCACCTGAGGTTTTTTTGTATTCTTGGGACATCTCCAGTTGTCTTCTACGGGTTGAGTACGTTGTTCTTGGTGTATCTACATCGGGTTGATTTTTAGTTTACTTGAAGCTCTCGAAGATAGGTTGTTTACTTGAAGTTCCAAATGTTGTAATTTCACTTTTCTTAGTGCAGATTCTTGTAGTTCACATTTTCTTTATTCTAATTACAGTTATAGTTCTCACTTTTCAGTACTACAGTCTAGTAGTTAACTATGTTACACTTACATTTGATTTTGTTTTTAAGAGATGTGTTGGCTACCTTTTTCTATTTTATTTATATATTTTCTCACAAACTCTAGACACTACATTATTCACAATAACAAGATTTCACGCTGGATATACTTCTAGAGAACTTACACATACTTATATGTGTACAACACCAAAACTCACGTCTACTCATTGCGACGTTCTACGGCCGAATGCGCGTACGGTTTAGGGGAGAGGGCTCAGTAAGCTAGTGCGTATTTACGCGCTAAGAAAATAGTTCGTACTTTTCCTATTATTATTTATTCATTAATTAGAAGATAGATACTTTATGTTTATTTTATTATGACTTAGGGATTTCTTTATTTCTCTAGTCGCATTTTTTAATTATTTAAGTAATTATTATTATTATTTACTACTTAATACTTTTCTTGGCGTGTTGGTACTGGAAGGTTTCAAGTTGATTCAGGAATCTGGGTATAGGTAAGGGTGTATGATACTCTTACTTATTAAAATTAAAAATTTTAATCTGTGCGATTTTTTGATACTTTTAAAATCGTCACATCCTCCTGCACTTAACTATGAAAAACGGGGGGGTGTAATAATATAATTCTAATAAACAATCATATTTCATACTGAAATTTCTCTCTCTCAGCTTATTTCTATTCATCAATCGATTATCTTATACTTATGTCACATTTAAATTCTACTACATCTACTACATAAAATACACAAAACGTAAATCTACCTTATTTTAATTCTTATATCTACTACCGGTTTTTTCTTGAATTGCTCACTCGTTTTACGGAGTTATACTCTTGAGTATTTTACTAATAATAATACCGTATTGTAAGAACAATAGAATTACTTTTAGTTTACAGCGATAAAGATTATTTTTCTTTCTTTCTTTCTCTTCATCTTCATTATACTTGTCATCAGATTTCTCATGTATAATACCATTCTCGCAGGACGTTAGCTAAGGTTGATCAGGCCTCGCTTGTATTCGTACGAGGGGGTTTTGAGTTTATAGTTACCTATAGTATAGGATGTTACACAATCTTATCCTATTTCGGTATAAGTCTATATAACATATTTTATTCTTAATACTTAGATAGTATTCTAGGTTTTCTATCTTTCTCGTAGTCTTCCTTCTGTATCTTGACACGAAAAACATTTTTTTATTTGAGACAAATGACTTCTGCGAACGTAATTTTCTGTATTGGGTTCATACAGAGCTACAGTAACTTGGGTGATGAACTTACGAATTTGATAGGGGCCACACCATCGATAAGATAGTTTCGAAGTGATCCTATCAACTGCTTTACTCATAGGATGAGTTTTATACATGACTAAATCACCTATTTTATACTTTATTAGCTTATTATTATTCTCATGATACTTCCTTGATTTCTGTAAATTAGCTCTCAGATTTGCACGAGCTTCGTTCCATATTTTTCGTATGTTATTCCCATTCACGTCGCGGGGTAATAACTCATTGATTTTCCACTTTGTGGTTAAAGGATGGTTGGGTTTGTACTTGTACAGTAAATCAAATGGTGTTGATTTATGACCTTCATGATACGCTGAATTGAATGCAAATTGTATCCACGAAATATTTTGATCCCAGGTTGTCTGGTCTTTAGCATGATAAGATATTAGTGCTGATTTTAAGTTACGCAAGTATCTTTCTGCTATATTTCCTTGCGGTCTGTACTCGGTCACGGTAATATGATTTATACCTAATTTAAAACACATGTCATTAAATTCTTTCGATTTAAACTGGGGTCCATTGTCAGATATTAAGCTTAAAGGTGTGCCATAGTTTTTAAATAGTTGTTCTTGTAGAATTTTAATTGTCGTAGATGCTAGTGCACGACGCATAGGATACATCCACACGAATTTAGTGAATGAGTCTACACAAATTAACAGCATAGTATTTCCGGATTTAGAGCGGGGATAAGGTCCAGAATAGTCGATGTATATTTTCGAGAAGGGAGTGGTAGGTATTTCGGAGATTAATTTTCCGACTTGACTGGTTCTTGCTGGTTTGCTCAGCGCACAAATTTCGCATTCTTTCACGAACTTTTTTATTTCACTATTCATGTTTTCCCAGTGGTATTCCTTGCGAATACGATGTATCGTTTTCCTAATTCCCATATGAGCTCCAATTGTAGATGAATGATAGTACTCCATTAACATGGGTTTGATTATTTCCGGGGCGATTATTCTTAGTAATTTTCCGTTTGCCTTCTTAAAACAAAGTACTCTTTTACTCAAGATATATTTATCAGAGTTATTTCCTTTTTATATTTGTTCGATTATTTTACACAATTTCGGATCTTGTTGTTGGTGATATGCTATATCCTTAAATGCAAGGGGAAAATTAGTAATTAGTGTATTAACGATAGTGGTTTCAATATTGTCTTCTCCAGATCTTGTATTGGGTAGTTGGAACATGCGGGATAGAGTATCGGCCACTACATTTTGAGTTCCACGAATATGTTGCACTTTGAACTTGTAGCAATTTAATCTTAACACCCATCGTCCGATACGACCTAATTGCTTTGGGTGATTTAATAACCATGATAAAGCTTGATTATCGGTTTCTAGTAGAAATTCTTTGTGTTCCAAAAATGGTTTGAATTTATCAAAAGCAAATACTACGGCTAAACATTCCAGTTCATAGGCTGAGAACTTCCTTTCTTGCTCGGTCAGTGTCCGGGATGCATAACTGATCGGGAGTCTAGTATTATTTATTTCCTGGTATATTACGGCTCCTAATGCTACACTTGAACTATCGGTCTGTACGATAAATGGTTTACTGAAATCCGCTAACTGCAATACAGGTGGGGATATAATACTTTCTTTAAGTGTTTCAAACGCTTCTTGATGTTGAGTAGTCCACTCGAATTTCGTTCCTTTCTTTCTTAAGGCATTCAATGGGGCTGCTATATCTGCTAAGTGGGGTATATACTTATGAAAATAATTAATCATACCTAAAAATCTAGCTATACCTTTGACTTCTCTGGGAGGTAAAAATTCTCGGATTACGCGTGTACGTTCGGGATCGATGGTAACCTTACCTTCGGCTGATACTATGTGACCTAAAAATGAGAATTGTTTCACTGCGAAATTAACTTTACTAGGGTTTACGGTCAGTCCGGCTTTCTTTAACCGGGATAATACTTCACGCAAGTGATCAATATGTTGATCCATTGACTCACTATATATTACTATATCGTCGAGATAATGATATACAAATTTAAATTTAACATCATGGAAAATTTTTTCTAACAGTCGACTGCATACTGAACTTCCTTGTGATATACCGAATGGTACTCTCGTAAATTGATATAGATTAAATGGGACAGCAAAAGCAGTTAAATGTTTTGATTCCTCAGCTAGTGGAATTTGATGGAATGCTTGGTTAAGATCCATTATGGTGAAGATTTTCGCTTTTGTAAAATAGTGAAACGCACTGTGTATGTCTGGCAGTGGTATCGATTCAAATTCTATACTCTTATTTAGTTGTCTATAATCCACGACTAGTCTATGTTTGTCAGTTCCTTTTGGTACTAGGAATGCAGGCGATGAATATGGAGACGTTGATGGTTCAATGACGTGCTGATCAAGGAGTTTGTTAATGTGGTTTCTCATGATTTCCATCTTGGGCGGAGATAGTTTGTATGGGTGGAGTCGTATTACTTTGTTGTCACTAAGATTTATTTTATATTCAATTAAATGAGTTAATCCTAACTTGGGGGTGAGTACAGCAGAAAAATCTTTTATTAACTTTTGGATTCTTAGTCTCTCATTTCCTTTTAAATGACTTAGACTCGATTCATTAGGCTCTGAATGAATATTTGCGGTTTCACTAACAGTGTCGTTACTTAATTGGGAGTCGAACTGATATTTTTGAGTACGATCAAATCTGAAAAAATATTGTTTTGCATATATATCAAGGATTAAAGCAGTTTTTCTTATAAAATCCGCGCCTAATATTAAGTTCTGTCCTAACTCTTCAGCTACTAGTAGGGGAATGTACCAAGTAAAATTCTGAATTTTTAATTTCACCGTAATACTCTGAGATATCTTTAGGTTTTGTTTGTTTGCGGTGGTACACTTTATGTTCACCATTTGGCTACGTTTAATCAGTTTATGATTAGCTAATAAGGTGGCTAACTGTTTACTAATTATACTACGGGTAGATCCTGAATCAATTAAACCAAGGGTTTTCGTTGCTCCAAGGTCTATCTGTACATAGGGTAGTTGGCATATACTTGTTTTACATGCACCAATAGAGTTGCACTTCTCGATAAATTTTGTTAAATAAGGGTCTCTGCGTTTATTTTTACTCATCTTTATTTGACGCTTAGTATTGTTGTTACCTTTCCTTCTGATGCTTCGGAAGACGTAGGATTTTCGGTCTTCCAGCTTCACACATTTTTTGATTGGTCGGTTTTCTGTAGATAACGCTTTTGTTTACATAACTTGCTAATATGTCCGGCCTTTCCACAGTTATGACATCTTCTTTCCTCACTTACTTCGCTCGTAGGTTGTCGGGATTTTGGTTTAGAGTATGAAACATGGGGATAGTTTTGGGTTTTATGTGTACTTACGAATCGCTTATCGCGGTAGTTTCGGGTATCATTTCCAATAGGTCTAGTTTGGAATGAATTTCTTTGTTGACTATGGGACATAGAAACACTTCTATTCTGGTCAGAATACCAGACGTCGGACGAATGTATACAACATAGTTCTAGTTCCATAAAAGTTGTAGGTGACTTCACGAGTGCTAGTCGAGATCGCTCCTCGGGGGATAGTCTTACTATGATAGTGTCTACTAACTGTTGTTCGCTCCATTTAACTTGTAACAATAAAGCAGATTCTCTTACTTCAGAAATATAATGAGCTAGTCTCTCGTATGTACCTTGTGCACGAAGTACTAAATTTCGCTTCAATTCTTCGTAGATACCGGTGGGAATGAAATGTCTTATTAGTGTGGTATGAAGTTCTTCTACCGATTGATTATACCTTAGGGATTCTAACACTCTATCTTTTAATGGAGATCTACACTTAGGTAAAATAACTTGCAAAATCTGGTTATCTCTTAGTTGTTGCAGTTCCTTTAATTCTAAGATATGTTTGATAAAATTAAGGAGCTTTGTAATATTCAGTCCATCAGTGATTTGTATATTGGACAAAATACTTTCTACAGGATGGGTTATTTTTCCATAGAGCTCGGGAGTTAAATTTATTTGGCTCATCATTCTAGGATTTTCCGCAGGTTGATTAGTCCGCGAATGAGAAGGTAATTCGTAGGTATGGGCCATATTTTCTAGTTCTTTAGGGAGTGACGTAACGTTTACTGGTTGAATATTTACTTGACTACCACTTAACCGTTCCTTGAATGGATCTATATTGGATTCCTGCAGAATCTGAATTTTTGCAGTACCGTTTGGTTGTTCTTGAGTCGGCGATTGGGTAGGTAAAATATTTAATTTCGTCATTGCTTCTTCGATTTCGTCTAATCTAAACAATTCGGATCGTCTACGTAATTCGCGTATTATCTCAGGTAATTGTTTTAATGCTTCCTCGGCGAATTTTTTTACATCAGGAGGGATATCTTTATCACCGGGCCAGGTCAACAAATTGGTGATACGACGGTATAGATGCTCAATTCTTTGGGTGGTGCGTAATATTACTGCGGGGGATTTTTCATCACGCAGGGTTTGTGCGTACGAAGTTAGTTCTGTATACTTACGATAACACGTTTCTTTTTCGCTATTGAAATCTAAAACACTCAAACGACTTAATAATGAAGGTTTGTCCGGTTTATTTTCGCGTAACGTCTTGCGAAGTTCCGCGACAGTTACATTAGAGTAGGGGAGACCATGCCATAATGCTTCATAGGTTAATTCGTCTTTCAACAAGAAATCGGGGTTAAATTGTGTCCTTTTTGATAATAACCACTTTACACACGACGTATTACGAACGACAAATCTTATGTCACTTACTTTACTTCGTTTTCTCAGTGTTTAAAAATAGATAACATTAATTCATTTAAACACATACACAATATATCTTATTTCATATTAAGCTTTGGGATGTAATCTTATCTTAATTAATCAACATAACTTATTTCACAACAATTAAATTCTCAGTATTGACATATATAATTAATCAAAACAAAACGATAATACTATTTTAGTAGAGAGAAATTTCATATACGGAAAGTTCATTGATTTAACAAACAGCACAAAGAATCATCTGTTTTGGGGTGTCGTCTAGTTGCATAGGGTGGTAATTCAGAACAATACAAAAACAGGAAAGAGCGTGTCTAAGGTGTTTGTTCGCTTATGGGGAGGAGGGGTTATGAATGAGAAGGGTGTATACAAAGAGGAGAGTTTACATTCCACAACACGTATTTAACATGAACAGACTGGCTTCTATCGACTACTTACCAGCTATGACTTGCTTAACACGGCAAACTCGCGATACTAATATTATTATAACATAATTAAAATTTTACTCATTTATTTTTTTGTTTATTTCTGAGTGAATAAATTTATGTTTGTCCTAGTTATCGTTAACGACTTATAAACTTACACAACAACAATTACATAATTGTTGCAATTTTCTGTACGTGACACTCTGTAAACAATATTTTGTTTTACCAAGTAAATTACACAATTTTAAATTCAGCAGAGTGGCGCAATTTTGGTACTGTAAAAGCTTGGTACGACCACACATTAATCGGGAACTAGTTTAATTCTTTACCAGTAAACTAAACCAGCTGCCGTTGTTAGTAAAACGCTTACTAACAAATTACAAAACAAGTATGATATAGGAAACTGACAAGGTTTGCATAAACTTATTCACTCACTAGGTATTACCTAAAACATCTCTTTATTGCTATTGAAATATTAATCAAACATTATTCCTGATTTTAAAGAAAATTATTTTTGTAAATAGTGCTTTTACTGATTCAAAGGTCTTAATTATATTATTCTTGTTATATCAAAATTTATTCATATAACTGTTAGTTTTTAATACCACGGATCCGGGTCTCAATTTTCTCAAAATTATTAATTTATCAATATATACATTACGGTTACTATTACTTCTTACAAAATTACAAAATATACAAATCTGATAATTTGTTCATTACATTGCGAAAGTTCTTTAAAGTTCTTTGTTACTTCTTATTAAGGGGAAATTTACAAAAGTTATGGTTTGATATCACCTGAGGTTTTTGTTGTATTCTTGGGACATCTCCAGTTGTCTTCTACGGGTTGAGTACGTTGTTCTTGGTGTATCTACATCGGGTTGATTTTTAGTTTACTTGAAGCTCTCGAAGATAGGTTGTTTACTTGAAGTTCCAAATGTTGTAATTTCACTTTTCTTAGTGCAGATTCTTGTAGTTCACATTTTCTTTATTCTAATTACAGTTATAGTTCTCACTTTTCAGTACTACAGTCTAGTAGTTAACTATGTTACACTTACATTTGATTTTGTTTTTAAGAGATGTGTTGGCTACCTTTTTCTATTTTATTTATATATTTTCTCACAAACTCTAGACACTACATTATTCACAATAACAAGATTTCACGCTGGATATACTTCTAGAGAACTTACACATACTTATATGTGTACAACACCAAAACTCACGTCTACTCATTGCGACGTTCTACGGCCGAATGCGCGTACGGTTTAGGGGAGAGGGCTCAGTAAGCTAGTGCGTATTTACGCGCTAAGAAAATAGTTCGTACTTTTCCTATTATTATTTATTCATTAATTAGAAGATAGATACTTTATGTTTATTTTATTATGACTTAGGGATTTCTTTATTTCTCTAGTCGCATTTTTTAATTATTTAAGTATTTATTATTATTATTTACTAGTAGGGTAAAACTGACAGTTCTACCCCGGATGTGACGTCATATGGCGGGAAATTCAAAAATCTAGGTGGTGGGGGTAAAAATCTGGTAGTCGGCTTTCGGTCATGTTGTGGGCGGTGAGTATAAAGTGGGGTTATGTGTACGTTGATTGGTGTATACGTCGTCGACGTTGCCGCTTCGTGCATGTGTTATAGTGTACGGGTTTGTATATGCAAGGAGTTTTTCCTTTCGGTCATGTTGTAAAATCGTCGTGGTCGGCGTTGCCGACTCGTGCTGGTTAATCGCCGTAGTCGACTCTTGCGTGTGTTATAGTGTACGGGTTTTGTATATGAACGTCGCTGCGGTCGATGCGGTGTATTGTTGGCAAGGCGGCGTGTCCGTGTGTCGTGGCGAACTGTATCGCGAGCCCGTGTAGTGATCCGGTTCGCCGTTCGCCGTTCGCCGGCCGCCGTCCGGTTGATCTGCTGTCGGACGCCGTCCGCCGCCGACGGCGAATGGCGAACGGCGAACGGCGAACTGGTTCGTGAGGCTGCGTCGTGATCCGGTCGGTGCCGTTCGCCGGCCGCCGTCGGCGGCCGGCGAGCGTCGAACGGGTCACGCGGTGATCCGGTTCGTCGTCGAGGATTGGTCTGTGTGTCGGATATTCTGATTGATATGTAATTTTCTATAGGTAAGTAAATATATACAGATTGTAAAAATACGTTCGCACCAACCTGTTGGTCTAGCGCTCGCTATAGCGGGCCCTACGTTTGTTGTTGTAAGAAACACACATGAATAATAGGGACAAGTGGCAGTTGGCTTCCGCTGAGATTTACTGTGGAACGCACACACACACACACACACACACACGCATCATGCATGGAAAAGGAAAGTTGAAAATAAACACTTAAGCAATTACAGATACACTCATGTATTTATTTACATGGGCACATCTTATTTACAAAATATTTACAAAAACATAAATTAAAAAGTACATATATACAAAAAAACTATTGTGCACGCTTATATATTATAGACACATATTATTTACAAAATATTTACAAAAACATAAATTAAAAAATAAATACATTTTTAAATATTTACAAAAACAGAAATTAAAAAATAAATACATTTTTAAATATTTACAAAAACAGAAATTAAAAAATAATTAAATTTTTAAATATATATATACATAAAAAACTGTTGTGCACGTTCACGTTCATCTGTAAGAAAAGAAAGAAAGAGTATTAGTGACGCACAGTTGATGCGAGTAGGATGGTTTAGAATAACGTTTATCAGTACTGTAACATACCTCAAAAATGCATACGTCTGTAGAATTCGCGTTTCGGCTTCCCGAACGCGTATAATCGACATTGCGGACATCTCGGTTCCGCCCCCTCCGACGCCATGGTTCGAAACCAGTTGACGATGCACCTAGAATGGAATGTGTGGGTGCACGGCAACCCGAGGAGCCTCTCCCCATCCGTGTATGGAGCTAGACACGCACCACATGTGGCGTGTGGTAGCATACCCTGGATGGGGCAGTCCTCTCCACGGGTCCAACACCACGTTGGTAATGACCTTCTAAATAATATCATCATCAACGTGGGGTTGTAGTTGTTGTGCACCCTTGGTGTCATAACGTCAATGATTTCAAACAACGGTAATCTTTGTTGTGGTTCCCGTTGTTGTGGCTGCGGCTGAGGCTGCGGCTGCGGCTGAGGCTGTGGGTGATGTCTACAATGCAGCGGATGGTGTATGCAATTTGGGCGAGTGGTGCTTATCCGCTGCGGTTGATGCTGTGACAACGGTTGCGGCTCATACTGTGGTGTCCGAGGTCGTAGTGGTTGATGCTGCGGTTGTGGACGCGGTTGAATGTTACTGTGTGGCAGAATATAAATAAAAAGATAAAAACGTGTACAGTCATGGAAAAAAAAATATATGTACGCATAAGAAGATGACTTACACATCGCAGTTTGGGCGAGTGCTTATCCACTGCGGTTGATGATACGACAACGGTTGCGGCTCGTGCTGCAGTAGAGGCTGCGGTGTCTGAGGTCTTATTGGACGATGCTGCGGTTGTGGGTGCGGTTGAATGTCACTGTGTGGCAGAATATAAATAAAAAGATAAAAACGTGTACAGTCATGGAAAAAAAAATATGTACGCATAAGAAGATGACTTACATACTGACGTCGATTATGGAAATCGTTGATGATGATGAGTTGTTAAATATTTCATCATCAAGAAAATCTTCGTGACTGTCATTATCATCATCATCATCATCACTATCATCACAAAGATTGACCATCCTCTCATCAAATTCCACATCGTCCATGTGCATGAAGACACCGCTGACAGTGTCACCACTATATCCGCTAGATTCATCATTACTGGAAAAAAAAAGAAGTACAAATTTAATATCGAACGTAAACACAACAGTACAACGGAATGTTAATGAAAACGGTCGTACCGACTCGTGCCGGGTTCAGGAGATGCAGGAGTTCTGCTGGCAGCAGTAGTTGGAGCGACAACATCACTGAAAAAAAAAGTATAAATTTAACACCCAATGCAAACGTAATAGTGCAATAGTTTGTTAATGAAAACGGACTTACCGACTCGTGTCGGGTTGAGGAGACGCTGGGCTCGTGCTGACAGCAGCGGGTGGACCATCAGCATCACTGAAAATAAAAAAATATATATATATGAATTGAACGTCTACTGTAATCGTAATAGTATAAAAGATTGACAATGAAAACTCACTTACCCACTCGTCCTGGGTTGAAGAGATGTAGGACTCGTGGTTGCCAGCAACGCACGTTGTATCCGTTGTGAACTACAAAAAAAACAATAAGTCAGCCGAATGGAATATATTGTTTATGCTCATTAATACATAAAAAAAGGTGTACTTACTATCTTACACGCCGCTGCTCCTCTTGAATATGGTGTTTGCATACTCGTCCTCGTCCGTTATTATGCATTCTGTAAAATGTAATGAATTATGTATATTAATTAGTAAAAGAACATAATAAAGTGTGTGTGTGTGTGTGTGTGTGTGTGTATTGCTGAAATTAAACAGAAAATACAGTACGTACTTACATGCAAGATGTAAAACAAACTGAATATGATAATCGTAGCGACAAAAATCTTATATATATATGCATTTGCTCGGTGGGAGTCTGCTACAGACATGCTCCCCCCTATCATAACGTTCACAAGGTCAGACAACATCTTGTTGTTTAAAATTAAACGCATATTCCCCCTCTGTCTCGGCGGGAGTCGATTACATCACCAGCGGCTCGCGTCCGGTTTCACAAGGTTAAACTGACGTCATCTAGTCGCCTACCTCCCCACACTTGCACTGTGTGAATTGTATTAAATAATTTTTATACATGAAATACGAGTTTATTCTTACCATGAGTTACTGATCCGTATACCTCCGCCTCTTCACTTCATTGTTAGGACCAGCATTGTCGTCGGATATCGTGCGTTTACGCGTTCTGTAGTGTCCGTACGCGAGCGTAGTTACGCCGTCGTCCAGTACATACCTCTTATCGTCATAAGGTGACAGGGAAAGTTTCGTTATACGTTGCGTGTACAGCTTATGACGATCGCTTCGTATACACTCGGCAGAGGTGAAAACAGTACGACTATCGAAAAGACACTCGCTGTACAATTGATGACGTAACCTATTTTTTATTGCCGTCCTTGGCACACCTTTCGCCACCTTTTTGTCGGTGCGGTCGGACAATAGAAGCGAGTAACATTTCGCTCTGAGTCCGACAAATTCCCTGATGGGTTTCCCGTGGGTTTCATCCTTGAACTTCCCCACGACCTTTTTGTTGTCGTCGCTATGACAAGGATGATCCACGGGATAGTCCGACGTGTCGAAAAGGTGGAGATCCTCTTTCATATTAGCGTACACGTCGTCAGTCCGTATACTGTAAAGTAAACTGTCTGTATCAGTCATCAGTAATGTCAATCGTTGTCCGTACTTGGCGACAGCGTACCGATAATGAAAGTCGTACATTATTAGTTTGCTGACGTCGAGTACTGTGAAGCCGACGTACACCGGACGGGAAAGGAATATCGTCCTGTTTCGTAAAGCCAGTCCGACCAAGTCATCGGTATAGCGGATCATACGCTTTAGTCGTGGATTGGAAACCAGTTTCTGCAGCCGTTGTTCGTTAGAGACTAGTTGGAAGTCTATTCGTTTCCTCACGTTCTCCAGCGATTTACCATAGACGGCGTTGACCATCAGTTTGAAAAAATCCTTTTCAAAACTGTTTGTGGCTGCCGCTCTCTTTTGCGTGTTGAAATCGATAAACGGTTTCATCCACGCTCTCTGTTTAAAACTCAACACCCTATGGATCGCTTTCAATTCTAGTCCAAGTCTCAGATACAACTTTAAATTTCGAAAATGGAGAACGTATTTTTGTTTGTCGTCCAAAGTCGTCAGCAACTTGCGAACGGACGACGAAGGCGTTTCCGATCCGCTAAACCCTTTTGTATAGTGCAGACGTGTGTGGAGGCGGTGAGAGTATGGTGAAAGCTTGTCGGGATTGACGCAGGAACGGACGGGCGCCAGTGGATAATCGGAGTGGAGGTCGTGAAGTTCACGTGGATAGTGTAGGTCGACTTCGAGTATGTAGCCTGTGTCACTGTCATCGCTCAGAGTACGCACGTCCAGTGAGTCGATCTCGTTACGATCAAGCCATCTGAAGTCGGCGTAAGGGAGCGGTTGTGACATGGCTGCACCGTAAAGGTTGTTGCAGTCAGTGTACAGTATGAAAGAGGTCGGCTTTGAAGCATCGTACTGATCGATGATTAGCGGGTTGTTGGCCTTGGCATGGCGGTTGGGTACCATGCTAACGCCACCGCGAACAGACGATTCGATAAAGAGATGCTGATCTATATCCGTCAACAGCTCCAGTTGCACACCGCTCATCTTCAACATCGCGTGCCAAGCGACGCCAGGAAGCGAGTAAAGATGAGCCGGGTCGATCTGGTAGTACCGCATGGCCATCTCACGGAACGCCTCGAAGACGTCGGCCAGCAGCAGTACATCTGTTTTCAGATACAGATCGTGATATTCACCCAGCGTACGGATTCCGAAAGTCCGCCACACGTTCTGCGCGTGAGCGTAATCTTCGTCCGACACAGGTGATTCACTCAGCCTGTTGAAAAAGTGTTCACGTGCAGGCAGACGTGTTTCGTCGAACTTCTTGCTACCTGTCATATAATCGTAAGGGTAGACGCCCTTACGTAAGAGTAGCTCGAAGTGTTCTTCGAAACATTGCTTTGTCAAAGCGAAATCTGCACCGCTCGTGCGCAAGTTTCCAACCAGCATGTCCAAGGACGTGTTCAAAAATTGAAGCGTGTCTACGAAACGCAGGGCACCCAACGAGACCGATACGAAGCGTTCACTAGTGGTAGCGATACAAGCGAGATTGTCGTATTTGCCCAACCCTTGTACCAAGTGATGCGCATCGTAACCTCGTAAGTTATGAAAAAAGACGGGTATGTGTCGGGGAGTCTTGAAGTTGAGGTTACAAACGTTGTGCGCTGCGCCCAGGTATTGACCGGTCAGATGACAGTGGTTGCGCACCTTGTCGTCGTCAGTCAGAGGTTTTCCACAGAGATGGCATACGACGGTATTTGCGAAAGATATCACGTCATGCTCACTCATAGTCATAGGCACGATGGAATGTATGATTCTGAAGAGTTCACGCTCTTCGACGACCAGTCTATCGAGAAAGGTCTCTACCACGTTCTCACCGTGATAAACGACCTGAGGTTTGAAAATTTTACGCTCGTGGTCGACTATGAGGTAGGAGAAACCTGAAGGAATGTGTAACGACTCCGTTGTGGTGGACGATGTGTGAGGAGGAGCGTCGCAGCGATGGCAAGGGACGATAAAAGATTCAAAGTCTGCGTATATCGCGAAAGGGACCTTGTGACAGTAGGTGTAATTTTTGAAACACATCACTTTTTCCTCCTCCTTCACAGGTAAACGAATTCTCTGTTCACCGTACGGTGAACAGTGGGGGACGTGTTCGGTAAGGAGCCGTTCTTCGTAGAACCTGTGCAGACAGTAATCGCAATAGAAAGAACGCCCGTCGTGTTTGGTTAGTGAAGACAATAAGCGACTCATATTTTTTACTAAACAGTAATGTTTTCGGTCGTTAGTGGTAAGAAGTAATAGATTAACGTGATGTCGTCTACCAATGGAGGGAGTTATTCTTAACGGGTAAATTTCATTGTCTTCGTATCCGAAAACATTTATAGAAATGTCAGAATTGTCTCGTTCGGATTTCACAATGTCGCATAGACGGGTGGGATAAGTTATACCGGAAGTGATGATACTGTGGAAATGTGATTTGTATTTCGATACACGATCGTTGTGCGAGTGTTGAGGAAACAGTGCGGCCAATACTGACCATACGAAACACATTTGATCGCCCGTATTGTTCACGTTGATGATGGATTTAGTACGAGACAATTCGGGGGGTGTACGGATGAAACTGGAGGCGGCCAGCGGTTGGTACCGTGAGAGAACGAGTTCTAAAGAGACGATGTGGTCCAACACCCAACCGCTACCCTCGCGCGTGAATTTATAAATTGATTCAATGATTTTTTCGTACGAAGCTTCTAAACGATCCGGCAATATGTCTTGGTCACCGATCAGCGTCGTATGGCATCGTCCATGAAAATAGGCTTCAGTCGTCACTTCTTCGTCCTCGTCTGTGTCAGCGTTTACTATGTACTTGACAAATCTCGCTTTAACCGTTATATGCCACTTTATACTACGCAATCGTGTCAGTTCGTTTAGAATGTCCGTACGTAACGTATCGTGCATTTCATCGAAAAAGGTTATGACATCGTTGACACATTCTTCGTTCTCCGTAACAGCCGTGTAAACGTACGATATCAACGCGCCACGCAACGAATGTTTACGAGCAACAGCAAACGACTGCATTCTTGGTACAATTAACTACAACAACAACAAAAAACTTGAAACGATAAAAGCAAAACAATTACTTGCTCGCTTGAGGAACAATGTAATACTGATATGAAGTTAGAAATTAATCACCACTTTATATGCACCACGTGAAACTTAGTCTGCACGAGACTTGCAGGTTAACTACAAAGTGAACTTGAACAGCGATCCCCTCTCCGCTTACACTTCAGGCTGCGCGCGCAGCTATCCGCTCCCACCACCATGATACCGAACTATTACCGTCAACGATCCCCCACTACCAATTGCGTGCGCAGCTATCTGCTCCCACTACTGTGCTTTATTTCATACCGACCAATCGACGACAGCCATCCCCACTACGGATGCGCGCGCAGCTATCGCTGAGGAGGTGAAATCCAACGCGACAAACTAACATTCTTGCTTCAGATATGGATGTGTACACATATTCTTTTGCAAGCCGATTAAAAAGCTTTTATAACATCAGTCGTCGTGGTAACATTAAATTTTACGTTCATAAATTTCCGAATGCGAACGTAAAAATTTTTGACCTAGCCAAAGCCGGGTTTATTTACGAAGACGATGGTGATGTTGTAAGATGCTGCAAGTGTAAAATACGAATTATGGATTGGGCAGTGGGTGACGATCCTGCCCAAGTCCATAAGGCGTCAATGCCCGCATGCGATTTCGTTCGTGAACACTTGTAGAAATCGACACACGCAAAAACGGCTCTTTTCAGAGCCGACATAAACTCATGTACAAACATACCCGTTTGGGTAGTACTAGGTGTTAGTACTACTACTACTACCGAACGACAGTAGTCACTCCAAAAGTGTGAGTGAAGACACCCATAATAAAAAAAAATTATAAATAAAAAAATTCCTCAAACAATATGCGTATACACTATAAATATCACGATCATGACTAATAGCGTATCACTCACATCGCAGATCATCGACACGATGGACGTCTATCGATACGATGATGGGAAACATTTCACAATAACAAAAGCTTCACGAAGCGCGATACGGTCCAACTTATGTTCTGTGTATTTTGTGAAGAAAAGACGATTTTGCGGCAACTACTGTACACGTTACAAGTTCGGTGTTGACAGATATCACGGACGTTGTTGGCATCACATTAAAAAACGTACCAGTGATCTGCCACCTATAGTGCTGTTGATGATAGACTCCGATCGTATACACAACAAATCACGTTGGCTTGAATTTATCGAAGAGTGCGAACGAAACAACGTACCGATAGAACTCGTAGTTTACGAAAAGAGTATGTTCAAGTGTACCGTACGTCATGGATGGAATTTTATTTCACGTTTCCGCCCGATTCCCGAACTGTATCGTGCCGTTCAACGCGTGCACGGTTTACACGATTCGCATGGACGGATGAACTACGCAACGGTGTACACGGACATGCTCGCATATGGAAGTTCGATCCCTCACGCTTCGTGTTGCATTGTCATTACGGAGCGCACTATTCCGATACGTACACCTATTGAAATATACAGAAGCGCGACAGCGATAGCGCCAAAGTGCGCACTAGATCCTAGCTACAACGTAAGTTTTGACGTGCGCTGCCCACCGTCCTCGTTACCGACACTAGCGAGAGGGAAACAGTTCGCGATAGTGAACAACAAGGCGCAAGGATTGTTTTCGGTACCCTTTCTGAAGGAGGCGTTGCCTACGCTTCGCGAGTATTGTGAATACTTCGGTCTGCAGTATTCGCACGAACAAGGGTACATGGTGAAAGACCGACGTTTGTACAAACAGTGGCAGCGGTGCACCGGTGCTATGGCTGACGAATTTTGGTTGTTGAACTCGTACCTGATACGCCTGCACTTGGAGTCACGAAGTCAGCGCCCGATCGCTGAACTCAAAGCTAAACACATGTGCGAGCGTCTACCCGAGAACGATAACGTCATAGTCGCGGAAATGCACGAGTATCGCGAGAACGTTATACGTAGCGTCGTATTCAAAGACATGAATTCCGTCAAGACCGTACGAGCGTTGGACACGAAACAACATACGCTCATGAGATATTACAGCGGAATGGGTCTCGTGCGTAATGGGTGTATGAATATCAGTTTAGCTCACGTTTTAACGTACTTGCGCAATCACAAGAAGAACGCGCTGTTCTTCCGTTCAGTCGAGATGATATAATTGGGTGTGGTGTGGCGGCGTCGCGACAGTCATGTGATGGAAGGCAGTCGTACCAGAACGGTACCAACGAGAGTTACGTTCAGCACAGAGCGGACGGTTTACGACGTGCCAGCGTATTGTGAATCACGGTTTGCAACGCGACGACATGAGAATGAAACAACGAGCGAAGAACGTACAGCAGACCGTTCGCAAGACTATTGCGTCGGAGTTACACAGACCAGTAAGACGGAATTTTCCGAGACGAGCGGTCGAGTTGAAGGGACTTCACGACTTTTACCAAGCGGACCTGGTAGAGATGATACCGCACGCGAAGGTGAACAAGGGATTCAAGTACCTCATGACGATGATTAACGCGTTTAGCAAGTACGCGTACGCAGTTCCGTTAAAAACAAAGACGGGTGTAGAGGTCGCACGAGCTCTGGAACCGATTCTGCGCGCTAATAAAATGAAATATCTTCAGACGGACAACGGGAAAGAGTACTACAACAGCGTCGTACAAACGTTGCTGAGGAGATATGGTGTCACACTGTATTCTACGTATAGTGAGAAAAAGGCGTTCATCGTGGAACGCTTCAACCGTACGTTGAAAACTCATATGTATCGTGCGTTCAGCGAACAAGGTCATTACCGTTGGTTGGATATGTTACCGGAACTGGTCAGAGTGTACAACGACAGCGTGCACAGAACGATCGGAATGAAACCATGTCAGGTGAACGAATCCAACGAACGCACGGTGCTACGACGGATTCACAAGAACACAGCGAGAAGCATCGACTATAAACAACCAAAGATCAAAGTAGGCGATCGAGTGCGTATAAGCAAATACAAAATGACGTTCGCCAAAGGATATATGCCTAACTGGACGAACGAGATATTCCATGTTCACACGGTACGTACCGCCAGCGTACCCGTCACTTATTCGTTAAAGGATCATACGGGAGAAGTGTTGAAAGGCGGTTTTTACGAACACGAAATCAGTAAATCGAACGTTGGTGACGTGTACTTGGTAGAAAAGATCGTACAACGTAAAGGTGATCGTGTGAAAGTCAGGTGGTTAGGATTCGATGGTAAACACGATTCGTGGATACCCAAGAAGAACTTGCTATAACAAGGAATTGGCTTGCGGAATAGAACCAGTATGCGACGGTGCGTTACGATGACAACATGCGCGCTGTGTACGGTGTGAAAGACGTTGTGTTGCATCCTGGCTACGATGTGTACGTCGTGAACACGCCCGAGAACGAGATCGAGCGCATGCGCAGGATATTAACAGTACACGAGTATTGGCAACGGGTTACTAATCGTGTGACGAGATTCCGACTCAGCGAAATAGTACATAGAGGCACCGGATTCGATCACTACAAAGAATGTGTTTGGTCGGATCCGAACTGTGAAACGGGTCCTGACACTTGTGTGTGCAGTTACATATCTGTCGATTGTACGAACATAGTGCGAATATTAACTAGACTTTGGACGGAACAAAATGAAAATATTACAACAAGCGCACAGACTAAAAATAAAGGACGTGGACTATTCGAAATTGTGTGGCGATGGTGGTGGCGGTGGTTGTGGCAGAAAAAAACGTAAGCACGGACGTCTTCTCCCCGATACCGTACGTTCGATCATCTGCGGACCTTCCGCGTGTGGAAAGACTAACGTCATGTTCAACCTATTGTTCGATGTGAACGGGTTGAGATTCGCGAACCTGTACGTGTTTTCTAAATCATTGTTTCAACCCAAATATCAGATGCTGGAAACCCTGATGACACGACTTTCCAACGAAGGAATGGGTTATCACGCGTACAACGATAACGATGAGGTACCCCCTCCTGACGAGGTCGATCCCAATTCTATTATTGTGTTCGACGATGTGTCTTGTGAAAGACAACACAACATACGCAAGTATTTCGCTATGGGACGACACAGTGGAGTGGACACGTTTTACCTGTGTCAGACGTACAGCCAAGTGCCGAAACAGTTGGTACGCGACAACGCCAATCTAATAGTGTTGTTCAAACAGGACGATCTCAACTTGAAGCACGTGTACAACGATCACGTCAACATGGACATGAAATACGACACGTTTAAGAACGTGTGCGCTGAAGCGTGGAAAGATCGTTACGGGTTTCTCGTCGTGGACAAGGATTCTTCTATCGACATCGGTAGGTACAGAGCTGGTTTCGATCGTTTCATAGTAGTCACGTCTAACGATTAACAGCTGTTCACCAAAAAAATTGTCGAGCGTACGGGTAAATACAAGTGTCCCGCTGTCAGCAACGTTAGTCGACGTACCGACGTTTATCGAGATGGACGAAAAGAAGAAACGATTAGCCCACGATATCGACACGATCAGCGATGACATACGGAAGAAATACCGTGCGTTAAAACACGGTATCCGTGAAGAGGAAGCAACTTTATCCAAAAGTTACAAACCGATACTGGAACCGTTACAAACTATTTCGCAAGCGTTGGTTGAAAAAAAACGTAAAACAACAAACGAAAAGTCGACGAAAAAGATGAAGCGTGAGGAGGAGGAGGAGGAGGAGGAGGAGGCGGTGGAAGAGGAGGATCTGATGGGCGCGAGTAGTAAGATCGATATAGGAACACCGCTCCGTCACCGATCGACACCACGTTTCCTGAAAACACCCGTGATAGCCGAAACATCGGACGAGGACGACGACGACGAGGACGATCCTAGTCTCAACATCGAAAAAATGTTAGACACACCAGAAGGAAGGCGTGAAGCGCGTAGATATTTTCTGTCCAAATACGACAGCGCATCGTTAGCGAACAAGTACATGCGCATGATCGTGTCGGCCGAACGTGATCGTCTGATGGACTATACATACGGTGTAAGAAACACAAATGGAAAATGGATGATCGGTGATTCACCGTTTGAAATCGAAACGGACGATACGATCCTCATCAACGGTAAACGATATAAAGGCACACCGGGTCTATACGAACTCGTGTTCATGAAGGACCCTAACGAAAACATTTACAACGAGACGGATATGAAGGCGTACAAAGATATACTACGCGCCACCAACGCGCACAAGCATTATTATTTAGCGAACGCTCAGGTAAAGGCGAACAGAGGTGTAAAATATAAACGGATAATATCAAAGCTGTTCCCACCCAAACGTACAGGACACGGGTATAATACCGACAGAACGTATATGGTAGCGTCGAAAAAAAAAGACAAAATCGATTACGTGCACTGGGACGATCCGAATGAACTGGTGGACAGATTGCGAGTGTTGATAGCGTCACAGCGCGCTGGAAACGGTGGGCACACGAACGAAATCGTTTCAATAGTAGAAGAACTACGTGAAGCTGACATCATCGTATAAATTAGACGGGTATACGACGACTACCGTCATTAGCAACAGCATCGAGACACGATTCACACATGTATACCACGCTAGTGTTTATTATCGCGTCCACGAGAGTCGTCGCATCGTCTTTCGAGAGTAATAACGCGAACGATATAGACTTCGCTATCGATTACTTGACGCGTTACGGATATGTGCCCGACGATAGTTTACAAGACACAGACAACGCCACCGTCGACGGCGGCGTTATTACGTCCTACCTGCGGACGTTTCAAGAGAATTACAATTTAACCGTAAACGGAGAATTGAACAACGAAACGATGAATCTGATGCAGGCGCGGAGATGTGGTAACAAAGATTTTGCGTCGTACACCTTACGAACGCATTGGACCAAGAGACGACTGTCGTGGCGATTCGTTCACGGTACCGCTGACGCTATAAAAGCGACACGACAAGCGTTCGCTATATGGCGGAAACATTCAAATTTGGAATTCGAATATCGACCCAACGACATAAATGTGTACATAGCCATCGCTATGAGATATTTTAAACACAGGTGTCTGACCTCCAAGTGTACGATCTGTGGGTACGATTTGGACGGACGGGGAGGTATACTCGCACACGCTTACTACCCGCCCGATCTACCTTACAACACTTCCGAAATACATATGGACTACTACGAATCGTGGAATTATACGAACGCAACCGAAATACCGGACGATCAGACCAGTTTTCTACAGGTGCTAACGCACGAGATCGGACACGCGTTAGGACTGGCTCATTCCCTCGAGAAGGAATCGATCATGTACCCTTTCTACGTACCGCGCTCGGATGGACCGTTCGACCTGAGAGACGACGATATAAGAGGCATTCAGCACTTGTACGGGAAGCCGTCGATCGCTATGGCGACGACGACGACGACGGCGAGGTCGATGACGAACGACACCGTCCGAACGACGACGGATTTATGTCGACTAAAGAATGTTAATCAATTTTTAATAATCAACAGACACGTATATATAGTGCACGATAACTTTTTGTGGACAATGGACCTCGAGTCGAAGCGTCTGGGTGGTGGTGGGAGTCCGCTTCTGTTGACAGATTGGTTGACGTTCTTACCGTTAACGTTCACCAAAGTTTCGGCGATGTACCAGAGACCGCGCTCCGAAGAAGTGGTGCTCTTCATAGACGGATACGTGTACATGTTCGATATACACAGTCTACAGCCGGTGAACGGGTATCCAAAAGCGATCACGACTCTCGGTGTTCGCACGCTGACAAAAATAAACGCTGCGATACACACCTACACAGGACGTACATTTCTGCTGTATAACGATATGTATTACGGTGAGATAGACGAGTGCTCGTTCATGATCAAGAAACACGGATACGTTAAAGATCGCTTTGTCGGCTTACCTGAAGCCGTTGATAGCGCGTTTCGATATACCGACGGAAAGATTTATTTCTTCAAAGACGCACGTGTATACGTGTACGATGAATTTCTAAACACGATCGTGAAAGGAAAACATACCGACGGACTCTACGTCGTCGGAATAAAATGTATAGACAGTACGATCGTATCAAAACTAATCGATTTATTACGTGAATACGTATAAATTCTGCGTACGATGGTCGACGCGCATCATTAACGAGATGAGCGTTGACAAGTTCGGCAGACACCAGAGCGCCGTCAGAGTCCAAAGGGAGACGCGACGCAGTCTGCGGGAGGATATCGGAATCGCGATGACAGAGGACGGACACTTTGATGTAGCGGGGAAAAAAATACACAACTTGGGCGAACCGCATGATGGTAACGATGCCGTTCCACTGCGGTTCGTGCAAGACCACTGTCTGGTCGTCGATCCGTCAACGCAAGGTTCCTCGAGAATAGACGTGAAAGGTAGTAAGCTCATCAACGTCGGCGCTCCCATCGATCTCACGGATGCTGTCAACAAGCAGTATGTAGACTACACGTGTTTGCGTTTCACGACGGTACCGAACAAGAAGAACGGTACCGTCATCGATGCGCGGGACCATCGCATACAGTCTCTGAGAGACCCGATTCGTGCGAGAGACGCTGCGACCAAAGTATATGTGGACGCAAAGATCATACCGAAGGATACGAACTCTAACCTAATGGTCGGCAACGTGCGGATAACGCAGTTAGCGTCGCCTGTCAACAACAAAGACGCTGTAAACTTGGAATTTTTGAACCAGCATACAATCACAACAGTAAACGACTCTTATTTAAACGCACAAGGAAAGACTATTCTGAACGTCGGTGACGGTGGCACACGGCCCACAGACGCTGTGAACGTGCGTCAATTGGAGGACACGAAGCGGTACGCGAAGAGCGAAACGTACAAACTCGCAAAAGTGTTCCAACACCGTTGGGAGAAAGTGGTATCGTATATCTATAAATTGCATACGCACGCAGCGCGTACTTCACTCGGCGCCGAAGAGGCAGAGTTACTACTCACGAGCAAGGCGGAGACGAGCAAATTGATTAGCGATCTTGACAAGTCCTTCGACAAAAAGGACGAGAACGATTGGAGATCTCTTTATCGACAGCAGGCGAAACAGTAGACATGTACGAACTTCGTAGTCGTGTTGATAAAAAAAAGGGGCGTGGTCTCATAGGAAAAATAGTTAAAAGCGCGGTACCATTCGTCACAAAGTCAGTACCTACACTGATCAATCGAGCGGTGGACGTATTACCTGTGGAACTACATCTGCCCGGCTACAGATTCTGCGGACCCGGAACGAAACTAGAGGAGAGATTGGATCGTGGTGATCGAGGAATCAACGAGTTGGACGAAGCCTGTCGCGAACACGATATCGCCTACTCCAAGTATAAGGACAACGAACGAAGACGCGTAGCGGATCGTGTGCTAGCCGGCAAGGCGTGGGAACGTGTGAAAGCTTTGAATTCAGGCAACAGTGAAAGAGCGTACGCGGCGGCCGTAGCGGCAGCGATGAAAGCGAAATCGGCGTTAGGTAGCGGACTATGCTGTGGTGGTGTGCGTAAAAGGCGTCGTCGCACCGGTCGACGCAAGTCGATTCGGCGCACGATAATCAAGAGAAGGAGGAGGACGACAGGGACGGGACGACGAAGACGGACCGGTGGTGGTGGTAAAAGGGCTTCGGGACTATACCTTCGTCCGTACCGAAAAAACTAATCGAAATACCCGTGCGCCCGTTGTCCGATGGAGATCTGTACGAGTACGCGAAACGATTGCGCGTACCTCATTTCAGAGGCGTGTACATGCGCGACGCACTTCCTCGCTCACCGTGGGAGAACGAAAGCGCGATCGTGAATCTGGACGACGCTACCGGACCGGGCACGCACTGGGTATGCTACAAGAAGCGTGGTGACGGAGTCACGTACTTTGATGGATTCGGCAATCTACGCCCTCCCGTCGAGCTAATACGGTACTTTGGATCGTACGTGAACGACGTTCGTTACAATTACGCGCGTAAACAACCGCCGGACACGGTCATCTGCGGACATTTATGTTTGGATTTTTTGACATCAAACGATCAGTAAACGACGAGATGTCTTCACTTACGGTCACCGTCACGGGTACGGATCCAAGCGCACTGGTTTGTGACTTTTTTCCACCGCTCGAACTGACGGACGGTGAATGGTATGCAGGACTGCTGGACTTTACCACGTACAACTCTATACCGAACGTGGAAAGCGGAAGAAACAACGTCTTTCCTGTACTAAAGGGTCCACGTAAAACGCTAGAACTCATCAAAATACCGACCGGTGCGTACGAAATCAGTGATATCGAAACGTACCTGAAGAAAGAGCTATCAGACCCGAAATTTACTCTACGCCCTAACAACAACACGTTAAAATGTGAACTTTATTGCTCATACGAGATCGATTTCGAGCGTACAGAACACGGAATCGGTACCATGTTGGGTTTTTCCAAGAACCGCAAGTTAGAAGCGTATATATTACACACGTCGGACACACCAGTAAACATTAACAAAGTGAACGTTTTGGAGATAAGGTGTAACGTCGTACAAGGTTCATACAAGGCGGGACGAAACGACCATATACTGCACTCGTTCTACCCGACTGTCGAGCCTGGATTCAAGATAGTCGAAACGCCTGCCAACGTCATTTATCTTCCGCTTAACATACTACACTTGTGTAACGTTACAGTGTCCGTACACGATCAGGACGGTGATATTGTGAATTTTCGTGACGAAGTTATCACCGCACGTATACATTTGAAACGCGCGTAGTAATCATGGGATTTTATTTCAACGATACCGCTTTACCTACAGCATCGGTGACGAAGAGCGGTGGTACACACAAGATAAAAGTGGACGACACTTTTGGACAGAGTATCAGTAGACGTACGTCGTTGACACGATTAACAACGGCTAACCGACGCTACCTGATTTCACAAGGATTCAAACTCAAGAAAAACAAGTAATATGGCGGACAGTGGTATCGTCTTATCGGTCGAACGACGACCGTTTTTTGAAGACAACATAACACATTACGAATATCATCCTCATGCACCATACGCGTCGACGTCGCGATACGGAAATAACGATGAGATACGTATACCTATCCTGCAACAGGAAGTCTTCACTTTACCGATGGAAAGTTTCCTGTACGTTGAAGGCAAGTTGAGCAAGAAGACCGACAGCATCGATACTGTGAACGTGAAAATGGTCAACAACGCGATCGCATTTCTCTTCGAAGAAATCCGATACGAACTGGCCGGTGTGGAAGTGGATCATACCAAGAGCGTTGGCATCGCATCCACTATTAAAACCATGCTATCCGTTGGTATGCATGACGTGGTTTCGATGAAAAACGCCGGTTGGGTTGCCCCCACGGCTAACGAGCTAACACCTTCCGGTAAAAACGGTGAATTCAACTTTTGCATACCATTGAGGATGCTGATGGGATTTGCTGAGGATTTCACGCACGTCATATTAAACATGAAACAGGAACTGATACTGTTGCGCACTTCCACTGACGTTAACGCACTGTTCTCGTCCACGGATACGTCAGCTAATGCCGATATAGAACTGACCAAAATCTCTTGGATGATTCCGTTCGTGTACGTGAACAACGAAGTACGGATACGGCTGTTGGACATCGTACGCAAGGATTTACCGCTTTTCTTACCGTTTCGCAGTTGGGAACTCCACGAGTACACGGCTTTACCTTCAACTGACAGACAGACTTGGACGGTAAAAACAACGACACAACTGGAGAAACCGCGGTACGTGATACTCACGTTCCAGACCGCTAGAAAGAACGATCTGAAGAAACACGCGGACGAATTCGATCACTGCAAGGTGACCAACGCAAGACTCTTTCTGAACGACAAATACTACCCGTACGATAACCTGAACCTGGATATCGATAATGGGCGTTACGCTCTGCTGTACGACATGTATACAAGATTTCAAAAATCGTACTATCATAGAACTCAACCCAACGTACTTCTAGCACCGACCGAGTTCATAGCGAAAGCACCGCTATTCGTCTTCGATTGTAGCAGACAGGACGAGTCGCTCAAGTCGTCACCGGTCGACGTCAGATTAGAATTCGAGTCATCGACCAATTTCCCCCCTCAGACCGCGGCCTACTGCTTGATACTGCACGATTCGCTCAACGTCTACACTCCGCTGTCCAACACGGTGCGCAGACACAATTAAACTCACTCTATAATTGTTTTTTTGCTGTAAATATTATGTTGCTTTTTACAATATTATGTGTGTGTGTATTTCATGTATGTGTTTTTTTTATATTAAAAGATGTAATCAATTTTCATGTATTTTATTTTCTTAATACCTGTAACCTCCCTCTTTCCGAACGGTGGGAGAGGGAAACGTCTCCCCTCCTATTCTTCGCTCAGTGTTTCATCAGCGCGAGTCGTGAGAGGACGTGCACGATGCTTTCGTACGATCACAAGGATGACGATAACGATCGCAACGAAAACCGCTATTTCAGACAGTGCGGTGAAGCGATGACGATCAAGTCCGTATCTCCGGACGACAAAAAAAGTGCAGATCGCACTGATTAAAAAAATCATATCTCCTTATCCACGTTACAGAAACATTGAAGACCGTTTAAGGAGTTTTAAAGATTGGCCGATATCGTTGACGATAACGCCTAAAGAACTAGCCGAAGCGGGTTTCTTTTACAACGGATGCAACGATAGAGTGATATGTTTTTGCTGTGGAGGCGGTTTAAACAAATGGGAGCGAGGAGAAAACGCTTGGACGGAACACGCACGTCATTTCCCCGTGTGCTCTTACATAATGTTAGTGAAAGATAAAAAATTCATCCTAAAGGCATTGGGTATCATTACCGAACCGGAAGCAGCAGCAGGAGCAGCAGCAACAGCAGTGGCAGCAGAGAACGGACAAAGCACCGACTCGATCAAAGAGAATAACAAAAAAGAACCGGATGCAGCAGCAGCAGTGGCAGCAGAGAACGGACAAAGCACCGACTCGATCAAAGAGAATAAAAAAGAAGAAGAAGGGGGTCCGGATCGGGATACGATGTGCAAAGTTTGTTACGCACACATTGTTGAAGTCGTACTTATTCCCTGTCGTCATTTTGTCATATGTGTGAATTGCGCTATCACTCTAAATCAGTGTCCCGTATGTAGAGCCACATACACCGCTTATATGAGAGCGTATTTCTAGTTCGTTTTCATGCACTGAGAACGTCTAAACAACGTGCAGTCAGAAAACGAACAGCAAATTCATACTCGCGCTTACCGACTGTTAATACAAAAGCAAGAACGTTTCGTCTAATGCATGAAATAAACCAGTAAAAATAGTTTAAAAAACAATGCTGCTGCTGTGACGGAAGTGCTTATAAATAAACGATATCTCACTACTTCCTCAGTGTTTCGGAAGGACGTGTCGAGAACGAACGCATGGAGCTGTTGACTTCGTACGAGTACAGACGATGCAGTGACTTAACGAACGCAGTACTGTACCCTGTAGATCTTTTTGTATACAACGTTTTGACGCAAGAATTTGTTGCACTGATTCGTGACGTGGAGACAAGGTACAAAGTAAACGTTCCGAAAAAATTCTTTACGGACGTTTCACAACATACAACGTGTCTGTTTCGTGAGACGGACGGATCGGCAGCGTTCCTAGTAGCACCGAACACATTGTTTGTAACGAAAAAAGATGGCAGTCGACGAGCTAGCAGTCATACTTGACTTTCACTGTTTCGTGGACGATAACGGAAACGAACTCGTCAAGGAACTGGCCGTTATGGATGTCACCGCATTTACCAGCAGACATTGGATATTTGCACCACCAGTGGACACGAACGTTTCGAATCACAAACACATGAGGACGAACCGATGGTTAACGGAGCATTATCACGGACTAGAGTGGAGGGACGGGGAGACATCGTACGAACATCTTGTGCCGATATTAGTAAAATACACGTTTCCTTTTAACTATGTGTTCGCAAAAGGTTTACAGAAAAAAAGATTTCTGGAAAAGCGTATCGTGCATTACAATATTATAAATTTAGAAGATTTCGGTTGTCCTAAACTCGAACAATTACGTCCGATGCACGGAACAGCATGTTTCGCGCACCGTTTATTTCCAGAAATATGTACAAATAATAGAGTGCACGCTTTACGCGAGTGGGTTATATCGGATTTTAGACTTATCAGTAGGTTTCTGGTAAATTATTAACATTTTTGTTTTTATTTAGCATCATGTCGCTTGCATAAAAATTACTGCCTTCACACCCTGTCTAGACGCATAAAAAACTAGTGCCGCCGTCTGGTCGTCTTTCCCCTTCCGCGCTCAACAGGAATCAATGACATCACTCTGTCTAGACGTATAAAAAAATAGCGGCATCTTTCGCATGCATAAAATTACTGCCTTCATGTCAGAATAAGATTACATAACCCTGTCTAGACGCATAAAAAATTAGTGCCGTCGTCTGGTCGCCTACCCCCCTTCCGCTCTCAGCAGGAGTCGATTACAACACCTTGTCTAGACAGATAAAAAAATAATTGCCGACTGGTTGCCTCCTCCCACCCACCGAACATGACGTGTGAAAGCGGCTTCATCCTGTTTCACAGGGTTAATAATAACAGTTTACTGCTCGTTGTCTGGTTCCCCCCCCCTCACGCCGTCTGGTTTCCCCCTCCTCAACAGCCTCCCTACTTATAACGACGCAAACGAGCGTTATTTAATTCAGACCTTGACAGAGACGCAAGCGAATAGTGATTCTTCTTCATTAGAAATGGCTTCATTCGTTGCTAAGTTCGCGGACATTAGTGCTATACAATATAGGAAAATTAAAGAACTAGTAATGGGTGTAAAATATCCCATAGTGCAACTTCAAAACGTAGACAGTAAATACGGAAATGCTGTACTCGCTACTATCCAAGACTATACGGACGATAAATTGAAATATCGTGTTTATCTTCCAAGGAGATACGCAGGCGTTTGGGAAGACGATGAGTTAAAACATTTAGCACCGAACTCACTATATCTCGTTTACCGTGGAGAAAAAAACAGGGCCTACGTGGTGGACATTTTAATGTAATACTGGATGGACATCTTATGAAGTAACAAGTATATTTGTATGTCATAATGTACACATTATTAAATTTGTAATATATATAGCGCTTACATGTAATTCATTTGTTTTAATTACAATTCAATGTGTGTCTGTGTGTGTGTGTGTGTGTGTGTGTGTATGTGTGTGCATAATATGTATTTTAACTTGAATGCAATCATAAACTTGTAATATAGTGTGATTACATATATTTTTTAATTGTACAAAATTGACAATGTACAGGTGTTTACATATTATGTATTTTAACTTGTAATTAGTATGCATACATATATTTCTTAATTATACACAATTGAAAATGTACACGTGTTTACATATTATGTATTTTAACTTGTAAGTAGTGTGCATACACGTATTTCTTTTATTTTAATTATATGCAATTGTCAATTCAATTCCTTGTGTGTGTGTGTGTGTGTGTGTGTTTAAATATTTTAACTTATAATATATTGTGTGTGTGTGCATAATATGTATGTTAACTTGAATGCAATCATAAACTTGTAATATAGTGTGATTGCATATATTTCTTAATTGTACAAAATTGACAATGTACAGGTGTTTACATATTATGTATTTTAACTTGTAATTAGTATGCATACATGTATTTCTTAATTATACACAATTGAAAATGTACACGTGTTTACATATTATGTATTTTAACTTGTAGTGCGTGTGTGTGTGTGTGTGTGTGTGTGTGTGTGTGTGTGCGTGTTTAAATATTTTAACTTGTAATATATTGTGCTTATTGATAAAATTAAACGATATTATCTTAACATTTCATTGTATTTAATTTCAAAAAAATCCTTTGAACTAACAGTACATTTAATCATATTTTAAATAACAGTATAACATTCAATCTACAAGCTTGAACGGTCGTTGCGCACCGACCGTTATTAGATACATTCAATTAATAAACAATCAAATTTATATTAAAATAATTGCATAATGGTAATATATTACAGAAACTAAAGAATAATTTTAAAGCAACTTACCCTGTACGAGATATTCTGTCTTTCACCGATGATGTCAAAGCAGAATCCAACGATGGTATGTACTTCAACAGATCAAATCTGTCGGCTTTTTATACATCGCTGAACCCCGCTTAAGGAAATGAAGATATGCAGTCATGAACAATAAAAAAGTTAACGACTCAGGAAGGCAGATGTTCAGAGACTTGTTTGCCTAACCACGCCCGTGAACAAGGTCGACCACTACCGAATATCAGCTAACGCCCAGACGTCCTTACTACCACAATATATATTTAAATTCTTTTTTTATACAAAATAATTGTCAACTCCGAACAGACACTTATTACTTTTTTATACAAAATAATTGTCAACTCCGAACAGACACTTATTACATACCCCGTCACAATAATACAAATGATAATAATTTTTTTTTATTTTTAAATTTAAGTTTTCAATTGTGTATCTGTAATTGCTTAAGTGTTTATTTTCAACTTTCCTTTTCCATGCATGATGCGTGTGTGTGTGTGTGTGTGTGTGTGTGTGTGTGCGTTCCACAATAAATCTCAGCGGAAGCCAACTGCCACTTGTCCCTATTATTCATGTGTGTTTCTTACAACAACAAACGTAGGGCCCGCTATAGCGAGCGCTAGACCAACAGGTTGGTGCGAACGTATTTTTACAATCTGTATATATTTACTTACCTATAGAAAATTACATATCAATCAGAATATCCGACACACAGACCAATCCTCGACGACGAACCGGATCACCGCGTGACCCGTTCGACGCTCGCCGTTCGCCATTCGCCGTCGGCGGCGGACGGCGTCCGACAGCAGATCAACCGGACGGCGGCCGGCGAACGGCGAACGGCGAACCGGATCACTACACGGGCTCGCGATACAGTTCGCCACGACACACGGACACGCCGCCTTGCCAACAATACACCGCATCGACCGCAGTGACGTTCATATACAAAACCCGTACACTATAACACACGCAAGAGTCGACTACGGCGATTAACCAGCACGAGTCGGCAACGCCGACCACGACGATTTTACAACATGACCGAAAGGAAAAACTCCTTGCATATACAAACCCGTACACTATAACACATGCACGAAGCGGCAACGTCGACGACGTATACACCGATCAACGCACACATAACCCCACTTTATACTCACCGCCCACAACATGACCGAAAGCCGACTACCAGATTTTTACCCCCACCACCTAGATTTTTGAATTTCCCGCCATATGAGTCACATCCGGGGTAGAACTGTCTGTTTTACCCTACTTTTACTACTTAATACTTTTCTTGGCGTGTTGGTACTGGAAGGTTTCAAGTTGATTCAGGAATCTGGGTATAGGTAAGGGTGTATGATACTCTTACTTATTAAAATTAAAAATTTTAATCTGTGCGATTTTTTGATACTTTTAAAATCGTCACATACCCTTGATTAAAAAAAAACCGTTGCTGGTAAACTACCCCTTTCCCTTAACCGATCTTCACCAAAAACGACAAGTCTTGGGAACTCTACAATTTAGGGCTGTATGCAAAACAGTATTTGATTATGTTTGAATTTGCGGCTGTTATCGTTTGCCATAGAAAATAATTACCATTGATTAAAAAAAAAACGTTGCTGGTAAACTACCCCTTTCCCTTAACCGATCTTCAACAAAAACAGCAGGTCTTGAGTACTCTACAAATCAGTCCTGGGTGCAGAAAATTATTTGATTCTGTTTGAATTTGAGGCTGTTATCGTTTGCCAAAAAAAAAATCTACAGACACACAGACAGACACACACACAGACACTTTTCGAAAAATGACTTTTTTTCATGTTTTGAGTGTAGTACAATCAGAATCTGCAATAATCTCGAACACGATTTTTTTGCCATCACCATACTTCCATTTCCTTAAGGAACATGGCAGTAAAAACAAAACAATTTGATTTACCTGGTCTTTACAAACTAAACTGTTCAGTCTGTAAGTAAGTCTACATAGGGGACACAGGACGTTGCTTTAAACAGAGATACGTTGAACAAACAAAGGCACTACACTCCACCACCGAATCAATCTTTGTAACCGACCTCATTGAAGCAAACCACACGTACACAAACATAAAGGCAACATGGATATTCTACACGTGCACACAATAGGCATAAAACTAGACACTCTTGAACTACTAGAAATATACAAACACATAAAAACGACATCCTAAAGGAACAGACACAATTCAAATCACACGTACTATTCAAACATATCACACCGCACACATACAATGTCGATCTTTCAAACGACGGCGCCGTCACCAAGAACAAGACGGACAGCGCTCCAAGTGGCAGCCTCTGACGAAGCTCATAATAAGCGAAAACTGGTTTAGGCTATAAGGTAAAAATTTCACATTTTTACCATTGAAAAACTTAGTGTTCCGAGTCAGTAGTGTTATACTTATAAATAGTCATCAACAGGCTTATTCTGATCCGCTGTATCGAACGTCCGGCTGATAGTCGTGATGATTCCCAGCGTACAAAAAGAAAGATGGATGTATAAAAATGAGAGACATTGATTTAAAGAGATTATAAAGTGGGAAAAACAAGAAATGCAAAGCTAGAGTAAATAAACAGAAAGGTGGAATGGGCACAAGATAGCTGGGAAGTAAGAGATCAAAGTAAATAAATTTATTGAAAATAGTAACTTTTATGAGAACAAAAGAATGGAGTGAATTATAATTATCAATATATAATGTATAAAGGATACTTGTGTGTGCAAAGCAACGGCGGCTCATCAGGAGAGGTAAGGGAGGATAAGCCTCCTAAATGAAATTTAGAAAAATATTAAAGGCAAGCAACTAGTAATAGGCTCTAATTTTTACAATTAATAATTAAATACACTTTCACTTGTGAACAAACTTACTTTTTGTTATATCCTCATACGCACGTTTCGGAGTAGTTTGCTCCTTCATCAGTGAGGTATAAATGCAGAAAGCCTCAAGGCGTTGGTAATCTCTAACGGTTTTATGGGGATTGGTTGTGTGTGGGGGTGTGTGTAGATGGAAGGGGGTTGGTGCGAGATTCTGAATTGTGTCCGTGTCCGTTGTGTATTATTGTGTCGAATAGTGTGTTGGATTTAAATTGTAATTGTTCATTGAGTATGTTGTTTGGTTGTGTTTTGTTGTGTTTGTATATTTCGTATTGTTCTGCGGTGTTGAGTTTGCGACTTTTGGGCATGTAGTGTAAAATTTCAATATTGTTTTTTATGTTGGTGTAACTGTGGTTTTCTGTTTGGATGTGTGTGGCAAATGTGCATTGTAAGTTGTTATTGGATAGAGCTTTTGTGTGTTCAGAAAATCTGGAGTAAAAAGATCTTCCTGTCTTGCCTATATAGAATTTATTACAATCGTTGTAGTTTAATTTATATACGCCTGTTTTGTTGTATATGTCTTTGTCTTTGTTTGTGTCGTTAATGCGTCTCTTGATGGTATTGTTAGTTCTGTATGCTATTTTGTAATTGTGTTTTCTGAATGTGTTGGCAATTTTGTGTGTGTTAGAGTTGTAGTATGTGAGTGTGATGTATTTGTTTTGTTGTGTGTTATTTGTATTTGTGTTGTTTTGTTGTGTTTGTATAGGATTTTTCTATGTAATTTGTTTATTAATTCAGGATTGTATCCGTTTTTTATTGCCATGTATTTTATTGTGTTAAGTTCTTCATTGTAGTCTTGTTTATTTAGTGGTATTTTTGTGAGTCTATGTAGCATATGGTTGAAGGCTGCATGTTTATGTTGTGTTGGATGATTTGATGTGTTGTGTATAACCATGTCAGTTGTGGTTGGTTTTCTGTTGATTTTGTATGTGTATGCGTATTGTTTGTTTTGTTGATTGTTAAGTCTGGAAAGTTTATACTGTTGTTTTTTTTTCTATTCTAATTTTTAATGTAAACGAACCCGTAACCAGTCTGTAAATACAATTTGGCTTTAAATTATCTGATTACTTACAAAATGCTTTTTAATCACGCGTTACCAATAGGCAGAATAGTAGCAGAGGCAGGGATCTGAGTAGCCGCCGTAGTAGTAGTAAGACTATGTGAGAACTGTGACTATAGGGAGTTGGGGGGGGGGGGGGGCTAGTGCATCTGTAACCGTACTTGGGAGGCGACGAGTGAATTAGCCTCTCGGCACGGTTCGATGTGGTTTCTGTTAATTTTACGCACTCTTTACGTTCTTGTGCTCCTTGTGCGTCTATGTTTATTATTTACCTTCTCTTGGCATGTGTTTGCGATCTCTACTACGAGAATAAAATGTATTGAGCAGAAGAAAATTAAAGTGATATTGCAGTATCGTAAAAATACATTATTACCGAACAACACTTATTCAATAATAAACCATTTTCCTGGCTGAGTGATTTTGAGAGAAATGAAATAACGAAACCTGGTCGACCTACCACAAAACTTTTATTTCTTAAAAGGCACAAAAACAAATCTTGAAGTGTCCAGTCGTCGTTGTACACCCAACATAATGGCTATCAGGTAGTGGAGTAAATTCGAAGTTATTCTGCTGACTCTCCTTATCTGTTAAACACAAACAAGACTATATGATCTGCTTAACACTTACAAGTAAATTCATCACAGCTTACAAACGCTGTAAAAAGCGGTTTGTCTTGGGGGGGATGATGCTATGACTGAGCGTGGCTCAGGTGACAGTCTCGTAGCCTCTCCTTCCTTATGGCACACCGCCCGTCACTGGTGCATAGCGGGTTGCGTGTGAAGAAAGCGGGCCGATCACCTGCAGAAAACCGGAATCTGAAGAGCACTAAGACCCCCTACCCCCCACCATAAAGAAATCTCAAATATTATGAAATTATTACTTTACGCAAAAATATTTTAAAATCCGCACACGTAAAGTTGTCTTCACGTTACCGGTCTGTTGAAGCCCACTTAATGACCGATGTTATTTTTAAAATAGTATTTCAATTTGATAACTGTCAATAGTTAAACGTAATATTTTAAAAATCGATTAAATACGAGTCACAAATAATTACAGATATAATAATAATAGTAGTTATTAAAAACCTGATTTTCGACTAAGAAATTATTAATTAATCAAAAAATTAACGATATGAAGTTTAGACAAAAACAAGTTTAATCTGATAAATGCTATCAGTAAATGGGATTAATTCTAAAACACAAAAATAAAACTATATAAATTATTTAATATTAAAGTACGCCCACGAGTGCTTCAATTTCCGTTGTTAAATTAATACGATAAAATTAATGAGCTGCTGTATTGAAAATTTAATACAAAAAAGCAGCCGTCACTTCCTGTTAATAACACATGTTGGTATTAGTAGATTTACAATATCAAAACAGGCGTAATTATATAAATGGCGTCCCTTATTGCATTTATTATTTTAATCCTTCAATGTAATATTAGTGAATAATACGTCAATAAAATTAATAACTAATACCTTAATAATAACAAATGTAGTTTGTAATGTTTTACAATAACTTTTACATTGATCCTTTGATCAGTAATCTTGTATACATTCGTTTTATTCTCAGAAGGGCCAAATTCAGTAATCACGTATATAGGCCTAAACGTTTTCAACTTATGCTTCGTCAGTATTGCTGATACATGACGTTTGTTGTGATGTTATTCACTCTAGTCCAGCGTTTCCCAAACTGTTTACCCCAAAATTTTAGAAAAATAATAAAAATATTGAATAAAATAAAATGTCTAACTTGGAAAAAATAATAAAAAGAGACTAAAAAGAAGAAAACCTTTGATATTGTAGCCTTTTGGCTGTTACTGATGAATGAATACACACCGATAACTGAAAAAGCTATAAAGGCACTGGTTCCATTTTATAAATTTTATATTTGTGAGTCACCGTTTTCAACAATAGTCCAAATTAAAAAAACGTAGATCTCAGGTTCAACCATTGGAACATGAGCGTGAGTTTGTCCAATATTCGACAGCAGAACAAGGACGTAATGAAAAAACAGCGATCCCATATAAATATATCGCATTAAAATTTGGAAGCAGAAAGACTACAAAACCTACTTAATACAGAACTTAAACCCTCCGAATACCACGGTCCAGATGGAACATAGAATACCACGGGGGTCTTTGTGAGACCCCATTCTTAATTTTGATTCTTGACGACGTTTTGTGTGTCGGGTGGTTCAACTCTTTCACTTCACACCTGATGGTATTTAGGAAAAGTAAAATCATATTAGAAAATGATTAAAATTAATAATACTTGCTCAGAAAGTATTTATTTGGAAAAAGTGACAATTATGAAGTGGAGTGTTTTCAGCCAAAAAGTATCACCCTTTGAGACAAACACATCTCCAAAGTCTCCCACAATTTCTTCATCAAGTTCATCGCCTTGAATTTCATCATCTGCTTCATCAGCTATTTCAACAACGTCCTCAGCTGCAGAACATTCTGTAGTTTCTTGTACCTCATCGAGAAGGTCATTGGCTACAACTCTAGCCCTCTCCACAAGAAGTTTGGTTCTTGAAGACACAAGACGATCCATTTCACAACACGTACACACTGAACTTAGAATCAAACTGTACTGGAAGGAAAGAGATAACTAAACAACGAGTAGGACAAAGGGCAATGAGGGAACAACAGTGAGTGAGGGCAAAGTTTATTACGAGTAGGTAGACGTAGCTACAACTCGATACTCCCAATTTCTAGGAACATCTTGTTTGTAAAAAGGCGAAAATGACTTTTTGGAACCGCAGCTGTGTTTACACTTCATGAACTGACTCGAGTGACACAATATTACGAAACTACACAACGATTTCATATTCAGAAAAAGGGGTACACTGAATACCACGGGGGTCTCGCGAGGGCCCCAGCCAAATTTTTTAGGAAACACTACGTGATTACAGTTGTGATATTGACGTATTCAGCGGGAATGAAGATGAAAGTGGCAGTATATAGTTATAAAAAAAAGTCACAGAGCCACACTTAATTCCTTCCAGTTTTTCAATATATTTTCGTCGAAATTCCGTGAGACTGGGATCATTAACGACCCGATGGTATTCGGACGGTCTTATAATTATTTGTGTTTTTAATTATTTTCAAGTTAAGAAAGTTCAAATACAATTTATATGAGCAAATATGTTTAAATTTTATACGCCACAGAAATGTAAGTGTTTTGATAAATTTGTGTTACAGTCGGACACATCCACTGATATAACTAGGAAACCACAAGTAGTACCCACGGTAATATATTACGCGCATGTGCAGAATGTCTGTATAGACATGTGAGAGATATCTTGCCACTTAAGTCGGGCCACGTCGTTGTTAAGACTTCCTTCTAATCACTATATTCTGAATCGTATTGAATTAATGTGGAGCCAGTAGAAAGGATATGTTTTGCCCGTCACAACACAACATTAGATGCTTGATATAAAACAATTTATTGAGAAGGCGGTAAATGAAACAATGGCGGACAAGTGGAAACATTGCATCCAGCATATAATCAAGGAAGATGATAAGCTGTGGTAACTGGCCCACATTACCGACGTCGTTGCGAACGGTGGACAATCTTATCATTAATAACGCTGACTCAAGTGGTGATACAAGTTCAGACACAGATATGAAAGGCATTGAATTACACTCTGACAGCAACTGATAATATCCAGTACTCTGGTAATTATCAAATCTTCTTTTTTCGTTTTAAATGAACTTTACTTTTTGTTGCGATATTTAAACGGTTAATAAAAAACAACCCATTAACTGGTGTTATGAAATGTTTCAGCGTCGGTCTGACTCTGTCACACAAAATTTACAGGACGAACTCTTACAATTTACGTGTGTTTATACAATATCAATATTTATATTTATATTACCTCAAGATGTTATTTTTCCTTATTTGGAACATGTTTCGAGAGCTCCCGTGCTCTCATCCTCAGCCTTCGCGATCTTGCGTCTGGTGAAGTATTTGTGTGTTGGCTGGATGCTATTAAGGTTTCTTGTTGGACTCTGGTATTTTAAAGTTGTATTATTGTGTGTGATTGTGGTATATGTATTTGTATTTTGTGTATTTTCGACGTTGAGTGCTTTGAATATTGTGTCATGTTTTGTATTGATTTGTATTTGTTTACAATACAAATACAAATGGTATTGTACTTCACCAGACGCAAGATCGCGAAGGCTGAGGATGAGAGCACGGGAGCTCTCGAAACATGTTCCAAATAAGGAAAAATAACATATTGAGGTAATATAAATATAAATTTTAAATACTTTATATATATATATATATATATATATATATATATACACGTATATCAAGAAACGAACTGTAGCAGAAAGTGATTGAATATCAATATTACCTGTATATACCTTGTCTGTACTGCTTCTGTCAGAGTGACACGCCTCTAATTCAAGTTGCAAATACCGTTTCAGATGTGCCCCGCCTGTTTGGTTACATCAGGGTTAAGCTAAGAACGGAAACAGTCTACATTATGTTTTTGTATTATCACACCCAAGTTTTTAGTACTTGACAGCGTTTGTAGTTTTATACTTTAATTCGATAGATTAGACTTTCTTATGGTGTAAAATTTTAGTATTCCCTTTCAGCCTCCGACTGTTACTTATTCGTATAAATACGAGTGTAAAAAAACGCGGTTTTTAAAGTATCGTTGCCCTGAAACGAAACGTACAGTTACGAACATAGAGTGTAGTTTAGTCTTTATTACGCCTGCGGTAAAACCTCTCCGGAGATATTTACGCTAAGGTGTTATCCTACTTTCGTGTGGCTGTTAAAATTCCTCGTTAGACGTCTCTACGCTACAGTTTTTATTTACTCAAATTAGCGTAAAAAATTCTGGGAGCGTACACTGTGTTACTAAACGAATTACTAATATTCAAATTACTCAAATAATGTAATATGGCAGGAACAAAGTAAAGCATGTTTTAAATTAAACAAAAAATAAAAATCTGCTATAGAAGAAAGGATTCATAAAATGGAAAGAGCATATGGTATAACTAAAGATATTTACAATAAAAAGTGCACACCTAAAAATGCAAAAATAAGTCATTACAGTACAGTAGTGAAGCCAGAATGCCTATGTGCAAGTGAATGTCTAGAATTGAATTATTATTTAGACAAATTAGAAATATTAGAAAGACGAATTGTTAGGAAAATATTAGATCCACGAAAAACTTCAGAAGATTGGAAATTAAAAAGTAATAATGAAATACATCAAAGTATATAAAATATATGACAGAAATAGGAGACTAGTTTTTTGGACATTTATATAGAATGGACGACAATAGGTTAACGAAATACATCTTCAAATATCTGTGCGGAAATAACTCAACATCAAGTTGGATAAAATATGTCAAAAAGGATTTAGAAAAACTAATATAAACGCAGAAGAAGCAATTGAAAGAGAAGTTGTTGGGGCAAAAGTGCTAAAAATGGAAGGAGTCCATGGTAGGGAGAAAGAAAAATGCAGGTTGAAAATGGACAGAAGACAGGAAGAAGAGACATAGTGAAAAGATGAATGAATATTGGAGAAAAAGAAAAGAACATGGAATAAAGAATTGAAGTTGACATGTGGTCCTCAGATGGGCGACACGAATAGGAAAAACATCCGAAATACCAGAAATCAATATCCATTAATGCAAAACTTAGGCATTACACAACATTATTTGCCCGGAAGGACTTTTAGCCGCTGACTCTGAACAAGACAATGATGGTGGAGGAACTGGAAGTCACGGAAAGGAAAACATTAAGAAAAATCTTTGGGTCAATGAAAGAAGGAGAACAGCACAGAAGACAGCACAATAATGAGCTGTTTACACGTGTCGAATAATCACAGACGTAATTATTAGCAAAAGAAGAATTACTTTTTACGGACATATTCAAAGAATGAATCCTGATTGACTTTTTGACTATTTAGAAAAGCTTAAAATGCCCAATACGTAGTTCAAAAACAGAAAAAGACATAGAAAAACTTTAGATTATTCAAGAAGACATTGAAGAACGTATAGTACTAAAAAAAAATTTTTTTAATGCTCAACGTGTTCAGGAAAACTCAAGAAGAGAACAGGTGCCATCTGGACTGACGGAAGGAGGGATATACATCGATCAAGAATGAAAGAGATATGAGAAAGGAGAAAGAGAGGAGAAGAAGAGAGATACCAGTTGAACCAAACGTAGTCCACATTGGCTCATACAAAAATAAATAAATGAATACAATCCGAGATGTAAATGCAACAATAAATACGAGTAATTGTTGTATTGCAACAATACAATAAATAAAACTGTAAGTGCAACAACGTACGCAGTACCTATTCAACTAAGTGGTCGTATAATAGGAAAGATGAATTTTTTTAATTACAGAACACCTGTCTCTGGAAAAATGGTAAGTTCCATAGGGAACCTGTTGATGAGATGAAGATGGCACGAAGATTATTTAACATTTGGTGAGGTGCTATTCCACAAAAGAGAGAAATCCCAATAACGACATTACAAAAGTACTAAGCAGTAACGCTCCGGTTTATGTGACATGTCATACAAAGGTATATTTTAGTTAGTTTTAGTTTCAAGTCACATTTTGACCAAAACTCATAAACATCACACATTTCCAATCATATTTGATTGTGTTGTGTTTGAATGTTTTGCGGATAATCCTGTTTCAGATTTAATTTTCTGCAACATTTCTTCTGCATTTTCAAATAACATTTTACCTCTACAACACTTGTTCATTTATAAAACGCCAAGACTATTTTATGAATCGTCTGTGGGAATAGGTTCCGATCAACATTAATGATCTCCCTATAACCAACAAGGTTATGCCATTAGATTTAAAGTAAATTACATCTAGGTTTCCATGTTGTTTTTTCATTTCTCAGACCAATAATTTTTAATTTGCCTACCGATATTACATAGATTAACAAAATTAAATTGTTTTCAAATGAGTTTAAAAACTGATTATCAGAGAAAGATAATATTGATGAGTTTATAATAATAAAAGTGTAGCATCGGAAACAATCCAGAGCACATAGACTGGATGCAACGCAGATGTGACATACATTTGGTAGTTGGTGCATAAAAGAAATGGTAAACGGAATATTAGTTTGATCGTATAGTGTATTAACACTTATTGGTCATACGCGTGTAAAGGAAGAAATTCCAGAACTGTAATTTCTTTCATATTTTTGTATTTTGCGAATACGTTTATAGATTTTATATCCTCAATACCGATTTATAATTGTGTTGGAACTGGACTTTTGAGGTGATAAGTATCTGTGATATTTACGCTGCATTTTAGCATTATATCTGCCTTACACCTTACAGTAAGAGGGCAACTAGACGAAATAAAACTTTTTATGTAAAATTCAGCCTTACAGTCCTCAAGTTACTCAAATAATATAGTATGGCAGGAACTAAATAAAACATGTTTTAAATTAAAAAAAATAGAAAAAATAAAATCCGAGACGAAAAAAATCAATATCCATCATACAAATAAGTACATCATAAAAATTAAAAGTTAATTTTTCAGGCAGCGTCTGTAGTTTTATACATTCCCGGCAAAATAGATACACCGTCAAAACTCATTTTTCCTTCACACGAGAGGCTAACAATCAATTTTTCAATGTTGTCAAAATATTCACTAAAGAAAACAATACGTTTTGCTTTTGTTTGAGGAGCCATTGTAAATAACAACTTACCATGTCTCCATTGTTACATTTTCAATGCTTTGTAGTCACCAGCGTAATTAACCCTTTGCCGTACCAGCTGCTTCTCTTACGGCAATAAAAGAAAACCAATTTATATGTTAATTACTTCCCGTCATAAAATTTTATTTTTACGTTTAGAGTTATTGTTAGAAAAAAGTTATTACGCTTGGAACAACTTCTTGTGAAATAAGTGCTTTTATTAACTACAATATTAGCTACATTTATTCCGAAAGTTTCAAAAAGCCATTGTTAATAGAAATATAATATAATGTAATATGTAATAATAATATGATATAATGTCTGGCGTTACATATATTATGAATAAATAACGTAAAGAATAAACTTTAACAACTAATTAATATGTAAGATGTAAAGAGTTTGCTTGCGTCACGTTCCCTACTCATACCAATCATTTATTTTATTACTGCTTTTCAGTTTGATATTGATTCTTGTACTTGTCTATCTTATGATGTTCTTATACGATATCTATTCCTTTTGGGTACAAATTTAGAGACTCTTTCTGTACTTGCCTTGGCACCACTTCCGTCAACATGATTTGGTACACAATATGATTCAGTTTTGCTTCTTCAAATCAAAGACATTTATCTAGATCTCTAAGCTCTCAGTTTATTTGACGTTTTGTGCTCGATATAGCAGTCTTTGTCCTTCTCCAGTCGTATATCACTAATAGCCTTTCCACGGTTTTTTTCCAGTAAATATTGTGTAACATGTGTTTCTCCAAAATTGTGTAATTTAATTTTTACGACAAAATAATTTAAATGCCAGTAGGTATCTAGGCTACTACTTTAAAAAGGTTTAGACCAGTTTCTTAAAATTCTATTTCATAAATCATCGCTTGCACTAAATATTTCATTGTAATCATACTGCAACGTCGGAACGCTTTCGAACAGATGAGAGTGTCGTTCTACGCGTTTCTCGGCTAGCTGAGTTGGTGCGTGTTTCTGTCAAGGTCGCTCTCCTCTAGACTGTTGTAGTGTCTGTTGACGCAAATTATGGAACATTATTTTGGAAAACCTGCAGGCTATATATATAGCCACAACTGTCGCTTTAAAGTTACGCATAGGTGGCGATTTACTCAGCGTGGACCAAGTGCTTGTTGTGTAAAATGATTACTGTGATATATATAGTGTGGAACTCTTAATAGTTGACATTATTACTGCGTGTGGACAAATTTAACTTGAATTACTGTATGAGAGTATCTTGTTGATTACAAATTGTTATTTGTGAGTAATTGAAGCTGGTAATTAGTGATTCCGTTGGTATCTGTATTTTGTTTTCCACTGTACCACACAAGGATCAGTGAGACAGTCGTAACAATATTTTTAAAATATAATATAATTTTGTCGTTAAGAAGCTGAGTTTGGACACGTTATATGATTTGGTTTCGCTTATTCAAGTCAAAGATATTTATCTAGATCTCTAAACACTCAGTTTATTTGACGTTTCGTTCTTAAAAGTGCAGTCTTTGTCCTTCTCCAATCGTATTTCTATTCTCGAAAACTTTTCTACGGTTTTTTTTCAGTAAATTTTATATAACATGTTTTTCTCCAAAGATCGTGTTATTTAATTTTACGACAAAATAATTTAAAACTTCAATGTGACTTTCTTGTGAAGGTTCTTGTAACTGTGGGGAAGATTAAAAATGCATAGATAAGAATGCAAGATTTACAAATTTGTAGTGTTGTGTAGTTAGTATGATTAATATTATAATAATTTACCAGACTAGAACGAAGCAAATCGTGTAGGCGGTTGATCGCTAAATTTACTGTTCTGGACGATTATGCAGTACGGTTTTCTTTCTTCGGTTTAATAAAAGTAATTCTTGTCCTGTCCACTTCGGAATACGGCTTTCCGGATTGATTTACAGCCCGATTGAGGTTTCTTCTGCAACGCCAGTATCCAAATAAGTTCTTCTTTCGGTTGAAGCAATTAGTGTTGTTCCGTGTAATTGGAAGGTTATAATTTCTGGTGTAGTGAATATTATTAATTGTGTTACTGTTAATTCTTTCTATTTGATTATTATCTCATCAATTCCCTTCGGATATGGGACAGTTCAAGTTCTTTCTTGTAGACTTCAGTTATTTACTCTCTATTATGATTTCATATTGTATTGTTATTTGGTTAATCTGTATTGGTGATAGACGTAAATATTGTCATTAGAATTTTGTATTTTTATAATCGTATCTGGTAATTTCGAATATTACGATTAAAAAGATTATTCTTGGGTTTTTTAATCTCATCACATTTAGTTCATCCAAGCAATTCTTGTCAAAATCAACAACTTCTTCTCCTTTTTGTCGTCCCTAGCAACACATAATTCCTTCCTTCCACATGTTTTAAATATGTAGTGTTTATATCATATATTTTTTGTCTATTCTTTATCAATTTGCTATCCTATCGGAATGTAACTTTACCGATAGTTGGTTTATTATTTTCTATACATATTCTGCTGGTTTTTTGATATAAGCCGGTTTTTTAATTTTTTTTTTATATTTAATCCACCTTCGATATTATATGTTACTAATCGATATCATGGCATTATGGTATTATCATAATTTGTATAAATTTTATTATATATTATTATCAATTTAATGTTTTTTCGAGCTCTTCAAATCGTATTTATTAATTATTATTAATTGATGTACCTAATCTTTATGTTATGAGTGTTTATATAGTAGTTTGGCTGTTAGGCCTTTTATTGTAAACTGATCTACCTGTGTTTATAGCTGTTAAATATCTATAGCCCCTTTTACATAAATTCATACATACAATCAAATCTTAACTATTAACATTTATATAAACAATTATTTTTCTATATCTAATAACAATTTTATCTTGATCTATTGATCACATATAACAAAATTCGAATCTATGAACATTGATTAACTGATTCACACTTCATTCTACAACAGTCATTGAATAATACAACTTGTTTCATTATCTTTCATTAACTCAACACATATTTGGTATAACATAACATAAACTTTATCATAACATTTGTTGTCATAAAATAATACTTCTTAACTCAAAATTCTTATTTGTTATTACTATAAATTAATCATTGTTTCATTTTTTGTTTGCTTTTCATTAAACATATATCATCAGCTATTATTTAACTTGCAGGTTCGTTTATTCTTGTTAACACTACCTTGCATTCTTATTTAATTTTATCTATGATTATCTTTGTAATTATAGGATCTTTGTTCTATTATGGTGTTAAACATTGACTTATTTATTATTCGGTGAACCTTATTTTTATGTAACATGAATGCTGGCATTTCTGTTGCGTTACATATGCTCCCCCTCCTAAAAAAGTTTAGTTTACCTGAATGAAGTTTAGGTCAAATAAACTTGTCTTTTTCACATGCCTTTTCTTCATTTCCTTGTTAATGGTTGACGTTGGGATTTTCAATGTAACTTCATTAGACTAGTATTAATACTTTTTTTATTTTTTTATTTAATAACATTTCATCATTTTAATTAACATTCTTGATCATTTTTATTTCTGTAAACATTATTTGTTGGTAGTTGGCTACACTATTCAATGATACATTAGTTTTACATCTCTTCTACTTATAATTAGTATAATCACTGTATTTCTCAATTATTCTTCTGTCAAATCATTTCTTTCTGTTTTCTTCGTCCTACTCCTTTGGAAACTGAATTTATTCTTGCAACTATTCTAATATTCCTTAAATATTTAATTTCCCTAACAATCCCTAACACATGCGTTGGTACAGTTCAGAGAGGCACTGTTTGGCTTCATACTCTGCTGCCCACACCACATTTTAATATAGTACTACTGGAATCCATCTACAGTCAGCTATAAAATATAATAATAATCTCCTAATAATCTCTTTAATTATTTAATAATAAATATTTGGGAAAAGATTTTTTCTTTGTTGCATTTATATTTCTTCATTACTATTCTTCATATTTCGTAATTCCATTTTAATTCCTTAAATATTCGTTGATATTGACTTTGACAGTTATCATTTGTAGTCATTTTTGTTTTCATTTTTGTTGAGATTGTAATGTTAAGTATCTTCTTCGTTTGTTTTTTTCTCTGATCACAATATTTTCTAAATAGTTGTTGTGTGATGATCATTATAATTGTATTTTTGACTAAATACATTCCTTAGTCCCAACTATTCTTCTTCTTATCGTATTTCACTATTTTGACTGTTTATTTTTCAATGAATTATGTTCATAAATACTCTTTCTTTCTTGTCTTCTTTAACATTATATTGGTTACATTCAATCGTTTACTGAAATTGTTCCATCATGTGGCAATGTAGTATATATTTTAGGTCATATGATTTTTTTTTTTTCTTTATTTTGCATAGGTAGATTTGAGGTAATAACTTTTATCTTGGGGTTCATTCTTCATTATTCACACTATTTCTTTATAAACATTTAATAATAATTCTCGCTTTTTTCTGTAATCTTGGGGTTTGTTATTCATTATTCATACTATTTCTTTATAAACATTTAATAATAATTCTCGCTTTTTTCTGTAATTTTTAATAAGTTGTTCTTATTGTATTTTAGAATTTAGTGGTTGTATTCAACTCAAATTCTTTTTTAAATTCCAAGTAATTTTCTTCAAGACTGGTAATAAGTTGTTCTTATTATTTTTAGAATTTATTCATTAAATTTCTTTATGGACTCTTGGTTGTACGTTCCCTTAATCCTTTTCGTGATAGTGTTCATTATTCCATACGTATTGTTATTATTATTTTTTGTTATCACATATGGCCCAGTGTATAATAATAATAATTTTTTAGTTATTCCCTCTAGAGTGCTTGGTAACTCCCTGTTTCTTATTAATACTTTCTCACCCACTTGGTACTTAATTGGTTTTGGGTTATTCTTTTCATATTTTCTTCTCTTCATTTCCGTCTTTTCCATAACTCGGTTATAAAATTTAACTGTTTCAAATTGATATTCTGGATTATTTGGAAAGTTTATAATATCCTGGATTTCTCTAGGTGGAAGCCTTCCAAACATAACAGTATAAGGGGTATTTTCAATGGACTGATGGTAAGATATATTTAAAAACTCTTCGGTTAGTGACAAGTATTCGTACCATCTTCTCTGTTGGTCATGACAGTAAGTTCGGAGTATTCTGCCAACTTCCCTCAGTACACGTTCTGCCGGATTACTGCTGGGGTGGTATACTGAAGTCTTATATGTTCTAATGTTGTGTTTTAAAAGATTATTTCTCCATTTATAGCCCTTGAATTGCGTACCATGATCAGTGATAATAGATGACGGTTTACCAACCTCTGCTATGTAACGTCCGATGACTATTTCCAAAATTTTCTTGGTCGTGGCTCTGCTAATAGCGTAGAGTTTAGTGTATTTGGAAAAATGATCAAAAATAATTATTATGAATTTTTATCTGTGATTTCCTCCACTGCGTGGGAATGGCCCACATATATCTAGGAATACTTTCTCCAGCTTATATTTGGATGTTATCGGGATCATGACTCCCTCCTTCTTCTCATTATTATGTTTGACCATCTGGCAGATGTGACATGCCTGTATAGATTTTTGTACCTTTCTGGTTATATTTTTCTTACAAAAATAGCTTTTTATGGCTAAACATCTGGTGTTAACTGGAACGGTTCTATTAGTGTCAATTAACTCGGCTGTCCATAATCCTTCTTCGGATGTTAAGGATATTATACCTTTATGCAAGTCAATTACTGCGGAATGCTGGCGCAATACATCGCATCCAATCAATACATTGAACGGTAATCCCGTCGCGACCAAGAATCCTATTGGTAGGGTCATATTGTTATTGGTAAGATCGAGCGATACTTGTTTTTTGACTGTTTTATTTTGTCTCCCAGTGGCTCCGATGATTATCACATTATTGACAGGTAAGGTCGGTATGGGTAACTGGACTTCTCGCTGGATTTTTTCAAGTTCAATACTGTCTATCAACGATATGTTAGATCCGATATCTATCATTATGATAGTTTTTACCCCATTTAATTTGGCTTTTACATATATTATTTCGTTATTACTATTACTGTTTACATGTTTCTTATCCTCTTCCAATAAATCTTCCCTGATATTCTTTAAATAGTGGTTATTAATTATGGTTATTGTACGATTACTCTTAATTCTGTTTATAAGTCGTTGTTCCCCAAGATTACGGTTCAGTGAAGGGTATTCATTAATTTTCACTGCCTCTATTAGTTTAAATGAGGGCTTACCCCCTCTTCTCTATTTTCATTTTGATTACTGTGTTGATTTTGTACTGTTTCAGTGCGATCCTCCGTATTAGGTTCTGCTATCCTATAATTTCCTTCAGGTGGGTAGTTGACTTCACGCCGGGACTGGTCATAATTGTTGTCATATCGGTGACTCCTTGGGTAATATCGTCGCTGATTACCTTGAGGTCTGGAGTAGATATAATTGACGTTATGTCTATAATTATTGGGTCGTCTCTCCCCATCTCCTCTATTATTGCGACTATCACGATAATTATAATTATTATTGCCTCGATAATTATAGTTCCTGGAATTATTATTCGCGTTTTCATTTTGTGTTCTATTGGTATTAACGTTCTGCGCAGGTCGATTGCGATCGTTATTATGATAATTGGTTGGTGGCGCGTTATTATCATACTTCTGATATTTATAGTTTAGCATTCTATTTCTTTGGTATTGGTTCTCGTGCTCATAATTCTCCAAGAATTTGGTCATGGCCGGAATCGTTTTGATTTGACTACACATACGCGCATTCTTTATCCCTTCCTCGTAATGGTAGGATAGTTGTATCACCAAACATTCTTCGGGAATTCTGGGCTCTAAGTTCCGCGCCATACATACTTTTCCTAAAAAGTATGAAGTAGGAGACTGGCCTATATTTGTTTCGTATCGACCGTTACTCAAATTATTCCTAATCATGTTCTGGGTCGATTCAGACCAATACTTCTCTTTAAACTGTTTTTTGAACTCAGTCATGTCCAGTATATCCGGGCGCACCGCTGTCCACCAATTATCATAAGTATCTTTAAACGTTTCATCAATCATGCTGCGTATAATACTACAGCGATTCTCTCTATTTCTTGTGACCACCTCTTCCAATCTCTTTAAAAATTCCATAGGATTGCGCTTGTAATTACGAAAATTAATCGATTCCCGGTTCTCGTGGTTATTTGTATGACTATGCTGGCATGTCCTATCTCGCCATGAATCTACTTCTTCCTGTAATTGTAATTCACGTCTACTAATTTCCTCTATTTTATTTTTACTGGTATTAATTTGACCTTCCATACTGTTTAAATTGCCATAGACTCTTTCGAGTCGTTCACCCATGTCTGTCTGTATTTGCGTAATTCCTTCCTTATTCTCTTCCCGTACCTGATGTACTTCGTTTTTAATTTGCTCATATTTTCCGACAGTTTCCTGTTGGATTTCTTCGACCAATGTTTTATTCTCAATTTTTGTGTCATTAATTTTATTCTGTAATTCTTCACGAATCTGTACTATTGTTTCGTTAGTTTTTTCTAACACTTCATTTGATTTGGCTATTTCTAATTTTCTTTCCTCATTATTTTGGTCCACCTTCTGTTTAACTGTCACATGGAGATTCTCAATTTTTTCATTAATCTGCCTTAAATTCTCTTCATGTATTTGTAGGATGTCTTCCTTCATTTGTTTTACACCCTCATCATTCCTATCTAACCTTTCGTTCATTTGTCTTGAGGTTTCTTTAGTTTCCTCATTTGTGTTATCTAATTTTTCCTTAATTTCCTCATTTGTTCTCCTTGAATTTTCCTCCTGTTTCCTAAAATTCTCCTTGTTTTCCTCATTTATTTTATCTAATTTTTCCTCCTGTTTCTTAAAATTCTCCTTGGTGAGTCTGCTATCTTCCTTAAGATAGGAAGATATGATCCTATCTTCCTTAAGAAGAAGACTCATGAACTCCATTAATTTTTCCCAATTTAGTCCTTCTCTAGCTCCCGTTTTACCTATTTGGTCCGCTTGTGCCTCTTCTTCGATTACTTCCTTTTCCTTGTCCTCACTTATTTCAGTTTCCGTTATTTCGTCTGTCTGTTGTTCCATTTCACTATCTGTTATTAGTTCTATTTCCTGTTTTTTTCATCTATTTCCTTCTCCGTTTCTCCTACCCTAATCCTTGATCTACCTCTGGTATGCATGTTTACTCTCCCAAAGTTGCCTGCTCTGGTTAAGTAATGTTATTATAATTATAGTTACTTAACTTCAGCCCTACACAAGTTGAGCGCCAATTTGTAACGTGCCTAGTATGTATGGTTCAAGTCCCCACTGTTGGGTTTGTCAATTTGTTTGGAAATACTTTAATTATGTAAATCTCGGAGATATTTGGAGTTGTGGGATATATTGATGTAATTAATTAATATTAACTTAGCCCTTTAAGAAATATCAGTGTTAATGTACCTAAAACTTAAACAACTTAAGCGTTATTCTACAATTTCATCCAACCCTATTATACCTTGAAGAGAGTTATGTCTAATTTTGTATTTTTACGCTCTCTCTTTGGTGTCAGATAATTCCGCTATAAGCGCTGTTGTATCGGCTCAACGAAACTTATAGGTTATTACGATGTTTATGTTAACCAATTATTCTATACTTATTCAGTTACTTTTTTGTTCCCAGCTCATTAAACCATACTCCAAATAACAAGATTTTACAAATATATAAAGGTTCTTTATTTGTTTACTTAATTCACATTGGATAAGATATGTTCTAATTAACACATGATTGGGCTATAGACTTCATGAATCGATTGTTGATTATTCTAATCCTTTATTTAAATTTATTTATATAGTGTGTTTTGATTTGTAATTAATTTAATTCAGGGTGTGAAGGTTCTTGTAACTGTGGGGAAGATTAAAAATACATAGATAAGAATGCAAGATTTACAAATTTGTAGTGTTGTGTAGTTAGTATGATTAATATTATAATAATTTACCAGACTAGAACGAAGCAAATCGTGTAGGCGGTTGATCGCTAAATTTACTGTTCTGGACGATTATGCAGTACGGTTTTCTTTCTTCGGTTTAATAAAAGTAATTCTTGTCCTGTCCACTTCGGAATACGGCTTTCCGGATTGATTTACAGCCCGATTGAGGTTTCTTCTGCAACGCCAGTATCCAAATAAGTTCTTCTTTCGGTTGAAGCAATTAGTGTTGTTCCGTGTAATTGGAAGGTTATAATTTCTGGTGTAGTGAATATTATTAATTGTGTTACTGTTAATTCTTTCTATTTGATTATTATCTCATCAATTCCCTTCGGATATGGGACAGTTCAAGTTCTTTCTTGTAGACTTCAGTTATTTACTCTCTATTATGATTTCATATTGTATTGTTATTTGGTTAATCTGTATTGGTGATAGACGTAAATATTGTCATTAGAATTTTGTATTTTTATAATCGTATCTGGTAATTTCGAATATTACGATTAAAAAGATTATTCTTGGGTTTTTTAATCTCATCACATTTAGTTCATCCAAGCAATTCTTGTCAAAATCAACAACTTCTTCTCCTTTTTGTCGTCCCTAGCAACACATAATTCCTTCCTTCAACATGTTTTAAATATATAGTGTTTATATCATATATTTTTTGTCTATTCTTTATCAATTTGCTATCCTATCGGAATGTAACTTTACCGATAGTTGGTTTATTATTTTCTATACATATTCTGCTGGTTTTTTGATATAAGCCGGTTTTTTAATTTTTTTATATTTAATCCACCTTCGATATTATATGTTACTAATCGATATCATGGCATTATGGTATTATCATAATTTGTATAAATTTTATTATATATTATTATCAATTTAATGTTTTTTCTAGCTCTTCAAATCGTATTTATTAATTATTATCAATTGATGTACCTAATCTTTATGTTATGAGTGTTTATATAGTAGTTTGGCTGTCAGGCCTTTTATTGTAAACTGATCTACCTGTGTTTATAGCTGTTAAATATCTATAGCCCCTTTTACATAAATTCATACATATAATCAAATCTTAACTATTAACATTTATATAAACAATTATTTTTCTATATCTAATAACAATTTTATCTTGATCTATTGATCACATATAACAAAATTCGAATCTATGAACATTGATTAACTGCTTCACACTTCATTCTACAACAGTCATTGAATAATAAAACTTGTTTCATTATCTTTCATTAACTCAACACATATTTGGTATAACATAACATAAACTTTATCATAACATTTGTTGTCATAAAATAATACTTCTTAACTCAAAATTCTTATTTGTTATTACTATAAATTAAATGATTGTTTCATTTTTTGTTTGCTTTTCATTAAACATATATCATCAGCTATTATTTAACTTACAGGTTCGTTTATTCTTGTTAACACTGCCTTGCATCCTTATTTAATTTTATCTATGATTATCTTTGTAATTATAGGATCTTTGTTCTATTATGGTGTTAAACAACTTATTTATTATTCGGTGAAACTTATTTTTATGTAACATGAATGCTGGCATTTCTGTTGCGTTACAATATATATATATATATATATATATATATATATATATATATATATATATTGCGACAACACAAATTACTAAACTATTGGCGCATAGGATATGATAGTATGTGTGTCTCAAATTAAAAGTCTATATTGGAGGGTTTAAGATTATTTATTGCACAAAACACAAGTAATTGTTTATATGGTATATTTGATATGTACAGAATGTAATGTTTGATATAGAGTATTTCTTTTAAAATGTTAATTACTGTTCATACGCAAGACGTGATACGTTACATAAAGAAGATTCCCACGATGATGTTGCTGAAGAGAAGGGCAGGTCTTTGCGGTGTAGTTGGTTCGTCAGGTGCGGCTTATAAATGACAGACGTTTCCCCAGAAACGTTTACAGCTGGGCTGGCGTCCTGTAACAGCTGGGCTGGTGTCCTATAACAGCTGGGCTGGTGTCCTATAACAGCTGGGCTGGTGTCCTGTAACAGCTGGGCTGGTGTCCTGCCAGCTGGGCTGGTGTCCTGTAACAGCTGGGCTGGTGTCCTGACAGCTGGGCTGGTGTCCTGTAATTCCCACGATGAATCTGACGCTTCGCACACACAACGGTACTACGGATCTTATTACTCGTAAAATTAATATAGAGTTTATGACCAAGTAATATCTCAGGTGACAGTGCGTTTACCTAATAACGGTATATTGAACTTATACCACTCCGGCTTCTTCAAGTGTTCACGCGAATACCAAGGTCTACCGCGATCAGCAGACCACCCTATGAGGAAATCTTGCACTAACACGGAAACGTCTTGATGGAACAACTTACTATTGCGTAACTATTAATGATACTGACACAGCGGAAAATCACACACAGTGATACAGTTACACACTTATTACACACGTAATATTACAATATTAATATCTTGTGTGAAGAGTTAATATTCAACCGTTCTGCGTCACACGCGTTACTATCCCCGAATAGTCTTTACAGATTCCTGCAAGCGACAGAATCTTGAACAAGAATTGTATGTACCGTTCGCGGTAGCAGCAGTGAAGAACTGCCTGTAATTATACGCGCAATGCGTTAAAACAATACCATGTGCAGATGTACTACACACACAGTTCTGAGTCTTCCCGTTTCCCTAACAACGAATAGTCTTTACAACACCTTGCAAGCGGTAGAATCTTGTACAAGGAGTGCACGTCCCGTTCGCGGTAGATGGCGTAGAAGAACTGCCTGTGTAACGACAGGCTTAAGAAAATTTCCAACCACCACTCAGCATTCTATTGGTGGACGGAAGTCACATGGTTAGTACACCGTGATATGCACTTTTCATGCTGTAAAGTGCATTTACTTTGTAACAGCATGCATAGCGGTAATCAGAAGACCCTTATCACATGCATAACTGCATACTTTACTAATATCATACATGAACGTAAACAATAGTCAGAAATATATAGGGATTGTAGCAATACATATGTCTATGTTCAGTACAATGTCAAACACAATGATAATCAATTCACGCACAGCCCGGGAAACGTTTACCACTCGCGCACGCGCGCACATTTCCACAAACACAGTACATGAATAACAATAAATAAATAATGCAGAGTTTTACTAAACTAAACCCTTATCCTTACTAAATACAACTGATAACATAACCAAACTTAACCATCTACCAATATAACATGAATGTCCATAGTCTGTGTAATATATGATCTTGCCCCGCATATCATGATCCTGTGATTCGTTGCAGGATTAACCCCTTCCCGCATAAAACAAATTTTTTTTTTTTTTAGTTATCTAACAAAAAATAAATTTTTTTTTCAATATAACCAAAACAATTTCCTAATCCTGAAACAATAATACTAACACCTTCACACTAAAATCAAATAAACATTCTCAAATCAATACTAACATTTCCTAACTGTCACTTTGACAGAAGCACCAAATCAAAGACACGTGGTAACCTAAAACCAAAACAAATACACATGTTCCCGACAAGCAGATAACGAAATTTTATGCAGGGTCACAAAGTACACCGACGGCATTCCTTATCTTAACTAGATTATTGTTCATTCACAGAGTCATCTTACATATAACATTTAAACCTGAACTAACATATTTAAATAGCTACACATTCTTACCCCTATATCCTGACATTTATTTCTGAGTTTTTTGTATAAATTTTTCTCAGTTTTGAAACGCACACGTTTACTTGGAAATATAGATTTGAATTTGTCTAATATACGCCGTATTTGCTTTATCTCGCAACTCATTAACTGAACCTTGTAGGTCAGCGAGTTACTCGTTATCTTATCTTTCGAGCGTCCCAGCCTGATAACGTGCGGTACACTATTTACTTTACCTGGCAATATTTCTTTCAGAAATTCAAATGTAGCGTGTTGTTTATTCAATTTATCAACTTCCCAAATAATATTATGTCCGAGTTTACTAACTCCAATTACGGTCACATCTATCTCCGTACCCCGTACGTATTTTGTTTTAATTACCTGTTTTTCAATTATCCGCGACTCATACGTTGCTGATTTTACCCTTGTGTGACTTACCTGCAGAACCTGAGTTTGTAAAAAGTGGTTTTTACACCTCTTTCGTAACTGCTCATCCAACAGCGATATTTCTGTGCCGCTGTCGAACAACATCTCGTCAACATAACCACTGATTTTTGCTTCGACAATAAGGTCGGTGCACTTTTCAATACTAATGTTTCCCTCATGTTTACTACTATTATCATTATTACACACTAAATTATCCCTAATTGCTGCAGCCAGACATAACAGTTTCATTCTTATAACTAACATTTTTCATACTTGATTGATTGAACTGCTTTTCAACTGAATCATTTTCAGTAACTGTTGCTAATAAGTTGGTATTAATTTGCTGAGTTGTATTTTTATGTTGTTGTGATTGCGGCTGATTTTGTGGTGTTTGAACATGAAACTGATTACGCGGCGGTTCATTATTATTTATCATAATTGTTGTCACCTTATTGTCACCCGTATCATTCACCTCTCCGTCCTCCATAAACACCTCAGTACCTGATATAGATTCATTAAGTATCTCATCATACCGACATGTGTCAGAAATACCTGCACCGGTAGTATCCATACTAGTTCCAGGCTCTACTACTGGTTCGGGATTTTTATGTGTTATGCATACACTGTCCGCATCCATGATAGCTTCAGATTCTATCATACGTTCACGGTTCTCGCATGCTATATCTGTTACACTATAAACTATCACCTCATCACAGCACTTACCTGAAGTATGTTCCAGACTAATAGAGTTGTTACTACTAATTTCATTTCTGTTATCTTCACTACAATTTGATGCAGAATCTAAATACTCGACTTTACCGAGATATGAACTACTAGGCCCTAATAAGGTTGTTTCTGTATAATCACTTTCAATTTCATCTACTACGCTACTGTTCTCCGTTAATCCTCCAGATGTAACATCTTGGTTAACTTCCATATTACTTTCTTTGATAGTATGTTCCACAAGGACATTTGGTACTTCAAAATTATCACAAGGTACAATATTCTCAACAGATAAATCTAATTCAATATCAGCTGACATTTCCTGTAGTTTCGCCATCCTCTCCTCTCTATCGGCGTCCATTTCTTCCCAAAATTTCTGCCTAATGGCTATCATCTACTCATCTCTGGCTTTACTTTCCTCTGACATTCTTTGCATATCCGCTATCATCTCTTCTTCCTCGGCTTTCATCTTCTCACGCCAGGCTTTATTTTCCTCAGACATGGTTTTTAGACTAGCTAATATGGCCGCAAAAGTATCCTTTATTTCTGCTGTATCCGCCATAGTGATCAAATTTCAATTTAAAAATTTTTAACAAATTTAAATTTATTGATTTATACGCAAAGAAAGTTATTATTACTACAAGATTAGAACGTATTGTAACCAGTTTATATGCACACAGAAAGCAGTTCAAAATATCAACATGTAAATAAACCTTATCTAACATACAACAACTAATAATATACCTCCAATATACTGATAAAATCTGTTCATATATGACATACAAGAGAATATGCACAATTGATAAATTATACCCTCAGATTATCATATGAACTATACACATACAATTATTACGTTAATTATAATTATACATAGGATTTTACCAACACATTTTTTTTTATAGACAAATATATAATAGCGTAAAATTTCCGCTATTTTTCGAGCCCCAAGTTGCTAAGCGCCAAAATATCTCTATGCGACAACACAAATTACTAAACTATTGGCGCATAGGATATGATAGTATGTGTATCTCAAATTAAAAGTCTATATTGGAGGGTTTAAGATTATTTATTGCACAAAACACAAGTAATTGTTTATATGGTATATTTGATATGTACAGAATGTAATGTTTGATATAGAGTATTTCTTTTAAAATGTTAATTACTGTTCATACGCAAGACGTGATACGTTACATAAAGAAGATTCCCACGATGATGTTGCTGAAGAGAAGGGCAGGTCTTTGCGGTGTAGTTGGTTCGTCAGGTGCGGCTTATAAATGACAGACGTTTCCCCAGAAACGTTTACAGCTGGGCTGGCGTCCTGTAACAGCTGGGCTGGTGTCCTATAACAGCTGGGCTGGTGTCCTATAACAGCTGGGCTGGTGTCCTATAGCAGCTGGGCTGGTGTCCTGCCAGCTGGGCTGGTGTCCTGTAACAGCTGGGCTGGTGTCCTGACAGCTGGGCTGGTGTCCTGTAATTCCCACGATGAATCTGACGCTTCGCACACACAACGGTACTACGGATCTTATTACTCGTAAAATTAATATAGAGTTTATGACCAAGTAATATCTCAGGTGACAGTGCGTTTAACCTAATAACGGTATATTGAACTTATACCACTCCGGCTTCTTCAAGTGTTCACGCGAATACCAAGGTCTACCGCGATCAGCAGACCACCCTATGAGGAAATCTTGCACTAACACGGAAACGTCTTGATGGAACAACTTACTATTGCGTAACTATTAATGATACTGACACAGCGGAAAATCACACACAGTGATACAGTTACACACTTATTACACACGTAATACTATAATATTAATATCGTGTGTAAAGAGTTAATATTCAACCGTTCTGCGTCACACGCGTTACTATCCCCGAATAGTCTTTACAGATTCCTGCAAGCGACAGAATCTTGAACAAGAATTGTATGTACCGTTCGCGGTAGCAGCAGTGAAGAACTGCCTGTAATTATACGCGCAATGCGTTAAAACAATACCATGTGCAGATGTACTACACACACAGTTCTGAGTCTTCCCGTTTCCCTAACAACGAATAGTCTTTACAACACCTTGCAAGCGGTAGAATCTTGTACAAGGAGTGCACGTCCCGTTCGCGGTAGATGGCGTAGAAGAACTGCCTGTGTAACGACAGGCTTAAGAAAATTTCCAACCACCACTCAGCATTCTATTGGTGGACGGAAGTCACATGGTTAGTACACCGTGATATGCACTTTTCATGCTGTAAAGTGCATTTACTTTGTAACAGCATGCATAGCGGTAATCAGAAGACCCTTATCACATGCATAACTGCATACTTTACTAATATCATACATGAACGTAAACAATAGTCAGAAATATATAGGGATTGTAGCAATACATATGTCTATGTTCAGTACAATGTCAAACACAATGATAATCAATTCACGCACAGCCCGGGAAACGTTTACCACTCGCGCACGCGCGCACATTTCCACAAACACAGTACATGAATAACAATAAATAAATAATGCAGAGTTTTACTAAACTAAACCCTTATCCTTACTAAATACAACTGATAACATAACCAAACTTAACCATCTACCAATATAACATGAATGTCCATAGTCTGTGTAATATATGAGCTTGCCCCGCATATCATGTTCCTGTGATTCGTTGCAATATATATATATATATGCATCTAGAAATAGGCTGTAGCAAAAACTGTTTTAAGTAAATATATTGCAACGATACAGCCATATGCTGTATTGAGCATTGATTTAAATAAATGTAAGATTTTTAAAATTATTATAAGTTTGGGGTAAATGGACATGTCTGGGATTGTAAAAATGTTTCATTGTTACACTAGGGGAGAAATTACCTGTTCCAACAGGCAAGGAACACCTGCTCGATTGTATGTGTGTTACGCGTGTATCTTGTGTGTGTTAGTGATGCATGTACAGACAGGAATCCCAGCAACCCTCCCCAATTAATTACTAAAATAATTATTTTAATTCACTGTGTGAAAACTAATTAGTGTATAAACATACAAAAGCCACCAAATTGTGTGTAAATTTTATAGTTATCCACAGTAAGAAAATTACGTTAGTAGGAGACACTACGCGAAGTCAGTGCGAAATAAGTGTGCCAAAAATACGCAAATTACACTAAGACGCTAAAATTAATACAGTGAGTGCTTAATCAAATTAGCTATGATTTGTGCTATCTCAAATCCGTACAAATCATTGCCATTTGCAAAAAATTGCAAATATATGAAAAGGTTCGAGAGTGGGGGCTATCGTGTGATCTGCCGGTCTCGACAGGACAATTTCGGAACCAACAGGTGCGGAATCTCAAGAGCGTATAAATTAAGGGTTCGACTGGAAGCCCTTCTCTTCATTTCAAGATACAATTGCAGTCGGACACGCTGTCCGTCGGCAGAACAATTTTATTTTACTATAAGTCTTATCTACGAACGAATAAAAACGTTTTCAGTAATTATGTTATAGTATTTCGGGAAACGTAGAGTACCGGGACCGTTTAAGTCAGCACGAGTATCAACAGAGAAGCTACAAAGAGCGACGCGAGATGCTGGACGTTAGGAGATGCTTTTTAGACGCCTAACAGCCGAACGAGAGCCACCTCGCAGCCGATGTTAATTCTCTGGGACGGACCACACACTGCTTGAGAACGACGCTGGACTCTGGACATATCCAGGACCACGCCAAGCCAGGAGTAACGGTAACCCAACGCTGGACAACGCTGGACCCCGTCAATAAGTCTTGTATGATCATCGAAACTCGAGGTGACATGCATAATGCATTTATAAATGATTTTTTTAAAGAGCTCATAAAGACTATATAAAGAGACAATGAATTAAAACAAAAAAGTTTATAATTAGGTAAATAATGTAATAGAGTCTTATGTAAATGTTTTAGTCATAAGAATGAGCGATCGCATATAGATAAATATAGAAGGAAAAAAAGAGTTTAATTTTGAGATAGTATTTTCTTTTATCAAAGTAAAATAATTGAAATGATTTGATATTTGCATTTTGTAGAAAAGAATAATTTAAATTTTGAATACGAAACAAATGCCTGTCTAAGAGTAAATAATATAATTTTAAACTTAAGTTTTAAAAAACATTGGTATAGACTGAGCAAGCTGAGGTCAGATCTGATTTAAATGAATTCAATTAAAATAAAACTTAATTATATTTAAATTTTATTTCTTTTATTAAATTAATGTGAATAAATGTCTAGATTAAGATTATTAACATGTCTAGATGTAAGAGTGTTTTAAATGTGTGTAACACCGTATAGCTTAAGAGATGAACTTAAATGAACTTAATAATGAGTGATATCTTGATCGGAGATTATTAACAATGTTTTATTATTTCATGAAATTTTAACTAGTCATAAACTTACTACTCTTATTATATTTATACCTGGTATCGTTATAATTATTTACAACCTGCATACACAAAATGTATCGTTGTAATATACTATAATATATTATATAGTAGAAATATGTAAAAGATAAGTAGATTTAATATTAATATACCATATTAAAAACACGACATTAAATTTCCTTTTTTTAATAAACTCACAAAAGTAATCTAAGTGAAAGGAACAAAACGGGAGACTAGTGTTCCGTCAGAAACAACCTCTGGTTACTGAAAGTGAAGCGAATAATCAATTGCCGTGGCTGCAGTATAGTAGCTTATATTATGCAGGCTGTGCTCATTTCCAGGTAGGGATCGCGGCTCTAATACTTTACTTAACCCAGCCAGTGCTTTACCGTACTATGTATTTACAGCGTTCTTTTCTTAACGGTTAAACATTTTCCGCGCCCCATAATAAAAACTTTTTACTTTAGTAAAAACACAACTACGCTAAATAAAAAAAAACTATTTGAAAGTATATTTCTCCAATACCTGTTCATTGCTGTTAATGTACTGATACAGGAATTAAGTTCACATACAAATTTAAAATATCGTGCAGCTTGGTTGTAAGTAGATAATTAATATTAGTAAACTCGGAGTTTTGAAAAGGCAGGTTTGAATCTTTGAATCTCAAACTCAGTACTTCCCTCCGTAAATTTAGGTTTGGTTCTTGCAAGTGTCTCATGTTTAAGGCTATGGCATTTAGATAATCGTCGTGGAAAACAGAGAAGGAATATATTTACAGAGTGGTTCGAGTTATTACTGTGTACGTTCAAGTAGTTATTAGTGAAGTGTTGCGTTTTATAATCGGACGGTATAATTGTAATACAATTGTCTTTAATATTAGTGACATTTATTGCGTGTGAACACTTTTAATTTTATTTGTTGTAGTAGACTGTGTTGTTAATTACGAAATGTTTAACTGTAAAAATTAAAGGTGTGATTAATGACTTAATTGGTGTCTTGTACTTATTTTGTTTCCACTGTACTTACGACGATCGAGTAGACCGTCGTAACAATATTTTATACATCAAGAAACAGACTTACAAAAAGTGTTCGAACACACACACACACAAGAACGTAGAATTCCTTGCGTACCAATCCTGAATTTTGAATAATGTAATAATTTATAAACATTGGTGTAAAAAAACCTATGTGGCTTCTTTTTGTAAACTATTTGGTGTTTAGTTTATAACATCAATACCACCAATTCATCAACATAATTATCATGGTCGTCGTCACCATGTCTTCAAGGATTGATTACGAGCATCATTCTGTTGTGGCCGACATCTCTCATCCCACGAGTCGGCCAGCCACGAAGGGATGCAAAGGTTCAATCTATCTCTTAAAGTGGCCGTTTCCATTTTTGTCTGCATAATGTTATCCCCTCACTAATACTGAGTATCTTCAGTTCTTCTAACATTCTCACATCATGTTCGAATCGCTCTTGTACACCATTTTACTGCTCTTGAACACTTCTATTACGTGCCCGAATGCTTCTAACCTCTAGCTTATGTCTAGACTTCACAATTATTTAACAACACCTAAATAGCACCTCTAGGTTTAAATGTCTACCTCTTCTGCTGTACATTTTGAGAATCTTCTTCTTCTTCTTCTTCTTCTTCTTTACTACATGCATTTTTTCCATGGTCTTCCACGATCTCTCATCCCCACTTGTCTATATTGAAACGCTTGTTTACGAATACGCGTGTCTACCATGCGTTTTACATGGGACTTCCATTTTTGCCTGTATTCCTTTATTCTCTCCAGAACCGATTGTAACTTCTTTTTCTTCTTCTCAGCACAGAGGTTGTTGCACACTACTATAGTAAAAATAACCCGCTTTTAAGCCTCACAGCTCTTCATCTGAAAATGCTAATATTCTGTAGCAACAATTATGTTTTTTTTTTTATATTCACAGAGATCTAACGTTACCCGGATCGTAAATAATCCTCTGTCAAGAGTAACAATAGACATTTCTGTTGAAGAGAAGAAATGTCGCCGGCTCGTGACAACAATAACCCATTATTACACTTTCAGAGCTTTACGTCGACAACACACTTAACAGGTTGGCAAATCAGATGATTACTCTCAGAATCATGAAAGAGAACCAATTTGTATTTTAATGGTTTTCTCACCGTAAAATCTTAGAGTCGGATATGAAGTTATTGTTAGGAAGTTTCTTGCCTGGAAACAATGAAAAAAACTGTATTATTAACTTCTCGAATTAACGTTCTCCAAATAATTTACACTTATTAGAAACGGTATACGAAATGGCCTAAATTACTTAACTAGCCTACATAACGTATTTTTTATGTTGATTATAACAATATTTCACACCATCTTCTCTTCTTCTCTTCAAGCAGCTTTATGCATGGGTATTGTCATATTATATACTTAAATTAAACGTTTCAGCTTATTTATACTTTAAAATAGTAGGCTAAAGTTCAAAATTATTGTTAATTAGATCACAAACTTATACATATAACATTCACGTGCATAATGTTGAAAAAAAAAGAAAGTATATTTATTTATTGTAAAAATTATCATAGTGAAATAATAAATGACAGTTAACCATATTATTAAAAGTATTGTTCACTGAATGGAATAATGCGCTGCATGTTTAAATTAGATAAATTCGCAGACAGCTGACGATGACGTAATTAGACACAACTGTTGTAGCGCCATTTACTGCAGTAGCGTGTGACCGACTGGAAAATGACTTCCTGAAATCGTCAACACAAGCACTACTGGAATTCTGTCTCAACATACGACTGGAACGAAACTCACTTTTGATATGCTCATGAGTACGGAAACAAAGAGTATTTTCTTAAATTTTAAATATATGTCAAAGTAGTTTTAGTGGGAATGGCGTTTTTACTACCATGTCACGCTTTATTATTCTGTTTGACTTCAAATGCTGTTACAAGCTACAATAATTTTAAATCTTAAAAATATTCCTAAAGAAGTAGAATGAAGAGACGTGTGTAGATTTTGAAAATCACAGAGTGAATAGAGGTTTGTAGCTTTTACAGCTCATTCACTTAGGAATGAAGCAAAAGTCACTTTACTTAGAAACAATTACAATGGAATACAAGTGCTATTGTTAGTAATTACTGACTACAAGCTTTACAGTGCAGTAACTGTTTTCTGTACGAAAAACGTCGCTGCTTTTGTCGTACTCATACAAACCGTTTTAATTTATCACCTTAATAGCCTACAATGTAATCCTGTGTAGTCACATGAACGTCACTATGCATAATCTTTGCGTACCACAGATACATGGTAAAATTTCTAACATTAAATCGCAATGTATTACAATTATTGAATAAATAACACATCTAAACTCTATAATCTGTAACTAGGAAGGAAACTAATTATAAGGATACTATCCAAATATCTTAATACAAGTGTCTACTTTAGCCCTACAAAAGTTTAAACAGACTACAATAGAGAAAGCGGTCCATCTGTTGTGCAAAAAAAAGCTGTTCCTTAGCTAAAATAAAAAATAATGGGCATAGTAAGAATGTTATTAGTGGTTCGTATTACATCAACAACAACAACAACAAGTGGCTTCAGCTATAACTTAAAAAAAAATTATTTGAAATGTCAACATGAAATATCTTAAAAAGTATTTCTTATCATAATCTCAGTAAACCAATTGTCTATACACTTGTATGCACAAGTGTATATGTACTTGACTTTATTCTTTTTGGGTAGAAGTATTTGTCTGCGCTTACCGACATATGTATAAAAGTTACATAAGTTAACATAAAAAGGAAAATAAAATTCTTCGGTGAAATGGGCAATATATTTATTTTTTGTTTTCTATGCTATGAGGCTTGTTTATAAAGCTAGTTATTTTACACCTAAAATTACTATTGTTCATCATAAAGCTCTCGGTAACAGAACACGTAAGAAGAATATATTGAGAGAGTACTCCATGTGTTTGTGACTCTACTGCCACAGAATGCGAATACCAAATTCGTGGCAGCCGTGTTCGCAACAGACCAAACATTGTTAGGCTAAATGAGTTGCAGCGATATTCAGCGCCTCCTACCGGAGAAAACTGTAATTACAGGTTTAAACTAAGGAGAAGGCTTGCCATCCAGTCATGCTGAAGTGAAAGCTTATCTTCAGGAAAAGGCTCTCTACATCGGACTGTCATGTTAATGGTTATTAAAGCTTTCCAAATTGTCTACATTATGTGAACATGTCTACACATGATGAACAATAGGGACTAACTAGGTCAGTGATTTCCAAGTGTGATAACTTTTAATGCCGCACGAGAAAAATTAATTTAATAATTACTCTATATTTTAATTTAAAATTCGTCATCATCATCATCTGCAAGGATTAAACCAAGGATCATTTGTTCCGATTTCAAACAGGCAAAATTTTAAAGCTGGTCACTCCAGCGCTTCTATCTTCGGACGTCCTAAACCTCTCCGTTCCTTCGGTTTATAGTTCCACAGTTGTTTGAGGATACGGAGGTCATCCATTCGGCAAAAATGTTGCCACCAATTCAGCCGATACTGGGCGATCCTGTCGAGTATAGGCCTCCTCATAATATTCAGTTCCTGCCGTATGTCTGTTTTTCTTCTATGATCGCGGAGAGTATGCCCTGCCGCATTCCTGAGAAATATTATTTCAGCCTCTTGGATACGACTGGCCTGGTCTTTCGTTTAAGTCTAATTCTCAAACTCATAAAGAAGTGTGGGAAGGGGCATCACCTGGTAGAAGTTTAGCCGTGTTTCCGTATTTGCTGACTTAAGAGTTCGCCTAATAGTCCCGCACATAAGGTTGAACTTAACCATTTTATTCACAACGTCGTTAGCCCAAGACACCGAAGACAAAGTCTTATAAGCAACTTATAAGACACCTTGTCACCCAGGTATTAAAAATTGCTGACTTCTTCCAGGACAGTACCATCTATAACAATTTTTGCTCGTACGGGATCAGTTTCACGAAAAGCAATCACCTTGGTCTCAAGTGCGGATATTTATAATCCAGACACATTGGAGATTCGATTTAACAAATGTATACCCATCTGCAAACGTTTTTCCGAGTCCGACAGAATAGCCCGATTGTCCGCAAACACAAAGTGTCAATTGCAGAGTAGCCAAAATACTCTGGAAGAAACATCTGCCAGTTTTGTATGAGACCGTTAATATAAATTAAAATGAGAAGCTGATAATGGACACCCTTGTCGTACTCCACAATTGATCAGGCCAGCTGTAGGAGCTGTTCTCGGTTCCCTACTTCAATTAAGGTTTTATTCTCCAAATAAAGACTCTGTGTAGCTCTAATTAGATGTTGTGGAATCCCTTGTCTTGCCATTTTAATTTAAAATTACTTTCTGTAAATTACTATAAACTAGTTTCTTTAAAGATTACTTTTAAACTTTTAAATGTTTGTTGGAAAAAAATGAATTGGTTGAATTTGCAAGCTGTATGACGAAATTTTTGTTCGGATTAGATTCGAAAATATTTTACAAATCACAGACGAGTTTAATATGAGTTCAAAGAATTTAAAGTCTTGAAATTGTTGTCTCGCAATATTTAGTATTCCTGTTTGTACTGTTTTTGATGGAGTACCAGCAGTAAACTGTGATACTGTGGTTTACAAGCTGATCCCTTCCTGTAGACCGGACAAAAAAAGGGGTCAAATTCCTGTAACCTGGTACCTTCTGAATGATTCCCGATTCTGAGTAGTTTTGGACAGATAATGACGACGGACTGTTCGGAAGTACGTTCATCTGTGAAGCCGGGTTCTCTGGAATGCAGTTAATCAACAGACGTCGCCTCTCAGATTCGTCTCTGCTTTCGTAATGAGATTAGCAACAACTTGGTTGGATGTATACTTAGCAACAACTTAGTTGAATGTATACACTCCTACTTTAGCATATTGACGTCAGTGTGTACATTACAGATTGTATGTAAATATACGATATTTACACATTTTTTCTAAAAGAAAAAATTAAAAGTATAACTTCTTCTTCTTCTTCTCTTCAAGGATTAGGTCATATTACTCATATTGTGTGCATAAGAAAAAAGACAATTTGTTCTGCTGGTTTTAAACTGACGCCAACGTGAATATTGAATTATGCAAAGTCTGTGTCTTTTGAGAGTACCCGCTGAGTATGGCAAACACTTTTCTTGTGACTTATATCTACCCTACATTTTGAGCTACGTCATACTCTGCTTATGGCAACTATGCAGGGTCTGTTTACATCGTCACAGTTTGCAGGTGTCTATCTAGAATAAAATGTAATTTATTTTAATCTGGGCTATGCCTGTTTGCAAACAGAACACACAAGTACAAAACTCTAGCAAATTTACAAATATAATTTGAATTGACATAATTCTTCTTCTTCTACTTTTTTTGTCTCTTCAAGGATTACGTTATGTAAACCTGTTTCGACACCCATCTCATCCTTGTCTCTTCTACCAATGGCTTTATAGTTCAGTGCCGCTTTCAGCAATCGATCCTCTGTCACCCTTTGCAGATGATCCCATTGTCTTTTATAAATTAAAATAATTTCATTTATGTTCTTTACATTGAGATCTGCTTTGATATCTTCGTTCCTTATTCTATCCTGCAATGTACAATTTAAAGTATTTCGAAGAAATTGCATTTCAGCACTCTGAATCTTGCCGCTTTCCTTTTTAGTTATGACCCACGCCACACTCGCATAAATCAATGTGGGTATTGCAATTGTTTTACAAAATTTAATCCTTGTGCTGTGTCTTGTTTTATTTCTAAGATTTCTATGAATCGTAGCACAAATATATGTATACCTTTATTTGTAAGCAATCTGATGAGTTTATATACGAGAAAAACACAGTCTTATTAACATAAATTGTTCAGCCTATATCAATATTAAATATTAAAATATTAAAAATATATAAAGATTAAATATTAAGTTTACCGATACTGAAGACACGATAAGTAATTGCTTTTGTTAATATTAATAAAACTGCATGAAGTTTAAATGAAAGAAACTAAACGCGAGGCTTGTGTTCCGTCAGAAACAGGCTGTGCCAACTGCGGAGAGTAGAGCGAATAATCAATTGCCGTGGCTGCAAAATAGTGGCGTATATTATGCAGGCTGTGCTCATTTCCAGATAGGGATCGCGGCTCTAATACTTTACTTAACCCAGCCAGTGCATTACCGTACTGCGTATTTACGGTGTTCTTTTCTTAACGGTTAAATATTTTCTGCGCGCTTAAAAACATTTTACGTTGGCTGCTTAATAAAAGCAAATTTTGCAATATGAGTTCAAAGTATGTTTTTGTAATAACTGTTACTTTGTCCTACTGATAGAGGAACGTAAACACACAGAAATCATTAAACATACTGGTATTTGGTCGTAACAAGAAATTAATTAGCATAAATCATAAATGTGATTCATGATTACTATCCGTAAAATGGAAAGTAAATAGGGCAGACTATAGCAATAATGGCAGTGAAAGGAATCATTATTACTATTAGACCCACATAAAATCTTTATGCAGAAAACATAATCTCAATTGAGACAAGATGACCAAGCAACAGTCCTAGTTTGAGTCCGACCACTTGTGTAATACGACAAGGGTACCAATTATCACCTTAGCTTCGTAATTTAGCATCGCAAATATATATAATAGATTTAATATTTATAATAACTTTACCTCAGGATGTTTTTTACCTTATTTGGAACATGTTTCGGGAAACTTATTGTTCCCATCCTCAGCATTCTTAACTTTGAATCTTGTCCAGTACTTTTGTGTTGGTTGGTTGTTGTTATGGTTCGCTGTTGGTTTTGGTACTTTAAACTGGTATTATTGTGTGTGTTGTGGTGTATATATTAGTATTTTGTGTATGTTTGATGTTGACTAGACTAGAGATTATAACACAGTACTAATATATACACCACAACCACACGGACAATGATACCAGTTTAAAATACCAAAAACCAACAGGAAACCATAACAACAACTAACCAACACACAAGTACTCCACAAGATTCAAAATTAAGAAGGCTGAGGAAGAGAACAATACGTTTTCCGAAACGTGTTCCAAATAAAGGATAAAATATTTTGAGGTAAAGTTATTATAAATATTAAATCTATTATATATTGCAACAGTGCAAACAGTAATAATACTATGCATTGCCCAAATAAATAATAAATAAATAATAAAAATGAATAAATATGAATTAATAAACATGATTCAGATTGCATAAGCTGAATCGTAGTAAAAATAGGGAGTACAGAATTCATGCATTGACATGCAGTTTTGACACACCTGTCGCTAGCGTTGTGTACGCGCGTATTTTGTTAGTGTGTGTCAAGCCTGTCCGTTCCTGAAATGTAACCAACCCTTTTCAAGTAGAATAGTTATATGTTTATTGTTAATTATAAGAAAACTACGTTCGATAGGATAAAACAAAAGACACCAAAGTGTGTAGAACTTATAGATAAATAAAATGTTAAAAAACCATACAGAGGTGCGAGAAGTGCAATTACTATACATAAAAAATGAATAACTCTTTTTGTGAATACCATAAAGAAGTGGAATTTACGTATAGTAATCACATAAAAATTAGTGATCGATTGAGCATCGAGTGAGGTGAAACAAACTTCGTAATTCGCGAAAATAGGCGAAAATAGTGAATTGAACCAGAGTGGGGGTAGTAACGCCTCGACAGAATCTGACAAGTTGAAAAGTGTTCAGACAGGAATTTTTGCATGACCTGACTATAAATACCAGGTCGCGCTAATAAAGTTTCTTCTTCTCGATTCAACCATTGCCGCAGGAGGCTATGTCAGTCAACGACACAAATTCACAATTAGCGTAAGAGTCACCGGATCAACTAGCTATACAGCGAGAGCTGCAAAATACATACGATGAGGTCTATGGACACACCGGCAGCATATGACGTGAGACGAGACGACTATTAATCAGAAACACAAGGAGGACACGACCAGAGGACCAGAAGCACATGCAGAGGACACGACCAGAGGACCAGAAGCACATGCAGAGAACACGACCAGAGGACCAGACCAGAAGGACACGGAGGACGTACAGATGAATAACCACGTCAAACGAGGTGATAAAAAAACATTTAATTACATACAGCTGAAGGACACTAATTAAAGCTTGAATGGAAGACATTCAACCAATATTAAAATAAATAAATGTAAAAGCAGTAAAAATTAGATTAATATATCTTGTACCAAATTTAGTAATTAGTAACGTAAATGATAAGAGAAATAAGTAATTTTTGAATTAACGTAATTAGTAAAGTCTTTGATAATAAAGAAAAAAAATGCATATGCAGTAGAAAGTAAAACAAAGTAACATAAAAGAAGTTTGAATAGAAGTAAATTCATTTTTTGAAGCTAATGAATCAGCAATTGCAAAAATATGAACAGACTATGAGTAAGCCGAGAGCAAAATAAACATTTTAAAGTAATTACAATTAGATAATAAGAGTTGTATATAACTTATGTATGTAATTTGTTAGCAATAAGTTATGTACGAAAACTTCGTACAAACGATTTAATAATGAGTTATTGTTTAATATCCGATATGAGAGATGTTGTTTAAATAAATAAATAAATAATGGAACGATTTTAAACGTAAATAACGTATCATCTTCTTATTACGATTACACCCACGAATTCAATACACAATATGTAAATGCATTGAAATTGGTTAACTTGCGTTGTATAAATTATTGTCTCCCAAAAGCATGAGGCTACACAAGTTAAATTGACTTGAATCGATGTATTTGTATTGTTGTAATTGGCGCTCCAAAAATCGTGGGGCTCCACAAACTTAAATAAACATCAATTTGTATTGTTGTAATATGCATAACGAAACAGACAGTAGCAAGAAGTGTTTGTGTGTGTGTGTGTGTGTGGGTGGGTGGGTGTGTGTACGTAGATGATGTCATACGCAATTGGCAAATGCAATATCAGGAGCGTTTTACAACTGGTTACTCTGCAGTTGACATGTTTCCGCTTGCTGATAACCAGGCTGCCCTGTCGGACACAAAAAGCAATTTGCAGACGGCTGTACGTTCATTGCATCGAATCCGCAAGAATGTCGGCTTAAAGATCTCCACACTTAATGCAAGGCGATGGCTTTTCTTGAGTCGATCCCACACGAACTGAAATTGTTGTAGATTGTACTCTTCCCGAGTAGGTCAGCAATGACGAAGTAAACAAGTTACATAAGTTCAACCACACGTGTGGACCATCATTGAAGACAGACCTAATATTCTACAAGGCGATGGCCCTCCCGAAGCTTTTCTATGGGTATGCAATCCGAGCCAGTCGTATTGATGCTGCCGAAACGAGATGTCTTCGGCGCGTAGTAGGGTATACTCCTCACGATCGTAGAAGAAATGCAAATCGTATCCGGCAGAAACTCGATATGTTTTGAGTACAGTCGATATGACTGTTCAATATCGGCTAAAATGGTTGGAACATTTTAAACATATGAATGACTGCTGTATCGCCAAACAATTATTGAATTGTAACGAAGAGATGCGGGACGCCTGAGGAAACGTTGGAGTGACCAGCTCTAATCTACGCGATTGGACCTAAACAAACTAGTTTTGCTTTAATCCTTCTTGAAGATTACAACAATGGTGAAGCCATAAAGTGCAAGGGTTCACCCTTAGACACCATTTGTGTCTACATGTTGGTATCTTCTCAATAATTGAGAATTTTATAACACCAAAAATTTCGAAAAGTTTTATTTTATAATTAGCAGTAAGGAATGTCGCTGGAAGCAATGACGAAGGGTGTATGTGTGGAAAGCATATTTTGTAAGGGACAAAAGGAGAACGAGCAAACACGCTGTAGTGACGGACAGGTCATAAATGTCGTAGGCAGCTGCAACGCATACCCTGTGAACAGGCAGAGTTCACTGCTCCCGGTACGTAGAACACCAGTTTTTTGTGAAAACACATTGATTCCATAGGAAACTACATACAATGTGTACAGAGCCATTAAAGGAGAAAAGGCTTACCAATGGTTAAGCATACATGTGTACGCCAGCTGTCAAGAGAAAGCGACGAAGGGTGGATTGATTTGAAGGACTCCAGCGGTCGATGACAGGGTTTTGACCTTACTTGGAAACGAAAGCGCAGAGAGTACGTCCCAAACTCAAGGATGGGGTGTTGCCTGGCAACTAAAAGAAAAAACCAACTTTCAAAGAAGGGTAGGCGAGGCCCTTGAACAACAATAGATAATAACGCCAGAGCGACGAAGTTCAGAAACAATGCAAATGGAAGAGATTAATGAGGAAACGTTGGAGTGACCAGCTCTAATTTACGCGATTGGGACCTAAACAAACTAGTTTTGCTTTAATCCTTCTTGAAGATTATAACAATGGTGAAGCCATAAAATGCAAGGATTCACCCTTAGACACCATTTGTGTCTACATGATGGTATCTTCTCAATAATTGAGAATTTCTTCAATGTTTTCGCAACATTCCCAGCTTTTGTAAAGTCTGCTCTATTCTTATAAAATTTGAAGTGTCTTTGTTTAATTTTTCAATGTTTAGAATGTGTACAACAACTCTACAAATATGGGAAAAATATATTCTCTTTCTGGTTAAATCGTTATATTACTGCGATTGCACATAACACAGCACACCAAGTAATTTACGTACTAACTTGTTCGGGAGTAGTGTCATACAAATAAATTTTCGATGTCTTTTCTATTGTGTTCTTCATAAAATACGTCTTCTGTGGTAAGTCATTGACACACTGCGGAGTGAATACGTTGTTAGCGGTGGAATAAAAAATAAAAGAGAATTCTTTACGAGTGTGTCGATTGTAGTAAAATAATATATTTAGTTGGGAAGGCTGTGACGACGGAGAGTTCACACATGTGTCGCTTCACAACTTCCGCTTCCTGCGCCAAATGCTAACATTCAATGTGCAGTCACAACCGCCTTTACATTATATATCTGCGTTGTAGACGACGCAGAGATATAGTCCGCCGCTGTTTGGCGTTTCACATTTGCATTACAGACCACAGAGTGTGTTCACTCGCATATTTTCACACCTGCATAATACGAATGCTTCGACAGAGACAAACGATTTGGTTCCAGAGAAGCACTGGTTACGTGACAGCGACCTGTAAACAGGTGGAAATAAACTGACGCAAGAGACAGAGAAGTAAACGCAAGTGTTATTAACAATCCTTATCTAAGTCACACTTAACCCTTACCTGCATTGTGTGCCACATATGTCACACTATTTTGTATGTAGCATGGAGTGCTATCTGTTGGTGTTTTCTGAACTAGGGTATCTGTTGTTCCACATGTGTCTCACTATGTATTAGTAGTTATGCTGCCATATTTTGCTATTACTTCCCGCCATTTCTAACCTCAGAACCAGTCTAACCTTAGGTGTGCCAAGTCGAACATATAGTAGTGCTGTGTTTTTATTAAGTTATATTCATTTGTCTATAGAGTTTTGAAAAATATATCTACACATCAGACAAGGTATGTTCTTCTTATTTTACACACTTTTTCTTCAGATAATTCATTAAAAAAAAAATATTGATAATTTTTCCCATGTACCATATCTGGACCGTTATGCATTCTTGGATATGTTCCTTTTGTAGTACTTAGAGCAACAAATAACCAAGTACTTCTTTCTATTCCTTTCAGATGGAGTCAGATGATGAAAGAGTTTATGTAATTGAACAGGATGGCTTAGTGACAAAGATTAGTAGTAAAGGCATTATTAATTTACTAACCATGCCCTTCGATAGTGACGATGACCTAGGTCACCTACTATTTGAGGACGAAATGGGAGAAGTGCTGTGTTACTATAAAGCTATTTGTGAATATAAATATAGGCGTTCAGCAGCTGTTTGTTTACGATATTAATTGATGACTCATTGGGCACTTGATGAAACATATTAATACAAAGGGTTTTAAAAATATATTGTTACGACGGTCTACTCGATCGTCGTAGGTACAGTGGAAACAAAATACACTACACCAATTAAGTCACTAATCACTAGCTTTAATTTTCACAGTTAACAGTTCGTAATTAACAACACAGTCTCTTACAACAAATCAAATACAAATTGTTCACACGCAATAAAATGTCCACTAATATTAAACACAATTGTATTACAATTATACCGCCCGATTATAAAACACACACTAATAACCACTTGAACGCGCACAGTAATATTGCCCGATAATAACTCTCAACCCGCACTGTAAATATATCGCAACTATACTGAAAACTAAGGCCGCTCCCACCTAGTATTTATACAGCGCTAACAGACCAGAAGGTTCCAAACTGCGTCTGCGTCTTAGCGCCAGTATGTATGACGTAATTAATTGCGGCCTTAACACAGTCCGCGCGGCTAGCGGCTTCGAGAATAGTCTCGCGAATGCGTCTAGAAGCACGTACACTACCGCATTACATTCTTGAACCCTATGGAACGTTAGATAAACACTTAGATTGTTCTGTTTTGTCGTAGCAATATTCTACTTGATCGTCGTAGGTACAGTGGAAACAAAATACACTACACCAATTAAGTCACTAATCAGGAGCTTTAATTTTCACAGTCAAACAGTTCGTAATTAACAACACAGTCTCTTATAACAAATCAAATAAAAATTGTTCACACGCAAATAAATGTCAACTAAAATTAAAACACAATTGTATTACAATAGGCCTATACCGTCCGATTATAAAACACAACTCTTGACTAATAACCACTTGAACGCGCAGAGTAATATCGCCCGATCATAACTCGAACCGCACTGTAAATATATCGCGACTATAGTGAAACTTAAGGCCGCTGCCGCCATGTATTTATACCTCCGCTCATAGACCAGAACGTTCCAAATTGCGTCTTAGCGCCAGTGTGAACTACGAAATTAATTACGGCCTTGACACAGTCCGCGCGGCTGGCGGCTTCGAGAAAACTCGCGCGAATGCGTCTTAGTCAAGTATGCCAGCGAGATTCTTCTGGCACATTCGACAAACACGTAGATTGTTGTGTGATGTCGTAACAATATAAACACTTGGTACGTTTCGCAGTTTGTATTTAACTCTGACAGCTGTTTCAGCTTATTAAGCTATTGTCAAAGAGATCAGTGAACAACTAAAGAATTCTTAAGCTGAAACAGCTGTCAGTGTTAAATACAAACTGTGAAACGTACCAAGTGTTTATATATTTTTTAAAACAGTTAGTTTAGTTTAAGTGGCGATTTATACCAGTGTGGTTTGAAGTATTGTGGCGAAGTATTACGTGTTTTGTAATTGTGCGGGACTTTTTATAGTTAACATTATTATCTGTGAGGAGAGATTAACTTGACTTATTCTACGAGTATAATGTTGTTAAATAACGTGTTCCAGGCTCTACCGGTCCGCGCACACTATGTTCAAGGCTAGACAGTACGCACGGTTTCTAGTAGATTCTAGAACGCCTGTGATACGCAGTTTGCTCGACACGTCATCCAGAAAGTGACCAATTATTCTGGCGTTTCAGCGGGGTATAAATATAAGCATCCAGCAACGGACAGATTTTTACTTCAAGCGATTACTCAGTGCGTTTAAGTGCCAATTTATTCAAGTGAGGTTCGATGTGTTGTGGCGAAGCGTTATTGTGTTATAGTTGTGCGGGATTCTATTAGTTGACAAATTATTATTGCGTGTAGACAAATTTAAGTTGAATTATTGTACGAGTATAATCTTGTTGAATAACGTGTTGTTTACAAACTGTTGATTGTGATAACTAAAGCTGGTTTTTATTGACTTAATTGATGTCTTATATTTTGTTTTCCACTGTACCGTACAACGATCAGTGTGACCGTCGCAACAATACAAACTGTATATTTGAATAAGGATTCAAATGTACAGAATGGGATTTTTCACAGCCACCCATATCTTGATTTACCTCGTTGTAAGATGTCCATTATTGCATTTAACAATAAACATTTATTGTCAGCGGAAGGCAATGATTTTCGCTAGCACAAGTGGTTTGCACATTCATTGTCAACAATGACCCATCACATTCCTATTGTTACATTTTACAAACCTTTATAAGCCTCAACGACGCAATTAGCCGGTTGGTATACTAAATGGAGTGCTCCGAGCTTATAAAAGAAAACTAATTTATATTTTAATAACTTTTTCGTAGTAAATTTTCAGAGTCTGATATAAAATTGTTATAAAACGTTACTCCTCTATGACATTGTTAGAAAGTTTACCATAAATTACCTTTCTGTGTTAAATTCGGGAAGAGCTATTGTTTATTCTGGACGGTATACAAAACAGTGTCAACTACTGTTACAATATAATGTATTGTGTTACGTGCATTGTAATATATAACATCGTACATCTTCTACTCAACACGCAAGTTGGCCGGCTTACAAATTCAATCTGTCTAGTTCTCGTGTGTGTGTAAGATTGAATGATGCAGCTAGTTTTGTAGCTGTTTGCGATCTTTTTCTGTAAAGTAAGTTACTGTATATTACACTTTAGTGTGTGTTTATAAAGTGTTTGTTTTTATACAGTGTTAGCTGTTATATATTAACAATGTGTCGCAGTTGCATTAGACATCCAAACCGGTCTCGGTCAGTTTCGGCGAAACGACATTCTACTTCCATGTTCCGTATAAAATGGAAGTATGATTATCGCGAAAAAATCGTGTTCTGATTGTACTACCCTCAAAACATGAAGAAAAGTTATTCTCTGTGTGTGTCTCTGTATAGAATTTTTTCTATGACGAACGATAGATGCCGCAAAATTAAACATAATCAAATAATTTTTTGCATACATTCCTGAGTTGTACAGATCTCAAGACCTGTTGATTTTGGTGACGATCGGTTAAAGGGAAGGGGTAGTTTACGTGCAACGTTTTACGTTTTAACAAGAGTAAAGAACTTAATTTTCATAAATAAAATATCCTAGAAAGAGGGTCATTATCCACTGTTGAAATGTAGATGAAATATCTGTAAATGAAAATGATAGTTGAAGGGGGAGGGGGTAATTTTTTGTATTGATGTTCAATACTTTAAAAAAGTTCAATAAATACTAACAAATGATATCGTTCCATGTAAACAAACTATCGTAACCACGGATACGTAAAAAAAATAATTTTTAATTTTCAGAAATTCACACGTTACAAACGCTGGGCGGTGTTCGCTTTCTTTCGCGTTGTTTAAATAAAAGGTAATTTAAGCATATTAATTCTTTATTTAAAAAATATTAACAACTGTGTAGAATTCGTATTTTAATTATCTTTCTCAGCGTTTTAACCAAAAGCATGCTGAGATGTATTTAGTTTTGTTCTGAGTGTACATATTAAACATAATTTTATAATTAATTAGAACATGGAAGTCATGTATGGTTCTCCATACAGATTCTTACCTGTTCTTATCCGGTCAACTGCGCCCCGCACCTGGTAGCAACTAACCAAATCTATGGCAACTTGTAGAAAAGTTCAGTGACGTTTCAGTTCTGTAACTTTTTTATTTGTGCGAGTAACCGCTTTATTCCAATGTTTTTGTAACATTAGGTTAGGTTAGGTTAGGGTAGGCTTGGTTGGGCTAGGAATAAAGAGCCCAACCACCTATTTATTGTTTATTGTAATTTCTTATAATAACAATAATAATAATAACATGATAATTTAAGTAACGATTGATACCACCTTACGACTGCTTAAAGTTTACTTTACGATGACACATAGAAAGTTGATTAACATCATATAGACAATGAAAACTGTCGTAGCGGATTACCATTCCAGGCGTGAGTTTTTACCTCTTTACACGTTTTTGATAGATGCACTCTGTGTCTATAGCTTATAGGGCGATATTCTCGATCGCAATTGGCCGGATCCCAATTGACAGGTTTCAAATTATCTCCACGGTCGCAATCGACCGGGTTTTATATACTGGGTCGTAGCAGACCGCGGTCCATCCAAGCAATTTCTTCCACGTATGTAGGCAAGGTAACGTTAAAGTATCAGAGAAGAAATATAACTGCATTAGAAAAAAAATTATATGGACGGTATTGTAGATGTAAATTAATTGATCAGGCGGGCGCCTCATACTTGCTGTGCTTCATTTGACTACATGGATCTCGTCACATTGCAGTTTCAATTATTTGCAGAGAACCGAAGGATCACAATCACACCACACGCTGTTATTTTTGTATACCAAAAATATCCGGGATAACAGCTAAGACTAGACGTAATGTTAAATACCCCGACATTCCCTCAGCTTTAAGGCCAGTACCACACATTCCTATGTTCCAGTACCACCAGAAACATGGAACAAAGACGAAGATGAAGTTTTTACTAAATGTTGAACCTTGTGTAGATTTATAGGATGGTAACAAAAGAAGAGGCCTAGATTTTTTTGATAAATACATATACTATATCTCACTTAATCAGTCAGAATTAAATGATCTCGCTTGGGATCTACATTTATCAAAGAGTCAAGCAGTAATACTGGCATCAAGATTGAAAGGCTGGAACCTTTGATTCAGCAGAATACTAAAATTAGTGTTTTCCATAACAGGCAGTTGGAATTTCAACATTTCTTTTCCCAGTACAAGGACTTTAATTGTTTTATATTTTACTTATATCTGCATTATTGTACGCATATATTAAAAGAGTGTATCGTTAAACATATGTAGCAAGATATGTCAAATTTGTAAAGTATCTGTTTTTACTTATTTACAAAATTAAATACTGCCTTTCTTTTACGTTACTTGTCAAAAATTGATCGCTTATGATATGGATCGCAGGAAGATTCTTGAGTTTAATTGTGGCCCTTGGACGCTTTTAAGTTCCAAACCAGTGTTGTAGGCGATATGAGAAGGATGTCTGTAAGGGGACATAGAAGAAAGATGACGAATAGAAATTGAAAGAGGACTCTGCTGGAAGAGTCCAAGAGGAACAGAAAAAGGAGACGATTAACAGTAAACTAAATCGTTATCAAGACTTGATAATAAAAACCTTTGATAACGATTTATTGTTCAGACTTCATATTATTAGCTGCATGAAGAAAAGTGATTTTTGAATAATAAGTGAGACACAAAATTATGCACAACATGGATGCTGCATAAAGAGTCTTTAAAGTCATCAAGTCTTCATTGTATACACCGTTAACGTGAAGGAACAGAATTGCAGTTAACTACATTAACAGTAGCCTGATGATCAAAGACGACTGTATTCACTGAACAGAATAATGTGCTGCATATTTAAGTTGTATTTAAATCGCAGACAGCTGATGACGTAACTAGACAAGTTCTGCAGCGTCGTTCGTTCAGTAGCGTGCAACCGACTGGAAAAGGACTTCCTGAAATAGTCAACACAGGAACGCGCTTCAATGTACTATACGTCTATCTGCACACCAGTATCAAAAGATTTGTTTTGTAATTTTTAGAATTATGTAGTCTATAGGTCCATGTAGTCTATAACTTTACATTAAAATTAAAGATCTACAAAGTTATGGCAGTTCCTGTACTGTCCTACGAGTGTGAATTATTGGCAACAATCAAGAAGCAAGACTGTAAAATACAGGCCGCGGATATGGCGCTCTTAAGGTGTTCTAAATTCGACCGTATAAGTACTGACGTCATAAGAAAGAATTACAAGTTTTCATCTTAATGAAAAATCAACTGTATTCTAGAAGATTATAAACAACGGTGGAAAGAACACTTAGGAAGAATGTCAGATTCCAGATTGTCCAAACAAGTCTGGAAATACAAACCTATAGGACACAGGTGTGTGGAGGATCTGTGAAAGCGGAATCGGCAGCACCTTGACTATGCCGTGTTCTGAAGATGATGATTACAATGTAGTCCATAGGTCGGTATTTCGAATACTGGAGTCACTCTACGTAATTTTGTTTGACTATACCAAACGGGTATTGCTGTTTCCAGCTTAGAGTTTTTTTTCTTCTTAAAAAGCAAGTAGACACGTATTTCTAACACGTAGAATTTATAAAACTCATATACTTAAGAAGACAACAAAACCGAAAACGTCTTATTTAAGTTTTTAAAAGTAAGCAAAATATTTGGTCAATAATTACTCACACGTGACTTCATAGAACTACAAAAGAGAATTAAATTTAAAGTCAAGGTAACTGAAATACTCTGATTCAGATCAATACAGAACTAAATGTCTTGTGTGCAGAACAATTGTTCAGTTCTACCAGTAGAAATTAATGTTTTCATAATAATAGTGATACAAATGCACGTGATGATAATCGTGTAATAGGCTATAAACATGTATACATTATTAAAAATTAAAAATTTGCAAACAAAAATGGTCGCATGTATTGAAAATTTCTCTTCTTGTAAGAGAAAACAGAAAGTAATTAATATACCAGTTCAGTTTACTGACGGTTGAATGTAAGCAAATGGTCTCAATGAGAAAGAACTGTGCTTTGAATAACTGTTTACAGCGATTTCGAAAGTTGCCTTATTAAAAAGTCTTTTGTTCATTCGATTCAGATAAAGTAAACGTGGGAAAGATAGATAAGGGTTAGGTCTGACAAGAACAGGCTGCGTATACTGAGGGAAGAGCGAATAATCAATTGCCGCGGCTGTAAAATAGTGGCGTATATTATGCAGGCTGTGCTCATTTCCAGATAGGGATCGCGGCTCTAATACTTTACTTAACCCAGCCAGTGCATTACCGCGCTCCCCAACTCGTTTCCTATTTACGGTATAATTTTTTTAACGGTTTAAACATTTTCCGCGCCCCTAAAAACATTTTACCTTGGCTGCTTAATAGAGCCACAACTCAGATATGCAGGTAGAAACATTTTTGTATACCAAAGGGACAATCAGAATTATTTTTCAATGCGTTTTCTTCAATTTAACAAAAGTTTTATAATATTAGAAATTTACAGGAGTTTCCTATAAAACTATATTTTAATATGCTGTTATTTTTGTTGTATATATTTTCTTTGAAAGCCAATTCAATTTTGTTTTTTCAATTTTTTAAGAGAACTTAGTTGAGTAATTTTTTTTATCAAAACAAAGATATTTGTCTCTCCCACTTTTATGTTTTTTCATTTTCAAAACAAAGCAGCTCTAATGCTGTCAATGATAGCAAAAATAATGAAAATAACACTTGCATTGAGGAATTTCGAATACACTTAAATAAAAGAAACATTTGAATTTTGGTTAACACATTGTGGTTATAAAATAATAGTAATACAGTAGAACTTGGCTAATTCGAAGCTGAAGGGACCAGTAAAAAATTCGAATTATCCAAAAATTCGAATTAGGAAAACTTTTAATAAGGGTAGAAAAATCAAATCAAAAACCGAAATTCAGTTAAGCAATATGTTATTTTATTAAACAATTTCCTTATACATATGTATTACAAACGTATAAACACGTTTCAGTACAAAATATAGCATCCACAGTTTTTTAAAAAAGCTAGAAACCTTTGATTGCATTTTGCAGTTAATACACTGAGTTGTAGTAAACTCTTCAAGTTTATTAAGTGCTTGGAAAATAGCGTCACTTACGTTCTGCTGTCCTTCAACAAACCGTCTCAAGTCTTGGATGTAATATGATGCCTCTGAAGCCGTTGGAATCGGTATCTCTGGAAGTTCTAGCTGGTCCCCTTCTTCATCTGAAGATGTACCATCATTTCTTATGTTCATAACATCAGCCACGATCTCCGCATCTGTCTGTTCACCGCACACCGCCAAGTCTTCATCCATGTTTACAAACTCTTCGTAACGAATGCCTGCATCATGTCCAACATCTTCCCAGTTATCCGTAGTGGGTGCGACTTCTCTAGCAGCTTTATTCTCCTCTTCACCTTCAATGTGGCAGAAACCACCTTTACGAAAATAATTAGCAATTGTTTTTTGCGTAACTTAGTCCCAAGCACTGTTGCACATGCGGGCAGCTTGAAGGATGTTAATCTTGATATTTTCGTGCTCATCTAATTAAGCACCTGACAGAATGTTTTGGACCACAAGCCGTGTGTAAAAATGCTTAAAATTTTTTATTACACCTTGGTCCATAGGTTGAACTACTGAAGTCATGTTTGGAGGGAAAAACACATCCTTTACATTTTCCATCAGAGGAATAGTATTGTGCGCTGTACAGTTGTCAATAAACAAGGCGATTCTTCTGTTTCGATTTCAAAATTTCCTGTTGATTTTCAAAAGCCATCTTTCGAAAATTTCACCTGTCATCCAAGCTTTATTGTTTGATTTGTCAACTGGTTTCGTTTTTACATTTTTGAAACGTGGGTTGGCTGACTTCCCTATCATTAGCAAAGGCAGTTTTTCCGAGCCATCCATGTTTGCTCCGAATAAAAGTGTTATGCGCTCCTTGCTGTGTTTGCCGCCACTACAACTTTTTCCTTTAAAAGCAAGTGTTTTGTCGGGGGTGCATTTGAAGAATAAGCCCGTCTCGTCTACGTTAAAAATGTCTTTAGCGTCTCTATCAGAAATCATTTGCAACAAATCGTCTTTCCATGAATTTGCAGATTCAACGTCAACAGATCCACTTTCCCCACAAACAGTTTTGAAAGAAATTCCTTTCTTTAAAACCATCGAGCCAACCAGTGCTGGCCTTAAAATCATTTTTGCCTAAGCTAGATGCGAATTCCTCAGCTTTGGCTCTGACGAGGGGCCCACTGACAGGAATTTTTTTGTCCCTTGCTTGCTTAAACCACTTCACTACACATTCATCCACGTCAGGATTTTCTGGTCCTCGCGCTCTTTTCCTATCTTTATCGCTGGCTTTACACACACTATTCAAAATCTTCTCTTTATTTTTTAGATACGTTGACAGCGTATTTGGCGGTATCGCGAATTCCTTGGCAATTTCAGATTTCTTTTTTTGTCCCTTTTCCACTTTCCGTATAACGGCAACTTTTTCAGCAAATGTCAATGATTTGTATTGGGTCCGTGTTGGTTTTGAAAGGGCCATGATGAACACACAACACAATAAAACTGCACAATAAGCGTCACTAAAACACACCAGTCTGTATATAGAGTACTGTATAAAGAAAGGAACGGTCTCTCACTATAGGACACAGCTCGCACAGTAGAAACTCAAAAAGACTTAACACTTCCATGAATGCAGGCAGACTGAACTGAAAGCAACAGTGAGGGTGGCTGACTGACGAGGCGTGGAATCAGGGACAATGGCAGACGGTACCGTTACACGAACCAGTCATGTGTCATCGCCAGATACTGACGGCAATTCCACGAATTTGACACAAAGGACAAGCGTCTGTTCACAAAGGGCGATACCTGCTTGTCTGTTTCCAGTCGTGTCTCTATTGTTACGTGGTCTAGCCCATACAGCAGGCGATTTTTTGTAGTTTGAGCAAAATTTTTATTTCGAATTAACCAAAAAAAGTTCGAATTACAGACGATGTTTTTGCATGGTTTTACATAGGATATTCAAGGGACCACGGTAAAAGTTCGAATTATCCACGAATTCGAATTATGCACGTTCGAATTAGCCAAGTTCTACTGTAATACAATTTTGTATGAAACAATCACCCCCATATTACATTTATTCTAATAAGTATTCGAGGATTATTATTACATGTATATTCCAGGATTAATCCAGAAATAACAAGGCATTATAGGATGTAGATGAGTGATACCATTGTTTGAAAATTTTTACCAGGGATTAGGCGAATTTCACTTAGGTGGATTATAAAGAGTCTTCTTCTTCTTCTTCTTCTTCTTCTTCTTCTTCTTCTTCTTCTTCTTCTTCTTCTTCTTCTTCTTCTTCTTCTTCTTCTTCTTCTTCTTCTTCTTCTTCTTCTTCTTCTTCTTCTTCTTCTTCTTCCTCTTCCTCTTCGTCTTCCTCTTCCTCTTCTTCTTCCTCTTCCTCTTCCTCTTCTTCTTCTTCTTCTTCTTCTTCTTCTTCTTCTTCTTCTTCTCCTCCTTCTTCTCCTTCTCCTTCTCCTTCTCCTTCTCCTTCTCCTTCTCCTATGTGTCTACAATGTGTTCTATATGGCACTTCCAATTCTGTCTGTATCCCTCTATTCTCTCCAGGACCGACGTAACTTCAGGTCTTCTTTCCTTATGTCATCGTTTAGTAGAGCATAAAGAGTGTACTAGCAATTTAGGTTTCTATACATAATGCGATAATCTTAACCCAGTCTGGATACAACACCACTAGGTATTAAAGGTATGGTTGTGCTTGTCCGTCTCTGTCGTATACATTGTTTCTGAGCAGCTTTCCTTCAGATTTCTTCGCTTGTTACCAATCAACGGGAGTAGTCACTGACCTCATGCTTTTGGTGTCATTAAGGTATAAAAGGACAAAATGTACCCATAACATTACAAAAAATAACTGTAAAACCTTTTTTTTTAGAAAATCTGGTAAAATCTGATTTCATTTCTATCTGATTAAAGAATCATACAGATGATGAAACGTGAAGCCCGCTTAGGAGTTGCAAAAGGACAAGAAGTTGTCTTAGCAAGTACATGTACGAAGAATGGTAATAGACTTGAATCTCAAACAAGTCTTACACTAAGTATCCATAAAACATAACGGAAAAGAGAGAGAGAGAGAGAGAGAGAGAGAGAGAGAGAGAGAGAGAGAGAGAGAGAGAGAGACAGACAGACAGACAGAGAGAGACAGAGAGACAGAGAGACAGAGAGAGAGAGAGATAGAGAGAGAGAGAGCGAGAGAGAAAGAGACAGACAGACAGAGACGGAGACAGATTCAGAACCAGAATCAAGGTTGGACATTGTACTGTTCCTGCGGTATCCTGACATAGCCAATCTTCTCATATTTTGTACCGCTATATACTGACCAATCCCTTCAACTATTAAGAATATAACATATTCTGTGTCTAACATATTGTGTGTCTGTAGCATAACGCCAGTTTACTCTCCTACCTTCAAATAGAAAAAAAATAAACAAAGACCAATATACGACCTGAACCACAAAAGCCTACAGTACATACAACAATATAACTATTAACTAATTATAAAACACAGATGATGAACGAATAACTGTGCAAGTGACATACGATGCCCCACGAGGCAGAACGAGTATGCAATGAATGCAACGTGGCAAGACGACCACGCAATGAAGTGTGCAGTCGGAACAGCCGGCCACCTAATCCCCGACATGCAGGGGAAGACGAGGAAAAACTTCTTGAATAAAAAATAAAAATTGCTTTCAATAATCGTGGAAGAAAAAATCAGATATCCGTTTCTTGGTTTTATGAGCAGGAAATTATTTGGCAGGGATTGGGCACTGTGACCAAAGGCGTATGACACAATCCCGGCGGAATTATATAGGAAATCATAAACACATAACGACGTTAGAAATTATAAGCAATGGTTGGGAACTAATTGTATGATATCATGTTGTTTTTAATTTCATATAAAATATTATTTTGACAGCAACTATATTTTATTTTGTGCAAAGTCAGTGAGCCTGACGGCAGAATTAACACATTGTCACTGAAAGAGAAAAAATAATCTCTTTTTATGAAAGAGAAAAACAATATATTAATTTTGAAGACTGTGGCGACATAGTTCACACTTGCGTCGCGTTACACTTCCGATACAGTAGGCTTTCCGGCGGCGCCCCACGACTCGGTTTACAGAATATTTCAGCGGAGGGGTAGACAATAGATATTTTCACTGATCCAGGTTTTATATTTATTTATACTTTTGTAAGAGAAAATGTATGTACTCGAAAATTTTGTAGAATCATATACATGTATGTCACACGAAGAAAGAATCTAGTATGTGTTACATGTTTACATTGTCTTTTCGTATAGCGGAATTAAATTTTCATGACATGCAGAAAAAGAATAATAAGTTTTACTACTACTTTAATTGGTTCCAGGAAAAAATCTGACATAATATATTTTGAAACCGAAAATTTGGACACAAGAGGTAGGAAGTTAAAGAGATCTGTGCCCGGTCTGCAAGAAGGAATCTGATTGTTAATCACACAATTCTAGTCAAACGTCGGTTGTTTTTCAGTGACAACAGTAAGAGGATTATTGAGTGGCGAGATAATATTTTTTATCATTTTAGGTTCTTTGAATTTAATACTAAACTTACCTGAAATTTGTTAAGTATTTTCGAATTAAAAATTTCATAATTTTGACTCTTCTGCTACTTGCAGTCAACTTGCAAATTGCGCCAATTCTCGAATATTTACACCATCCTCTGAAACATTCATGTAACTTGTATTATCGTTTTAAAGCCTTCTACAATTGGTTGACAACTTGTTGCAAAATAGCTCAAAAGTAATTTTTTCCAAAGTATATTTAAAAATTTTTAAGTAATTATTTTAAGGCATTAATGTATTATTTTAAATTGTTGATTTTATCCAAACAAAACATTACAATGGTATGGACACATAAAAAGAATTGCACAGAAAAGATTGTCAAGGAGAGTTATGGAATGGAACCCACCAGGAAAAAAGGAAGACCACCTATCACCTGGGTAGAAGAAATTCAGACTGTATTGAGGGAACGAGAAATTGAAGAAGATCTTTGGATGGACAAGCAGCAGTGGATGATGAGAATTCAATCATTTCTGTGATCTTTGGTTCCGGAAAATGTGTAAACATTATACAGCCGAAATGATGATAATTAATGTATATTTTTAGTAAATCAGTAAAGTACTTATTTCATCGGTTTCTCAAATTATTAAGATCGTGGGTCCCGCAAAAATATCTCGCTAGTCCGACATCACTCTATTGTAATATTGTGGAAGTAAGACAAATGAGAGAGAATAATAACAAAAGCAATATTCAGTACGTCATTACTTATGAAGCAGAAACACAACTAAACGTCTTCACAAAGGGTTGACGATGGTGCAATGATGGCACACGTACGTGTGTGAGATTGTATGGGAAGGCGATGGAAAATGAGAGACAAAAAGAAACTACAGGAGGATAATTGATAAACTCCTACATAAAAAACAAAAAAAAACAACAGACAAAGACAGAAAACTACAAATTTACAACGTTAACATATATAAACGACCGCACTGAAAAAATAGCCCGTAAATTTAAAAAAGCAGAATACAGAACTGCAAACAAAACAGAACACACGCTGTCAAAAAACACACACAAACAACAAAACATATTTGATTTACCTGGTCTTTACACACGAAACTGTTCAGACTGCAACAAATTCTACATAAGCCGGGCAGAACGTTGCTTCAAACAGAGATACATTGAAAACATAACAGCATTACACTCCACCACCACCTTTACAAACCCCCTCACTCAGGCAGACCACACACACACAAACAGCATAAATATTCTACAAATACACACAAAAGGCTGAAACCTAGGCACCCTTGAAGAACTAGAAACACACACACACACAAACACACAAACGCATAAAAAACATCCTAAACGAACAAACACAATTTAAATCACACATACTATTTGAGCATATTACACCGTATACACACACAACATCGATCTTTTCAACGACGGCGCCGTCACCAAAAGCAAGACGGACAGCGCTACTAGCGGCAGCCTCTGACAAAGCTCTAACGAAGCGAAAACTAGTTTAGGCAGTAAGGTAAAAGATTAACTTTTATACCAACAAAAAATTAGCGATCCGAATCTGCAGTGTGATATATATTATTAATACGGTTGATGGATATGAGGTTGGTAATCCTGATTGCCAACTGGATTCTCACTTTGCTTCAACGTGTCTTGGGTGAGATCCCTTCCTTTAATTTTTCCTGTCTAGTCTCTCTTACCTGACTCTTCGTTCTGTTCTGACCCCGACGCTATTAGAGTAATCGAGGACTAGGATAACTTTATTTTTTCAATGAAATTTCATAATTTTGGGTGACTTAGGACATTATTGCTAAGATATGGTAACAAAAGGCTTTGGTCATTCTAGTAGGGGATTGTGCAAGAGGCCAGCAACCTGTTCATGTAAAACTTTATAATACTTATAGTACCCAAAGTAGCCTCGGAATAATAATTGGAAGACGTGGGTCGTCCGAGAACGACATGGGTGTAGGAACAGGTTTATATAATGTAATCCTTGAAGTAAAGAAAGAAGAAGAAAAAACAGTAGAAGAAACTATTCAAAGAGCCAGGTAGTATAGCACCTGATCGATGATCAACAATTATCAAAGGACAATGTTGTAAAAGGATCAGAGAAACAATTATAAATGGATCAAACGACGAGCTTGCGCGATCACTTTACTTAGATTTAAACAAAATAGAGAAGGTTTAATGGTCATTCAGTGCTCTTTAAACTCGCATCAAACTTCCATTACTTCTTTACTACAACATAAATTTCGCATTGCACTGGTTTATTATTTCTGAAGTTTTTAATTGCTTACACAAACAATGCGTTTGTCGTTGATCGTGTCTCTTCAACTTTCTTTCCGTTTTGCGATTACTCTTACCTTCCTTAACACGCTGTTTATTTCACATAAATCTGTTGCGAATACAGGTTACGGGGAATATGACAGCAATATAGAGGCGATATTAAGTCTAGCGAAGCCTCAAAAAATACAAAGAGATTGGCTTTTATAAACAGGCATTTCAACCAAGTCTTTACAGCCCTAGGAGCTGGGGGGACGGAAAGTGTGTTTTTCTGTCCGTATAAAAGCTTCGGCCTTTTCATTTCTCTCGCCAGAGGGTGGACAGTGTTCTTCTATTAGTCTGCGAAAGGAGAACATATTGTGTTGCTCCGTTGCTCCTAACAGACACGATCGTAATTAAAGAGGGATCACTTAATTGGCAGCACGTCTATTTTTCCGTTCTAGTTACTTTATTTTTTGACTTCATGTTTAGACACTAACACAGTTGAAATATATTTTCAACTGTAAACAGTGATGGTGGGTTTTAACCAGATTACTTTAAATTTTAACATTGAAAATGTTTATAAGGACGTGTCGCACATTTGCGGCCGATCGCTGGTGCGTGATCGAAAATGGGAACCGGTGAGTTTCCATAGAAACTACTTCTTTGTTGTCAATAACGTAGTACACATATAAAACTTCACTTATGAATGTGACTACATTTAACTTATAATATGTACATTAGTAAGTGAAGAATAATTCATTGATTGGTGAATGAACATAAATGTATATATTTTTTAGATTTATTGAAGAATTTTCAATGCCCTTCTCTTGCATTGTATTTGTGCAATGCCTGTAAATTTTTGACTAATTACTGTTACATCATTGCTGATTACAAACTGAAACTAGGTCTAGTATTTTCTAGTATCAGAAAATACAGTCACAATTGTTACTAACATGTTATCAAAACATGTATTCATGAAACAATAACTTACCTAAGTGTAGACGTTTCCAAGATACGTCAATGTACGAGGGACATTCAATAATTGAAGAGACAAATTGATCTAGAGAAAAAACGGTTGGCAGGAAAAATTAGGTACATTTAGGACTTCATGTTGGCATCCCTGGGATGATCTCTGAGCAGCTGTTGCGTGAAAATTGTTTTGCTTATAACCTCAAAATCTCATTTAACAATGGCAAGTCCGCTAGATTCCACATTAGTTGAACAACGTTCAGTGATTCGATTTTTACTTTCTGAAGGTGAAAAACCCTCTAACATCTATTCTAGAATGACTAAACAGTATGGTAAAAGTTGCATGAATCGCGAAAATTTTTATAAGTGGGTGGATCAGTTCAAAAACGGTCGAACCTCAGTGACAGACGAACAGCGATCTGGACGTCCAAAGGAAGTTTCAACAACAGGAAGGTGAAGCTTTTCTGAGTAGAATTTTAACATGTGATGAAACATGGGTTCACCATTTTGAACCGGAATCCAAAAGGCAAAGCATGGAATGGAAGCACATCAGTTCACCTGTAAAAAAAAAGTTCCGAACTCAAATATCAGCAGGAAAAGTCATGTTAACGGTCTTTTGGGACTCCGAAGGTCCGGTTTTTTGTGATTATTTGGAAGATCAGAGAACTATTAACAGTGTATACTACTCTGATATGCTTGTCAATAAAGTGAAGCCGGCAATGGGGGAGACACGTCGTGGGTCTCAGAGAAAAGGCGTTATTCTTCTTCACGATAATGCTCGCCCTCACACAGCTCACGTAACGCAAGAAACTCTGGAAAAGAATTGGTTGGGAGACACTACCACACCCCCCGTATACCCCAGACTTGGCACCATCAGATTTCCACCTGTTTGGTCCACTCAAGGAATCGCTACGTGGTAAGAAATTCAACAACAACGAAGAAGTCAAAAAATTTGTGGGAGACTGGTTCAAACGTCAAGATAAAGAATTCTTTGCAGCAGGCACAAAAAAGCTGATTCATCGTTGGGACAAGTGTACTAGTGTTGGGGGGGGATTACGTTGAAAAATAGGAAAATTGTCATTTTGTAAAAATACTCCATTTTTTTCTCTAGGTCAGTTTGTCTCTTTAATTATTGAATGTCCCTCGTAAATGGAAAACGATGTAAAGTGGCCCCAATTATAGAAACCTCTTACAAAAATTATAATTGAATATTTTAACGAGATTACAGAACATTCTATGTGTTTCTCGGCTATTTCAGTAAAATCTGGCTGTAATGTTATCTGCGTACGTGATTCTCAACATGAGTTACCGAGACTGTTCCAGACTTTGCCGGGCTCGCGCACTGTGTTAAGGCCGCAAGCAATTACGCTCTAGTGGAGAGTTGACGCGTATTATGGATTATTCCGGAACACTGTGCTATCTATTTAAACAACTACAGCTGCGCCTAGGAGCCAGTTTTAGTGGTGATTTATTTCAGCGCGGTTCATAGTACTGTGGCGAAGTGTCATGTGTTTTATAACTGTGCGAGACTCTATTAGTTGACATTATTATTGCGTGATTAGTGACTTAACTGGTCTCTTGTGTTTTGTTTTCCACTTTACCGTACGACCGTCGTGACATCGTATACACAAAATAATTGAATAGAACAAAACAATAGCATAAACTTCTTGGACCTTACAATCACCATAACAAACAACACACACACATACAAAATATACAGAAAACCTACCACATCAGACATGGTCATACATAACTCATCCAACCACCCAACTCAACACAAACACGCAGCTTTCAACTACATGCTCCATAGGCTCACTTCAATACCCCTAAACACATATGACTACCAAGAAGAACTCAACACCATCAAATATATAGCAGTCAAAAATGGATACAATCCCGATTTAATAAGCAAACAACACAAACGCATCCTAAACACAAAAAGTAAAACACATAAAACCAACAGCACACAACCCAGTAAATACATCACACTCATATACTACAATTCCAACACACACAAAATTGCTAACACATTTAGGAAACACAATTATAAAGTAGCCTACAGAACTAACAACACCATCAGGAAACACATAAATAATACTAACAAAGACACAGACACATACAGCAAAACAAGGGTTTATAAATTAAACTACAATGATTGTCACCAATTCTACATCGGCCAGACGGGAAGATCTTTTTCCTCTAGATATTCTGAACATTTAAAAACCCTCACCACAAACTACATACATTCCACATTTGCCACACATTTACAAAACGAAAACCACAGTTACACAAACATAGAGCACAACATGGAAATACTATACTACTTACCTAAAAGTAGAAAACTAAACACAGCTGAAAAATTTGAAATTTACAGATATCACACACTACAACCAAACAATATATTAAATGAACAATTACATTACAGATCACACATACTTTTAGATACACACGCTTTGAATCCCAGCGCCAATTCCCTCCCATCAGCAACCCCCACCACACACACCCACAACCCATAACCGTTATTATGTATAGACTTTCAGTATTTTAAATCCCATTGAGGAAGACGAAACACTACGTCGAAACGTCTGGGAAATCAAAACTTAAAAAGTAAGTTCACAGTGAAAGTGTTAATATACATATTAAACAATATAGTTGCAATATTGTCGCTGATAAACAACAAGTAAGCAACAATCCCATGTTTTGGTTTCATAACTATTGACAACACTGGACAAATAGAAGCGACGTAATTGTTGCGTACAAAGACTGGATAAATAATTCAGCGACAAGTTAGTGTAGAGTACGACGTGTAGAATGGACTTTGGTAACATTATTTTCCAAGCTGTTGAGCAGTTGTCCTCTTCCTGTAAAGTCAGTTGTTTCTACTGCAGTCATCTTAGTGTGTCTTCTGTTTATCACCCTTCTCCTCCGAAGACTAACGACCCAACACGTTGCTTTCCTGTTTTGCTTTTCTTAGATGCGCCCGTGGTATGTTTACAGCTTCCAGATCGTGCCCGATGACTGCAAGAGAAAAACTATTAACCGTGAACTTCCTACAACTGGATTACCAACCAGATGACGATGGGATTTTGAACGAATTTTGTAGCACTCCCTCTATTGACGATTCGGACGGTAGGTGCTACGAGTCTTTAGATATCAGTCGCATTCCGCAAGGCAGAGAGCCTTTGTGCCGGTAACAGTGGTAAACAGAACCAAGCATCGTGCTGAAGATATCTTTGGTTAAGGATTTCCCTGCGGTTAGAGAGCTGTACAGAAGGGGGTGTTAAGCTTCACGGGGGCATTGAGAGAATGCTTGTAAGACTAACTTAAGTTGGGTCATCTACCATCGCTCGAGTGCGTTTGACCCGAATCGCGGTTGGCGATTCTGTTGTACTGATGTTTCTTAGGTAGGGCAAGGAAGAAGACGCTGATTAAAACAAAATTAGTTTCAGCTAGCGAACGAACTTATTAACAACCCGTCATTCCAAGTCTTCGCACATATGTATATATATATATATGTATAAATATATATATATATATGTATTACATTTAATATTTATAATTAAATTTACCTCAAGATGTTATTTTTCCTTATTTGGAACATGTTTCGGGTACCATCTTGTACCCATCCTCATCCTCAAGATGGTACCCGAAACATGTTCCAAATAAGGAAAAATAACATCTTGAGGTAAATTTAATTATAAATATTAAATGTATTATATACATCAAGAAACGGACTGTAGCAGAAAGTGACTAAATATATATATATATATATATATATATATATATATATATATATATATATATACAGACTTTGCGATCGGGAAGCTCTAAATTGCTCGAGCTCCATAGTCTACACATGGTTACCCTAGTTCCTCTTCCGACGTCCCACACTCTCCATCATTTCGGCTTATGATTCAATAATTATTTTGGAATGCGGCACTCGGTTAAGATGTTTTAATTATTTTAGTCGATGTTCGGCAATGCTCTACTTATCACATTCACTTCCTGCCCGTAGCCTATACATATATTTCTTCTACAACCATGGAGAGTATACCATGCTACTTGCCAGAGAAATCACTGTAGGACGCTTGAGTACGTCTCGACTGGGATTTTATTAAATACCAATTCTTAAACACACAAAGAATCGTGTAGTACCCCTTCACATTGTATAACGTCAGGATATTCCTTTGCTTGTCGAGTTTAGAATTATCCTGATGCGCATATGGTTAAACTGTGTAGCTTAATTACCACGTCATTGTTAGTAATACAAGGCACATTATAATCCAGATATTCTTAGTTTCTGACCTGGTCCAGAACAGTAGCATCTGTTCTGGTGATAATTATTATTACCAGTATAAAACACGATTTTTAAACAGACCACTGACTACGAGATCCAAACTGCAATATCTTAAACCGCACGGAAAACACGCGTGTTTGTAGCTCATAAGTATTGTTAACGTTTGTTTGTTGGTATAGTAGTAGCGTCTTAAATGTCAGCTACAAATGGATAGGCGAAAGAGAGCAAAATCCCATTCCTTCTACGTTCCCAACTGACAATTCTGAGGTTATATGTGATAGCACCGACCACGGAAAAATTACAAGATCAACATAGGAAGAATCGAATGCCTCAACGTCGGATTTCTACAGTTAGTAAAAATCTTTTTAACTAAATTATTATCTGTCAGGAATTTCATGTTAAATTGTAAACGTCTGTTCCCGAAAGACATTCTGATTGACTCTAGTTGTTTAAAAGGATAAATATTAGGTGTTTTAGTTAAGCGAAAAATGTCAGGAAGGGTTTGAACACCTCTGAAACTATATCTAAAACCACGCGTCGAAACAACTAGTATACATTAATTAACATAACAAACCACAAATTAAATGAAAATTTAAATTCTACTATACTTATCTGACAAACATTAGTCTCCCAGAGCGTGATGGATTCCAAACGTGTAGATTTTCTAATTTATTCGTTATTTGTCCTTTGATACCATTAATTGTTTTGACAGAATCTTAGTGTTTCGATAGATTACATTTTATTTGTCTCACTCTTCTAGTTATTCTTTGTGTTTTTAACATGATAATGTTTTTAGGCTGATGGTCATTCCACAAAATTCGTGATGCAAAATGTGTAACGTCATCGAAAAATGTAACGCTCCAGGTGATGTTAACACTATATTTTTTCCACACTTTCGATTCCCCACAGTCTACAAATCTTATTTTTAAAGCCTAAAAACATTATCATGCTTCGATTTTTCGGTTTCGTCGAAATTCTTTCTTTTTGTTATACTAATTTCTATTCAATCAGCTGAAAATGTCCAGAGATGGTTACCGTCGAAAAGATCAGGATATTATTATGCACCGTAAGTGCCTGGTGTTTGATAAATAAAGCACGCTAACGAAACGTAATGCCTCTGGGACTATAAAGGTAGAGAGTCTTATATTGAATATCAATATTGGCTTTCTGTCACGCATCTGAGACAATCGATGTGTATTTTGAAATCACAATGAAAAGGCAAGAAGACTACTAAACGGTAGGTAGAAACAATACACGAGTAACACGCTTTTTACTGAGCACAAAACGAAATTGTGTCGCTGTACGTAACTTTTGCCGTCGTCTCTCGTTTGTATACGCTGTAGTCGACGTCACGGACGACGCGGAGACGTTGACAGCACAAGGTCTACTGCTGTAGAAAGTTAGCTGGTGTACTGGACACTGCTATTTATATCTCACTAATATCTTTAAATTCTTAACTGATGAGTCATTTGCCCCAAGACACATGCAAAACACGCTCTGTGCCACTATTTGTTAAGTTTCGCTTTCTGTATCGACGTAAAGCCCGTTCAGTTTCAAATCTGAAAGTTACAAAAGCCAATAACATTTCCAAAATTCCTTTCCAATGGCTCGGACATTCTGTTCTACATCCGACAGACTCTATCATCTTTTCTATTTCCGTTTCAATGCAAGATAATCTCAGACAGATTTCAGGATTATCTGCAAACATGAAACAGAAGTATTTTGTGACAGTCTAACCGTTTGCCTCGGATTAAAAAAAAAAAAAAAAAAAAAAACACTTGTTAGTTTCATAACTTATTCTTAACCTCTGACAATTGTTTTTTAAAACCTTTGTAATAATATGTTTCACCAAGTACTCAACGAGTTTTTAATCAATATCTTAAAAACATTGCAAGCCTATAATTCTACAAGCGATGGCCCTTCCCACGCTTCTTTATGGGTCTGGGAATTGGACTTTAACGAAAGGCCAGACTAGTCATTTCCAAGCGGCTGAAATGAGATTTCTCAGGCAAGTAGCAGGGTATACTCTCCATAATCATAGAAGAAATACAGATATACGGCAGGAACTGAATATTATGAATTGACTCGACCGGATTGCCCAGTACGGCTGAATTGGTGGGAACACCTTTGCCGAATAGACGACTCCCCGAAAAACTATGGAACTATAAGCCGAAGGGGCGGAGAAGTGTGGGACGTGTGAGGGAAGGGCTGGAGTGACCAGGCCTAGATTCTTTCACTTTTTGAGTCCGGAACAAACAATTCTTGGTTTAATCGTTGCAGATGATGAAGATGATGATTAATATTTACTTTTCGATGCTTAATAATATTATGATAACGATGCTTAATATTTTCTTGTATCTATAGAGATACAATAATAATAGTATTACACTGACATAATAAATATACTGTACTGTTAAAGATGTCAAGTAAGATCATCATTATTCTTATTCAAAATTACGTATTGCTTTGTTTTATTTTTACGCTACTTTCGAAAAATTGGTCGCTTACGATGCGACGCGCTCCTGAGCTTAATTGTCACCCTCGTCAGCTTTTAAGCTGTTAACTACTGGTATATTATGTTACAAGCGCGTATTGGTAGCAACTTGTCACAAGTAAACAGCACTCGCAGCACGTACAGTAAGCCATACAAGGAAATGCGCCCTACTTGCGAATTGCCAGTTTTATACTATAGTTTTTTTTACGGATGCCAGAATATAAGAGCGTCATTCAATAAGTAAACAAACAAACAGCTGTGGAGCAAAAACTTTTTATTCAATCAATACAATTTTTTTTTACTTTCCAACGTAATCTCCAGCAACGTCTATGCACATGTCCCATCTCTTTACAAGCTTTCTTATTCCCTCAGCAAAGAATTCTTTACCTTGACGTCGAAGCCAGTTTTGGACTTTTTCCTTCACTTCTTCATTGCTGTTGAACTTGACACCACGCAAAGTCTCCTTGAGTGGGCCAAACAAGAAAAAGTCAGATGGGGCAAGGTCAGGGCTATAAGGAGGATGAGGCAGGATCTCCCAACCTACTTTTCTTATTGTTTCGGCCGTCAGTTTTGCCGTGTGAGGGCGGGCATTATCGTGAAGAAGAATCACACCTTTCCTCTGCCATCCCGGATATTTCTTCTTCAATGCAGGCTTAACTTTGTTCACAATCATGTCAGAATAGTACTGACTATTGACGGTACACTGGTCTTGTAGGTAATCACAGAAAATTGGTCCTTGGGAGCTCCAAAAGATAGTTAACATCACCTTACTAGCCGATGGTTGGGTTTTGAATTTCTTTTTGGCGGGTGAACTGGGAGGCTTCCACTCCGTGCTTTGTAGCTTTGACTCAGGTTCAAAATAGTGAATCCAAGTTAGTGGTTATAGTGGTTCCAAAAATCTTATAACAAAACGCTGTTCTTCGAAAGTAGGCCTACTGTCCTCAAGAGGACACGCCATTGTATATAAAACTGTATTGGTTATGTTTATGCAATATAGTACTGAACAGCTGATCAGAACTTACAACGACGTTACCAGGTAACACTCCTGAAAGTTTCAATCAGCTGCTACAATTAATTTCTTTTCTACAACTGTTTGTCTGTTTACTTATTGAATGACCCTCGTATATACAAAATTTATTTAATTTTATTTGTTATAAACTAATATGCGGGTTGTTTGTTTGTAAAATATGCGTATATAATGTTTCACTGACGCTTCCTATATTTTTATAATATATGGTGGAAGAGAAAACTGATTCCAAAAGAATACCGCCAAGCGAAGGTAGTTTCTCTTTTCAAGAAGGGAAGCCGAAGGGACGGAGAGATATGGGACGTCCGAGGAAGCGCTGAAGTGACCAGCTCTACACTCTTTGGCTGTTTGAGACCGGAACAAACTATTTTTTGTTCAATGCTTGCAAATGATGATGATATGATGATTATCTTTTGGCGGACGATAGATCGATGATAGATTGTGGCGGACAAAAACTGAATTACTAGTTTAAATACAAACACGATAAATTCCGTTCGAATTAGGAATTTCACACAGTCAGTAACTTTCTGAAACATTTTATCAAACTGTTGGACCTGACTAAAACATTTATTAACCAGCCTTAGACTTATCAGTGTTCTGTAGAAACTTCTTTAACAAAATACGTTACTTTAACACAGCATGCTGCTGACAGACATAATCACTGATATATTTATGTATAAAGTTTTAGTGGTGTCGAGATAGTGTCTTTACAAAGTGAGTAAATGGGTCAGGATCTTGTTACAGTAACAGTTTGTGCTACAAAACAGCTGTACGGTATAATCCTTGTAAGCCAACAACAACCGAAACTCGCGCAGATAGTGTCGTCCTAATTTATTGGTTTCTGCTGTTATAAATCCAGAGATATATTGTTCATTTCACTGCACAGCGCTTGCGGCACAATTATGATATGTTATTAAGCAACATATTCAGCTGAAATTTTTTAAGTGTTTCAACAAAGTTTGCAAAAGTAAGTCTCACAAGTATCAGCACTTAATAAAGCAGAATAGCTGTTATTTACGTAGAACTCAAATTTTTAGCAAAATTTAGTTATTTATAAGTAATTTTTTTAATTATCTGTGATTTTATTTTCTTGGATAGTAGCTATTATTTTCTTGGACTGTTAAACAGTGTTATTTTAGGCTCTAAAAGACGAAATAAATAGTTTACTTCAGATCAATTCTAATGTCACTGGATTAGTGGAAGAAGTGAATTGTTAAATTGAACGTCACTTTTGGGTTATTTATGTGTTATCTATAAGTTATCGACGAGTAATCTATTTCCATTTTGAAACATATGTACAAAATGAATATTTAAAAAGTAAAATAAATAACTTATATATTTTCTATAAGTCTACAAAAAAATGATATGTAACTAACAAGTACGTAACAAGTATGTAAGTAGGAGTATGTGAATAAGTATGTAAGTATGTAAATAGGTATATGGGAAAAATTATATGTCTGGCTGATAATGCCGATTTAAGCTGCGAAACGTACGTATGACAAGGTGAAGGGAACTTGCAAAAAATTTATATTATTGTTGTTGGCATCTATTTAAGAACTAAAGGACGTCGTTTCCTGAAGAAACCCGTCCGGAGGCTTATCACGAATATAAAGATGTCATTCTTCCAGTGATGCTACCAGAGTATACTTCTTAATAGATTCCACTTTGAGTGATAGTCTTTTTAGATTTTTAAAATCTATTATTCCTCATTGCCTTTTATTTGTTTTTTAACTATGACCATACTTTAGTAAAAAAAAACTCACTACCTTTTTTAGAAATTCCACATGTTTTACTATAAATAAAATATCCAAACTATAATACGGGCCGTAAGGCCGTGGCCTTACGTTTTCCTTGCATCGAAAGGTGTTAACTTAAACAGCCGTTTCGGCCTCAACTCTGGGAGCCATCTTCAGTGTAATAAAGACTTAAACGCAGTGACATTTTTTGGACCTGACTGTTACAAAGTATCTTAATAAATTTCAATATAAAATATATAGGAAACCCACCTCCACAGGTATTACAATACACGCCGATTCTCATCACCCATATAGTCAGAAAATGGCGGCGTACAACAGTTTTGTTCATAGGTTGGTAACGATTCCACTTAACCAAAAGGACTTTCAGAATGAATTGGATATAATAAGGCACATAGCAATAGCGAATGGGTACAAGAGTTCGATGATACATAGACTTCTTAAGCGACACCTATATGAAACTAGATCCCACCATAATACCATCGATGATAATAAAGTTAACAAAAATAAAAATAATAATAAAAAGTATGTAACGACAGTGTACGGTAGCCTTTTACCTAACATTATATCCAATGTGTTTTCTAACAACCAATCCCGCTAGAAGAGAAAACAGGTGTTTACAGGATGTCATGTGATGATTGTGATTGTTTCTATCTGGGTCAAACTGGCAGGTCTTTCTTGAAAAGATACAAAGAACATCTACCAAGGAATGATTTAGACAAGACCAAATCTAATTATGCGCGCCACCTAACTATGCATAACCATAATTACACAGATTTCAATACTAATTTCAAAGCAATCCATGTATGCGTTAAAGGTAGGTTAATGGACGCTCTCGAGGAGTTTGAGATTTATAAATCATTTAAAGACAAGAATATCAACAATAACAGTATATTAAACGAACAATTAAGGTTTCAATCTCACTCACTATATGATACAGCCCTAAATATAATCGCGCATGACGGTAATGACTGGTGATAAGGATTGACTTAGTTTAACTAGTGGCTCGGCAACTACACGCGCGGTCGGACCGGTCCAACGGAGCCGAAGTTACATCGTGTTATGTGTGTGTCGTTATTGTGATTTAGTAAATATGTGCAAATGTGTTTTTATGTGTTTTATGTGAATTTTAACATTTGGCGAGGATTACTGATGATGTGACACATGTCACGAAACGCGTCTATATAAAAAACGCTAGAACGAAGTTACTGACGGATACAAGGTAATTAAATTATTGCACTGACAAAGTGTACGTCAGTATAACCACAGTACTGTAGCAAAGACTGAGTGGTCTTTGGCCTAAGACCGAAACACGTCTGATCGAGCCAACACCTTTCGACACGAAGAAAATGCAAGTCCGCGGCCTTACAGCCCGAATAGTAGATTTAATAATTACGATACCGCCCATGAAACCCTAAGAAACGTACTGCCCGGTAGTGTTTTTCTTTGTCATGCTACTATTTGCATTCTATGTGACAAGAAATGTCTTTATATGAAATCGCTTAAAATTTTTGTTTAGGTAGTATGCAAATTTCAACAAACATAATTGGAAAATAAAATACCTGAAAGCAACCAAAGCGTAAACCTCTTCGTGAATACGTTGCATATCAAGTATGCCGAAACTTTATTACAAGTGACGAAACAATTTTACTTTGCTGCTACAAATGTACAAAGTACTTGTAGTTTAAACACCAAACAGTTATGAGGCCATCGCCAGTTGTCACAAACAGATGCGGATCGTGGATCATTATAAAATGCGATGTGTGGATATGACGGTTGTTTGAAAGAAAGAGGCTATCAAATTGCAACTAGTTTTAAACTATCAAGCAGTTTTATCCAACGATTATGGTAGCAGTGTGTAGAATCTACTTCCATTGGCGTACACCTCAATATAGCTTACACTCCGTTAATGTGTAGACAGTATTTCTTTAAACACTTTACTATTCTACACCTGAAACAGTTTTTTCAATTGCCGAACAAGTCCAGCATTATGAAGAAGTTGTATTTCGTATTCCATATTTTGATGTTTATAAACCATTTGTTCGTATTTAGCTGCAAACCGTTTGATCTCATCAGTAAACATAGGTATTTTAAGATCTCAATGGGCGCCATCGTTCCGTACATACCACGATGCCTCAACAATATTGCGAAAAACTTTATTTTGTTTTGTTTGGATTATTTTGACATTTGATTTCTTTGTGTAACATCAGAATAGCACACCATAAACCTACACCGGTTTCAAAACTTATTTAGGTAATAATTTATTATCCACTTACAGTAAGGCCTTATTGCATGGCCCAGACAAGAATACATGGATAGAGTAAAAAAAAGAAGGGAAAAGATATGTGGTGATGAAGGGCTGTCCACAAAACGGATGAAATAAATTGCAAGCCCACCAATCTCTGGGCTGAGAAGAAGAAGAAGAAGAAGAAGAAAGAACACTCCGTGAAAATTTAATTTCTCCTGTTTAGATTTTTGATCCGCCTTTCACCAGCTACTACATACCATGTCGCTAGATAAGCTGAAGCTCCTTATACCTAGGTGTTGTACAAATTCGAAGACACTTACTCGTATATGCCGGAAAATGGAAAGTGCTATAAAACGTAAAGAGTAATGAAAGGCTACGCCTCACGCTGGATGAAGGAATATAATAAACAAGATAGCAGGATAATATAAAAACAGATACACTGAAGATGCTGGTCAAGAGAATTTGACAAGGAAAAGAGACGTGCTTTCAAGACTGTCAGAACAGTAAACCACTGGGTGTATAGGGAAATTAAAAGGTTTGAGGCTTAAAAATTATACTTCGTATTGTTTAAATTACCAGCCATCCTTACTATTTCTTTTATGAATTTGCTAACTGCTATAATTTTTTATTGTTCGACTAAGTTTTCGTCATTACTGACATCTTCAGGTCTTAAACAACCTGGTTGTTTAAGACCTGAAGATGTCAGTAATGACGAAAAGCTTAGTCGAACAATAAAAAATTATAGCAGTTAGCAAATTCATAAAAGAAATATTAAAAATTATAGTAAGCGACATACTAACTTATATCCACGTTTATTAGAATTTCATATCGTGCGTTATATATTAATATTTATTATTTGTTTATTCACCAAAGTCTTCCAATTAATTCAGGGATTACAATTTTTCTACGTAATACAATAAATGAAGTTGCAACAGCTTTGTAAGAGGCCTAAGCCTGTAAGTACTATTGCAAAATATACTTCTCATGTTTACTGCTACTCAGATTCCTAATCGGATTTGCGGTTAAATATCAATAACAAAAAATATAATATACGTAATACTTAATGCAAGTACAGTTTTTTAACTTTCTATTTGTGTATTAGAAAATATTTTATTACAACGTCCAACGGTAGAACGAGGTAAAATGTTTTCATAGATAAAAGAAAATATTGAATCCGTTAAATAAAAAATGTAGTAAATATAGAGAGCGCTAATAATGCACAGCTGGGTTAAGTAAAACATCAGAGCCGCGACTCCCATCTGGAAATGAGCACCGCCTCCATAATACGCGCCAATATTCCACAGCCACGGCAATTGATTATACGTTTCCCCCTTGAGGTACACGTAGCCTGCTCTAGTAAATACTTGATATTGAAACAAATTAGAGAAAATTCATAACACAATGTTATTTTACGCACATAAAGTTATCGGAAAACTTTTAGTAATTAAAATTTCGTAAATTACTACACATTTTAGTAGTCATTTAAAAGTATGATACAAATTCAAAATCCGTAAACACAAAAATATAAATGCATAAACATTAATATATGGCTATTGACCGCTACTTACATATACAGAGGTAACATACTGTCAAGAAAGTTAAGGTATAAGTGGGACAGGAAAATGTTCAGCCCACTGGACAAGAGGTGCGTATGGAGAATAGAACAAATCAAAAACTTAAGTCGTGATGATACTTAGTCGCGTCTAGAGTGCGAGTATGGAAGAGTAAGTAATTATTTCAAGGTACTTGTGTCAAAGTACTTGTAATAAAAACACCTATCTGACGGTAGTAGTTGTTTAAAAATTAGTAACTGAATGTACGGGTTTTTCGAGTAAAAGGTTTCTTTAATTAAGGAAGTTGTGTTATATAATCGCAAACAGAATTATCACTGTTGCACACAGCTTTATAAGCTGACGACGGGCTGAGAAGCTTGAAAGCGCTAATCGGAATAATTTGTCTGTAGTCGTGTGCAACAGTGATAATTCTGTTTGCAAAAAGGTTTTGTAACACATAAAATCGGTCATAAAATATTTCAGATTTTTTGAACGTAAATTGTTCTGTTTCTGACCGTTCTTGTAAAATAAAGCTATTATCTATAAGAAGAGCATGAAAAGAAGCCACCGAGGAACAGTTGAAATTGCGCGACATTCCGTTTTAATATACAATTCTGAAGGTACGATTAGTCTCGCTTCGGAATCGATAAAGAGTAGACGCTGCGTTTGTCCAAGACTTTTGATCTGCTACACGAACGCAAGATTAAAAAACCCCGTACAATTACTGCAATAGTTATTACAATTGTGTGCTATCCGCAAAGTGCAAGATAGTCCATTTAGGAGTACATAGACACTTGAAGCTAACTTGAAATTTGTAAGCCTAATACACCAGTTTGGGCAGTAGCAGTAACAACTTGAGGTGTGGATGTGTATGTAGGCCTAACCGTACGCCCGCGATAACTATTTACACGGCCGAAAGCGACCTTGAGGACGGACAGAGTAAGTAAATTAATCTATGTATTTGTTCAAATAGTGTCAACCCTTTGTGTGAAGGATTTGCAGTCAGCAGTGCAGGGAAGTAAACTTGTATTATTTTATGCCACCTATAAGACTTATTTAAAAGAAAGACTCAATTGCTATTTATTTAATTCTACAGAATTTAAATTTTAGTTTGGTTACGAAGGTGAACAGAAAAAAGATTGAAGTACCGTCTGCCTAGTGGCAAAAGCTAAAGAGCATGATAATGTCTTTCAGCCGCCAGCAAAACGCAACATTATTATGGTTACTAACTGACTGATTGTTTCTTTTGCGCAAATGTTGCGTTTAGTTGCCATCTCAATATTCTTATTCAATCTACAACGTTTTACTCGTTCGTTGGTTTCCCTTCGCTTCTCTTTCAGTTTCATGTTGTAGAATGCATCGATTTTCTCCTGCTCAGTCATCATCGACGCGAACGGTGTATTTATTAAGTACTCGTTCAATTCTTCGCGCATCAAGTCATCTTCCTTTCGTTTTTGTTGCGATGGGGCCGCTGGTACCGAAGCTTCACCGCCGACAGCAGCCGTTCGTTGCTGTTCCTTCTCGAGCTTCTTTCGTTCCCGACACTTTCTTACTCGCTCGGCATTTTGTCGTTTCTTGATCTGAGCCTTCTCGTCGCTGCTATCCATTGTCGAATGCTATTTTAGTCAGTCGTCACGTTTGTTTACTATATATCAACAGCAGTGTATTTCGCCACAACACAAAACAAACTTTTATTTACATATTGCGACGTATCAAAACAAACCTTTATTTACAATACAACAATCCCAATGACGTCATGCAATGATGACGTCACGCAGTGATGACGTCATACAGCGTTACATGTTACAGAAAGTTTCAAACGACGCAGTACAGACAAAAGAGCATGTAAAACCAAATTTATTCTCACTAAAACGTTTGCTTAAATTCAATGTCAGCAGCGATCATTTCTGTCTTGATGCGTTTACATATCAAATTTCTAGACTGTGGGGAATCGAAAGTGTGGAAGCGTCACGCAATGATGACGTCATACAGCATTACATGTTACAGTTTCAGCGTTACAGAAATTTTCAAATGATGGCCAGCCAAAAGACATTATCATGTCAAAAGATTAGGTACTTTTGTAAACTCTATTAAAGGCATAGTAGGTTGTTTCAAAAATTTGAACACTCTGAATTCTGTGTATCTCCTTTATTAAAAGTTGTTACTTACTTGAGTTAACTTTTTGAATTTGCTTTCCTGTTATACTTCGGTTTTACAGTTACTTGACCTTCCCTATACTAGCTCCTCCACCCCACATACATGTACTTGTACACACCCTTAGTACATGACCACCACTCTACACTTTCTTTGTTAATTGTTCTTATCAGCTCTTTGAGAATGGTTTAATAGGCTGGAACAATAAACTGTGAAACTTACCAAGTGTTTCTACGTTTTAAAAAACTTTTTTATATTTTATGGAAACTAACACTATTGCAAGAGGCACACATTTTTTATTTAATAACCTACTCTTAGAAAATACTCGAAGGATTAAATATGAATGTGTTCAAAGATGTGTGTGTGTATATATTGTCCGTTACAGTTATCAGCTGCGTCTCACCTGAAGGTATAAACATTCAAGATTTACGCAATCACAACATTTATACCCCCTCCCCCACCAAGTAGGTACTATATACTTTTAACTGTTACCCAATTACAACTACCCAAGTTAAATTTTTAGTCCAGCCACAAAACTCTGGTTTATTAAATACTCGGTTGTGTTTAGCTTTTGCAAAGTAATATTGTTCAATTTTTCTTCCTTAACAGTTACAGTTCCACTAAAAAGTTTTAGGTTGTAGATTCCACTAAACTTCCTGTCTAATTCATTATGCGCACGCAATTTTGCAATTCCGCAAACGTACACGAAACTAAGAATAACCGTTGAAATAACTCACTACCCTTTGTACGACGTTGACAATACATTATGTTCCCGCAATCCACCCTAATAAACGAGAATTCATTTCCGTCTGTAAAAGGGTCAATATACTGTTCCGTCAGCAATCTTCAGTGGAAGCCTTGGTGAAAAAATTAATAAATAAAGTTACTAAATATTAACAAACATAAAACCATGAGTCGATAATGATTTAGCTAAATCATACCTGTATGGCTGAAATAGACGGAAAGTACTGAACAATTAATATTGTGTTAAACATTCTAATAATGCTATGTTATGATTGTAGAAACTGTATACATTGAAATAACATGACTTACTGCAGTAACGGCATTGTTGAATATAACTTAAATTTAACGTTGCAAAATGTGAAGCACGCTTTTAGATTCAAATACAATCTTTACTTTTCAACTACATCTGTCCGAGGTAGGCCTATTGGGTATTGGTTCTGTACAACTCCATGCTGGAAGAAGAATACGGAGTTTTGTTATTGTTTGTTGTAATCCTCAAAAATAAACAAATATTTTATTTTGACCATTTGAAAAAAAACAATTATTATTAATTAGCTACTAAATTTCAGTGTTTTTTTTATGGTAAGTGAATTGTGAAAAGATTAAAGACTGTGGTTTGAGGAGGAAGACTGCGACAACTATATAAATTTATATCAGTAACAAACATATTAAAATATGAGAATATTATTTTGGCAGCCATGGATAAAGGGAATGAGGAGTTATAAAAACTAAATCACGAGAGATACTGATATATAATAATTGATTTGTTCTACATAAAAATATTTATTTAAATGAAGTTCCGAAGAGATTACGAATTAAATTACATTTTTCGTAGCTGAAGCAAAAGAAATAATGTCAGACATGCTTAGCGAAAATAATACAGTGTAGGATATTATAGAAACATAGTATAATGTAATAGGGTTTTGGAGGCAGTGGCGTCGAGTTCACACTTGAGAAGCGTTACGACTTCCGGTACTGTTTGGGTTTCCTGGCGCCACTCGTCATAGCCATGACCGCGTGCCATGTACCCGTGTTACAGGCGTCGTAAAATAAATCCTGTTTTTTTTTTTTTTGCATATATTATACAAAAATATACTAATTTTAATAAAAGTATGTATATAATTTAAACTAGTTTAAATTTTTTTATAATTACATAATTTAAGGATGTATTATAATGTATATAATTTATTTAATATTTATACAGTCTGTATCTCAAGTTGTTTTATTCCCTTATTTAGTACATGTTTCGGGAAGCGTATTGTTCCCATCCTCATGGCTTCTTGATTTTATATCTTGTGGAATATTTGTGTTTTGGTTGGTTGTTGTTATGGTTTCCTGTTGGTTTTTGGTATTTTATATTTAAGTTATTGTGTGTGATTGTGGTATATATATTAGCTTTTGGAGTGTTTTTTTTTATGTTGAATACTTTGAAAATTGTGTCATGTTTTGTATTGATCTATATTTCTTCAGGAATTAGTCTGTTTGTGTTTGTATATTTGTAAATTTTCTCAAATGTTAATTATGGTGCCTGTGTGTGGTATGTGTTTTATTAGTGTCACGTTGTTTATGTCTGTTAATTCATGTCCTGCGTTTATTCCATGTATGGCCAAATTAGATTTATATACTTTTGTTTTTTTGTAAGCGTTTAGATTTTCAAAATACATGTTTTTTAGTTATTTTTTGGTTGCCCTATGTGACATTTATTGCAATCTTGGCATTGAATTTTGTATATACCATTGGTTGTTGTATTATCCTTGTTGTGTGGGTTATTTAGTTTTTCTAATAAATTATTTTCGTTAGTTTTGTATGCTATTTTAATGTGTGTGTTTTTAAATAGTTTTGTTAATTTTGTCATCTTATTACTTACGTATGTCAATGTGGCCAATTTCTTATTGTTGTTATTATTTACGTGTTGTTAATTTTGTATATATAACAAAATATGTGTATTGTTACTACGATGTCACTACTTATGGTACAGTGGAAACAAAATACAAGACACCAATGAAGTCACTAAACACCAGCTTTAATTATCACTATTAATAATTTGTAATTAAGTTTAGTCCCATACAGTAATTCAAGTTCAATTTGTACACATGCAATAATAGTGTCAGCTATTAGAGCCCACACTAACTATAACACATAACAGTTCGCCGCACTTCGCCACTCGATCCGCACTAAGGAAAATAGTTCAACGCAGTTGATTGACTAAGCCAAACGCCCTGTTTCATTGATCGCGCAGAGATCTAGAACTAAGGTTCCATCCTTAACTGGACGCCACTTAATGCGTATTTCTAGTGTTCTTGAACACTATGGCCGTATTATAGTGCGGCATTGAATGAGGCTACACCTGCAGGATTACTATGGAGGAGGACCGGTAGAGATCGCTCTCGGCTCTGCCGGGCGGTTCTATTCGTTTCAGCGTATGTTTGTATTTAATCCTTACACACTAGGTTTTTTTTATTATTATGACAAAATTTTGTCAATCTTGTAATGAACTATTCAAGAAGATTTCAATAATCTTACAAAATATTCTGTAAAATTAAAAACCGCAATATTCTGAATCCAGTAATATTCTTGGATTTGTTTTACGACTCTCCATCACAAAACTTGAACACAGGCACAAATCCAGTATATACAGAAAACCGACTACAACTGACACACTAATACACAACTCCTCCAATCACCCGATGCAACACAAACTAGCTGCCTTCAGGACCATGATACATAGACTTAACAACATCCCCCTAGATGAAAAAAACTACAAAGACGAACTAAACACGATAAAATATCTAGCAGAATCCAACGGATACGACAGAACAATAGTCAATAAACTCCTACACAAAGCACAAAACAAACAACAGACAAAGACAGAAAACAACAAATTCATAACACTAACATACATCAACAAACAAACTGAAAAAATAGCCCACAAAATCAAAAAAGCAGGATACAAAACTACTAACAAAACAGAACACACACACAAAGCACAAAACAAATTCGATCTTCCTGGTGTTTACAAACTAAATTGCTCAGATTGCAACAAATTCTACATAGACTAGACAGGACGTAGCTTCAAACAAAGGTACGTTGAACACACAAAGGCACTCCACTCCACTTCAGAATCCACCTTTGCAAACCACCTCATTGAAGCAAATCACACATACAAAAACATCGACAATAACATGAACATTCTACACGTACACACAAAAGGCCGAAAACTAGACACTCTAGAACAATTGGAAATATACAAACATACGAAAACAAATTAAAACGGCATCCTAAACGAACAGACGCAATTCAAAACACACACATTATTCGAACATATCACACCTCACGCACACAACATCGATCTTTCGAAAATCGATTTCGTCGCCAACAATAAGACGGATAATACTACCAGCGGCAACCTCTGAAGAAGCTTTTTAAAAGTGAAAACCGGTTCAGAGGGTAAAGCTGAAGGTAAAGCTTTTACCTTTTTACCCATAAAAAGGTTTGTGTTCCAAGTCGTAGTGAAATGATTATATCTAGTACTATGTTAGAAGTAGTAAATTCTCGTTATTTATGATAACTTTGAACCGATCGATTTCAAGTATTGGACGTGTGGTGTTTCTGAGATCATGGTCGTGATGAATGCGTTCAATATATGTACTGCATATTGGTTTTGAATATTCTATTTAAAATATTACATAATATATGGGTGGAAAATGTTCATGTGAAATCCGTGATAAATATTAGAACTGCCTTTTAATTTTAAAGTAAGTTATATTCTTCTCCTATGTTTTAATACATTCTTACCCTTTTACCACTTTTATCAGACATCTATCATAAAAACAAACGAGTATACACTATGACATCTCTGTCACATTGTTGGAGAGAATATCAAAAATGAAGCCCACCATATTTTTCTGAACATTGCAGCATCTTTCCATATTTAACTTTAAATTTTTTTACAATAAGTCTCTTTTATGCACTAAATTTACTGTTTATTTAATTCCAATACAAATAACTTGTATAGTTTTATGAATAAAGGAATGTCTGTATGTCTGTCTGTCCGTCTGTCTGTCTGCCTCCCTCTCGCCGTGATATTTGAAAAGGCTCTCTTGTTCTAAAGTGCTGTTGTTTATAGCTGTCTTCGTCCTCACTGGACACTTACCTTTAAAGGCCATGGTTTTGGTGTTTCGTACTGACATTATCAGTTTGTACTGTCATGCTACTTCTTGTAATCGAAACATACCTCTTTGTAAATCATCCTCAGTCTCTTGAATAAGAACTACTGTCATCTGCATACAGCAGGGAAGCCATACAGATAGATTTGTTAAGCTGTATTCCCCGAAGTCACTCTGTACTACCCGTATATAAAAATCAACACCAGTCTGTCATACTGAGTTCACTGGAGTTTGGAAGTTCGGTGAAATAGATTGTGCGTTTGAATGTGCGACAGCGGCAATTTATGATAATATTAAGTATTTAAATGTTTATTTGTTTGCAGACTGTGGCAGTTATTTACACTCGCAGACCTTTATAGTGCGAAGTATAATTTTAGTATAAGACAATTTCACTATGAAAACTACTCTTACAAGTATATAATTTTCTTCACGAGAAGTGTTAATACAATATATATATATAAATACAGTATCAACTTCTATCGCGTTCGATAAGTCATTCCTATAAATGTTTTCTTAATGAGATTGACGTCCAACTTAGACTGACTGAAACTTAACTATTAAGCAATGTGCCGATATACTATTTAATAATGCAAGCAGAATCTAATAATTACGTTTAGCACAATAATTAATTGTCCGATAACGTTTAGGATATATTTTAGAATTTTATTTTTAATGGTAGTTTTTCCCAATCTGAAGTTTTATTATATTCTTCCGGAACGCACAACGCATTGCTACTATAAATTCCTAAATATTTTTTTTACCCGCAGGCGTTCTTAATGAAAGTTCCTTCCGACTTTACGATAAGTGCGGACCATGCTTTACCCTTCAGCAAATTTTCCCCCTTTTAATAAAACTTTAGAACACACTGTCCACATTTTCTGTTGTTTGCTCCTTCACGTTGGTAAAATTTCGTTTTTTCTCAGTTGCCCAAAGCTATTCCTTTCACCGCCTAACATAGCGAGTACAGGGAACGTACATTATAGCCAAAGTGGGATGGAATTGTGGTGTATTGAGCGTGACATGCCATTAACTGGATATGCTTAGGCCTATAGTATTTTATGAATTATATGTTGCACTTTGCTATAGATGCCGATTACAATAATACAAATATACAACTAGAAAAAACTGGTAGTGGTCGGATTGTTAGCAACTACAAACAAACTAGCTACAAACTACAAATGTTAGCGTATACAATCTTGTATAGCCTACTAGAAAACACCAACCCACATTCAATGTAATATTGTGGATATTATGATTCTTCTTCTGATAGTTCCTATGCGTTTCGGATGTTGGATATCATACAGGCTATTTTAACTTTGTGCACTGCTGTACGGAATAAGTTAGTTGTATTCATGCAAAACCACGTTCTTAAATTTATCACACATTATATTGTTATGACGGTCTACTGATCGTCGTATGGTACAGTGAAAAACAAAATACAACACACCAATTAAGTCACTAATCACCAGCTTTAATTATCACAATTAAACAGTGTGTAATCAACAAGATAGTCTCTTACAACAAATCAAATAAAAAGTGTTCACACGCAATAAAAAAATGTCAACTAATATAAAACACAATTGTACTACAATTGTCCCGCGCAATTATAAAAACACATAACACTTCGCCACAATATTACGAACCGCACTAATAACCACTTGAACGTAATATCGCCCGATAATAACTGAACTAAAGCCGCTGCCGCCTTGTATTTATACCCCCGCTCCCAGACCAGAAGATTCCACAACTGCGCGTTATCTCTACTACGACTTAATTATGCTGCCTTGACACAGTCAGCGAAGCTGGCGGCGTCTATAAACGTCTCGCAAGCGCATGTTGAAATCACGTACGCCACAAGATTCACCCGGCTTCCAATGGATCGTTCGATAAACACGTAGATTGTTCTGTGATGTCGTAACAATATTCTCGGTCGCCCAACTCCTCTCTTTTCAAGTACTTTTCCCTGTCGTATGGACTGCAATAACTAAAATCTCTGTTCATTTTTCATGAGATGTCCCAGAACTGAAGCTTTCTTATCTTCATTGCTTTAATAACTTCCATATCTTTTTTCATCTGTCTCAGAATTTCAACATTAGTTATATGTGCTGTCCATAAAATGCTCAGTATTCTACGGTAGAGCCACATTTTGAAAAATTCCGATTTCTTAATTGTGGCTTCAGTCAAAGTCCAAGACACCGCTTCTACACCGTAAAAGAGGACCAAGCTATTTGAGAATATGACTTTCATCCGCATAAAGTATGTTATTTATTCTTTCACCGTTCAGAGAAATCCCACATCACATTCATCTAAAGCTTCTCTAAAAATACCTTCCGATATTATGATTGATATTCTTAAAACTATTTGTCATATTATTGAAAATATTAGAAAAATACATAGGCTTTTTACATAGGTTATGTTACTTACGTTTATTTACATTATCCACAATTCATGTAAAGATGAGACTTTTACGCTGCTACGTATTCTCGGTACTTTTCTACGGTGTAGAATCTTGGACTTTGACTGAAGCAACAACTAAAAATTGGAATCTTTCGAAATGTGGCACTACCGTAAAGTTCTTAGAAACATGAAGAAAGATAGGAAAGTTAAGATAAGAAAGCTTCAGTATCTGGGACATCTCATGAGAAGATGCTTATTGCAGCCAATACTACAGGGAAAAGTGCTTGGAAAAAGACGAGTTAGACGACCGAGAATCTCATAGCTGAGAAATTTAAGGGCCTGGTTTGGTATGAATAAAACTGACTTATTCCGTGCTGCAGTACAGAAAGTATATGATAGCCTATCTGTATGCAGTACAAATATGATACAGAAAGCAGTACAAATAGCCTGTATGATATCCAACATCCGAAGCGGATAGGAACTATCAGAAAGGAAAAATACAATTCATGTACATCTTAAGTATTTTGATGAACACTATTTATAGAGAGATTACTTATAGAATACACTAGAATGTTCTGCATCTATGTACCATACATTTATAGGTAAAAATAGTTTGTCTTACAAAATTCTAGAATGTGCCTCTAGAATCACCTCGACTGTAATAGTGATTGATGCAAATGACGCATGTTTGTGAATAACGTCATTACTAACTACATGTAAGAGAATAGACGCAGAGAGAGTGTATGAGTTTTAATTGAGAGTTCGGTTAAGTGAGTCAAAGAGTTAACTTGTGTGTTTGGTATAACACATTGGTGAATCAATAATATATTTCTGTGTTATCTTTATGTTTGTACAGATTACGGTTTTGTAAATAATCGATATCACAGTTTTGTGGATCGTAATTGTGTTTTGTGTCTCACATTTTTATTTCTCTCATCGGTAAGTAAAATGTAGACAGTGGTACCAGTGTTATATTCAGTCGCTGACCTGGAAGAAGATAATAGAACTCGATGAATACCTTTTTTACTATAGGATAAGAGAATCAAATAAAAGTAAAAATTAAATGAAATCTAAATGTCTTCTTCTTCTTCTTCTTCTTCTTCTTCTTCTTCTTCTTCTTCTTCTTCTTCTTCTTCTTCTTCTTCTTCTTCTTCTTCTTCTTCTTCTTCTTCTTCTTCTTCTTCTTTATTATCATAATATATTTCTGTGTTATCTTTATGTTTGTACAGATTACGGTTTTGTAAATAATCGATATCACAGTTTTGTGGATCGTAATTGTGTTTTGTGTCTCACATTTTTATTTCTCTCATCGGTAAGTAAAATGTAGACAGTGGTACCAGTGTTATATTCAGTCGCTGACCTGGAAGAAGATAATAGAACTCGATGAATACCTTTTTTACTATAGGATAAGAGAATCAAATAAAAGTAAAAATTAAATGAAATCTAAATGTCTTCTTCTTCTTCTTCTTCTTCTTCTTCTTCTTCTTCTTCTTCTTCTTCTTCTTCTTCTTCTTCTTCTTCTTCTTCTTCTTCTTCTTCTTCTTCTTCTTCTTCTTCTTCGTCTTCTTCTTCTTCTTCTTCTTTATTATCATAATCACCACCACCACCACCACCACCACCATCGTCATCATCATCAACATGACCGTCGTCGTCGTCATCATCATCATCTTATAATAATAATAATAATAATAATAATAATAATAATAATAATAATAATTATTATTATTATTATTATTATTGTTATTATTATTGTTATTATTATTTTACTTTTTAATTCGCGTTGCTTCCAGGTTTAGGGCCTAACGAGTGTATCGGCTTTACTATTTCGTCCTCGATCAACCGCTATCATCTTAATCATCATGACCGTCGTCGTCTTCATCATCATCATCATCATCATCATCATCTTGTTATTATTATTATTTTTATTATTTTACTTTTTAATTCTCGTTGCTTCCAGGTTAAGGCCTTAACGAGTGTGTCGGCTTCACTATTTCGTCGTCGATCAACCGCCACTTCTTTTTCCCTTCTGGGCGAGACAGCTATTCATTGCAACCGACGGAATTATCTTCCTAAGGGGGGGGGGGGATCATTCTTTGAACACGAGTTCTTTCACTTGTAGCTCTTTACAATTTTGATAATTGTTTACACACTCAGTGTTTCCTGTCGTAGAGCGTCGTTTCTAATTCTCAGTATTGTAGTACACTACTTGACGGACCTGACAAATGTTTATCTGCGATAATTTATCTGCCTCTTGTCTTTAATTCTTAAGAAAGTGATATATTTATGATGTACTAAATCTTTAAATTATATGTTCGTAAAGCTGTGAAGTGAAGATATAAAAGATGATGTTACGACCAGTGCTGACTTACTGAATGATACGCGGGTTGACACTAGCAGAACAAAGTGACTGTTAAGGACTTTTTTTATTGAATGTAACATGTTAAAACTGGCCTGTAAGACCAACCATCAACTTATCTCTAATAGCTCTTAATACTAAATACATATCAGCTAAACTATGTCCAATGACATCCTTCAGTTAATTCTGGTGTTCTTAACAAAACACTCTCACCTGCGCACAATGCTCCGCTTTTATAACACAAAACACTACACAAGTTCAAATGGCTTTGTTACCTTCAGTCTATGGAACACGTGTTGATTGTCCAGCAGCTGAAGAACTTTTGCATTTTCATGGAGGTGAAGCCTTTCTTCATGTTTTTTCGCAAACCTTTTAATCCCTTCTTTAATTGTTGGAATACCTAGATCCCTGTGGATATCGGCGTTTCTAACATATCATGGTGCATTAACCATGGTCTGCAAAACATTGTTTTGGAATGTTTGTATTATTTTGATGTTACTATCATCTGCGCATCCCAGAGTTGAATTCCATACAGCTCGGTGGGTTTAATTATCTGATTATATATAAGAGTTTTACTGTATAAAGACAGGTTGGAATGTTTTCCTATAAGCAATTTATTTTGTCGGAATTTTATGTTAAGTTCCTCTTTTTTACATGCTCTTTCCATCTCAGCTTGGTATCCAATGTCATACCCAGGTATTTGGCTTTGTTTTCAGAAGGAGCTACCGTTCCATTTATGACCAACAATGGAAGATTATCCAATCTTTTATTAGTGAAATTAATGTCTGCTGATTTGGCTTCGTTAAATTTAATTTTCCATTTTTAGGTCCATTCATATGTATTGATTGTTACCTTTCTGCAACAATCGCGTTGAAATAACGTCATTTTGCCCTGTTGCAAGCAAAGTTGTATCATCAGCAAAAGTAGCCAATTTTACTTGTTCTAAGTTTGGCATGTCACTGGTAAATAATACATACAAGAGAGGCCCAAGAAAACTGTCCTGTGGTACTCACGCCTCATGTCTTTTAAGTCTGAATATGCTTCTTCTTGTTTAACTCTAAACAATCTATTAGATATGTACGAGGTAAGGATTTCCACATATTGTGTTAAGTAACATTTTATGTAACTTGAAAATTAATCCTTCTATGGACGATAGAAATTAATTACACTCAGGGCAATTGCTAGAGCAATGACACGTGACAGAATACTAAATAGTGATATAAGACGTGGAGTCAAATATGGACGTAATGAAAATTGTCAGAAGGTAAAGAATTGAATGACTATGTTGACAGGCGAAGCAACGGTTGATTAGTCTAATAAAAATAGGGCGAGATTCTAGACCGTTGGGGAAACAGAACTCTGGTCTACCACAGAATAATGAACTTGAGACTTGGAATCGACCTCTAGTGAGTTCCTTTGATTCGTGAAGAAAAACACGTAAAGTCTATATAAAATAAGGAGAAATTTAAAAAGCTAAGACGCACAAATTAAGACGTAGAGCAAAAGCTAGGCTTGGCATCTGAGAAAATAAAATGAAAACGAGGATATAAAGAAAGAGAATATAAAACGACAAAGATAAACGAGCAAATAAAAAATGAGGCTTAAAGTAAATAACAAAAATCTCTTAACGCAACAGAAGAAGGAAATTTAAATAATACAATCTACTCTAACAAACTCTTGTAAAAATTATTTTTCTACATCGTAGATGTTACAAGGAATTTTACACTAAAATAAAAATGTTAGTAGAATCAGTGTAGTAGAGGATTACAGCGGGATAGTGTAAAGTGTTAGGTTTTTTAACTAGTGATGTTGTAAAAAGGAAATTCACACTTGGATGGTTTTATGGCTTCCTGTATTATTGGCTTACTGGCGTCTCTCGACAACGCTAGTGTTTCTGTATAAACTCACATAGAATACGGGTTGTAAATATTATAATCTTTATATTTTGCTTTACAAACTTAATGACTCTTTTTACAATTGCGGACCCAAGTAAAGACATTCTAATGCACAAAGCATTTTGATCAATACAATTCAGTGATCTTTTTCAGTCGTAAAAAATTAAAAGCAGCTTTTATTAGAACTGAAAGTACACAGTGCGTTTGCAAATACTAAACCAAATTGTTAACTAAAAACTTAGAAACAATAAGAGTTAAAATAAAACGAACAACAACTGAAGTACAAAGTGTAGTTTTATGAACAATCCCAGTGAGTTCTTAGGTTTAACTGGATTGTTTGGTATTTGTCTGTCTGTTTATCTGATTATTTAGGGGATGTTTCTCGATAACCTGTCAATTCATTATTAGATGTAAAACTTATCATGGTGTCCACATTGTTACGCCAAAAGTTATTTATGTTTTAAATTGATCCCCCATCGTAAATAAACAGCGGAGCAGAAGTTGAGAATGTGAGGGTGAATTTTTTATGAATAAACATACAAATTATTTATGTACAACAGTAGAATCCAAATATAATGGCGAATTACAAAATTTCTAAACACAAGAGCCTAAAAAGTGGATAAAAATCTTGTAAAAGATATAAATGTTTTTGGCGGTTACCAAACTTTGGGGCATCTGGACAACGCTGAATTATCACAATAAAGAAATTTCAATGAAAATCTCAATATATTGTTCATTTTTTAAATTTAAAAATTTTGAAGCAAAAATCTCAAACAATGAACCAAAATTTTAATACATTTTACAAAATTAAAAATTTTAGGACACTAAAGATAGAAATAGGATAAAAATATTGAAAAAACGTATTAAAATGTAGCCGGGATTTAAACTAAAAGGAACTGTAATCTAAACCCAATTATACCGTTTAATATAGACATTTTTCAACTTTAAGGCACCACGGACCAAATATAGAACTCATTATTTTAAGAAAACGGTTATAGTACAACTATCAGTTTTAAACATTTTTGTGCGGGAGAGTACAGGCTGTGGCCTGTCGAAAGTGACACCTGCCCCGGTAGTGTTGAAATACGGCGTTTGTGTGTATGTGTGTGTATGCCGGTTCTGACCTGGATTGAACGACGAGAAGGGGAGACATGTACGAATTGTTGGTTTGTCATTAATCAAGTTTTAACAGGATTATAATAAACTAATTAATACGTTTCTTACCTGTTACCAAAGACATACCCCAATTCTAGAAACAACATTAGATTAAGGACGTTTAAACGCATATGATGATGCAAAATTATTGCAGAAAAGTGCAGTAATAAACACGCTATATCAATTAATGTTAAGTACTATCGTAATTAACAATTGAGTCAAATTTAAGTGACCAGTGAAAAATTACAAAGACGAAATCGCTGGTGTTACGGTAATTTGTACGTGACCGCGAAAATGGACTTTAAAATGATCAGTAAGCAAAGAGACGCTACCCGCATTCTACACAATTCAATACGTCGAATACGTGTTTGCACGTTGGGGGGGGGGGGTTGCAATTTCTGACATGTCAGTTTGTCGTCTAGTATAAATACCTCCGGCAATTTTGGGCGAAGTCAGACTCAAGGAATCTTCACACGAGGCCACTATGTCAGTTTGCTAAGATATCTTCAACAACGTCGCGCTGCTGGTCTGCCGATCGATTTGAACATCTTCACCATACACTACGATTTATGGAGGAACACTGGACCATCATCAACAACAAGACATAGAGACCAAGAACGCATCAGCATCATCATCATCATCGTCGTCATTGTCAGGATTCAGGGCGTGCACACACACACACACACACACACACACACACACACACACACACACACACACACGCGCGTGCAAAGGTAACTTCGGCTGTACGCAGGTGACAAATGAAAAATTATATTTTTGTGGAAAGAACTCAAAAATTATTAAATTAATATGAGATAGTAAATACTAAAAGATTTAAATATAAATAATGTACGTAATTTTAAATTGTGGTTAAAAATAATAATAATTTTGGTTTAATAATAAAAATTAAAACTAATAATCTTCTGTTCAATGATACAAATTGGGTGTGTTATTAGAAATAGTTAACAGTCTTCAAGTAAATTTTATTTTTTTATTATTAAAATTTTAATAGCAACAACTAGATTTTATTTTTGGAAATTTAATGTTATTTGTAAATGAGATGTTACTTATTTTTAAATCTGAGTCAAAGTCAGACACCCATGCGAGACAAAGTACTTGTAAAATTCTAGGTATTTTAGTATATTCTGGCTAGATATTCTAGATATTGTATTGTATATTTTTAGATATTAAGATTATGTTTTTTTATGTGTGCTGAATACGAATGGTATGTTGCGTTTTTACAGAGTTGAAACTTATTAAAGACAATACATTTAAATTTTATGATTTGAATTTTTAATATTCACGTAAGTTCTTTTCAATGTTAATAAATCGTTGGTTGATTATTTCAATATGTTTTGTAGTTAATTATTTCATGTTATCAACGTCTCACACCTCTTTGTAAATTTACGTTTACTGTGCAACCACATATACTTAACGCAACGAGCACAAAAATGGTTCGACCTGGCCGGTGTTTAACTCTTTATAGTTGGGTTGGGTTCATTTATTTTATAATACTGGCAACGTTGCAATATATATATATATATATATATATATATATATATATATATTGTACTGCTGTTAAAATACACACAGTACATAATAGGGAGATAATAAATTTTAAAAGAGAAAGAATGCAGATTTTGTATTGAATGTAAACAAAAAAACATTGGGAATATCGACTTACTCAGTCAACATAGAGGTCGATTCCTATATGATATAAAACCACATTTAGTTATATGTTCAGAAAAAATATATGAAATTGGAATGTATGTTATAAGAAGAGTAAAGAGTAATAAAATTATAATTTAATAAATAACCAATAGAATTACTAATATTAGAGGTAAAATAAAGATGTTTAATAAGAAATAGAAAAATGATATATGTTTTAATAGGTATATGAAAAACAGATGTAAAGAAATTAGGGAATTATCATAGGGGCAATTTGGTAAATTGTTAAAAAATTTTGTATTGCATAGTGAGGAAGAAAATGTTTATTAGTCTAAAATTAAATGCATTAAGAATAACGTTATGAGTCTTCAATTAAATTCATTAAGAGTAACATGAAGAGTCTAATTATATATCTAATAGTAACTACATGAAGAGTTTTAAATTATATTAAATAACATTTGTACATCATCAATTTAATGTAACCAGGAAAAGAAAATACAGTAAAGGAATTTGAATTGTGATACCAGAGTTTTGATTATAATATTTAATAAATAAATAATAATACTAGAAATATAACAATATCCTTGATAGAACGCCGACAGAAGAGGAAAACCTTGGACTGAAGAAGAGTTTAAGTGGCCATAAAGGATCGTTAAGTGTTCCGAGGAGACATCTGTGTTGCAGTAGTCCTGGAGAGCGGCATTCAGCGGTGAGAGCAATAAGAAATTTGTGTAAAGGAACAGATTGCCAAGCCTAATATTACTTTCGAAAAAAGGTAAACAACAACCAGAAGTGAACCCGTGGCAGCTGGAAGAATTCAGAGTCGGTTAAGTTACATTAGTTTGTTATTTACTTTTTACATGGTTAATTATCAAAATACTACATATTAACTGAATCTGGTTTGGTTTAAAGAAAAGGAAATAATAGATACAATCGTAAATACGATCAAATAACTTAATAATCATTAACCCTGAGAGAAAGAGTTTCTTTACATGTACTGGTAAATAAAAAAACATAATAACAGTAGGTACATTTATTAATTGTATTATACTATTAAATAATTACAATACCTGTGTATTCTATTGTAGTCTGTCAGGTAAAAACAACAGTACAGATAATGGCGGTTCCAACGTGGCACATATCTTAAATAACAAACGTGTAAAAAGTACAGCACAATATATATATGGAAACGTACATAAATGTATATACTTATGTTTGGGTTTGTCTGGTCATTGCTTTACGGTGTTTCTAGTCTGACGCTAATAAGAACGTACAGAAATTTATAAAAAACTCACAGTTTAAAGTAAAATAAAAAAATTAATAATTAGATTTTATGCCAGAAATTTATCAAATGTGATTATGTCACCCCACTATAGTTGAATGTACAGGCTTGTGGCCACCGAACTGATGTCACCTATCCAAGGTTCGGCTTCATCTGAATGAATATATTTCAATAAACAGTAGTTATTTATATAAATTATATTTATTAAAATAAATGTATTTAGTCGAAAATAGTAAGCGAGTTTCGCAGCGCACGAAGCTTACTACTGTAGTATTACATTTTATCATAATGCAGGATAATTCTTAATTAAGCGCTAAATATCAGAAAAGGTCTGTAAACCAGGCCTGGTCCCTTACGTGTTTAAAGGCGAGCCAGTAACGTTAGATTAGGCACAGTTCGTCGGTCAAATGTAAAGCAAACGTCATTTACGTACAAACTCTCTCACAGTTCTGCGCACGTCTTCCTAAATATACAGACTTTGCAAGCATTTCGATAGCTGCTGTTATCTTCTCGCACGTGCTAATCAAACCACACTTTGCTACGATTCCAGTGTTTAACCACTAACTCCTTCATCTTCCAAAGCTTTTAGATCGTACTTTTCCCACAGTAAGCGTCAGTTTCTCTCTTTCTTTCTTACCATTGATCGTTAATCTGATACGCGTTTATACATTGTTTTTCAATACGACGATTCCATTCAAACCAGCTCCGAGTCGGAGCGTTCTCCGCGTGTTCCGTTCGTTTCAGTTACGGTTATTATTTTCTTAATGGAAACGGAAACACTGATATTAAAAGTTTTGGGGTAATAAAACCTGAATTTTGGGGCAAGAGGCTCGAGGAATATTTCAACCGTGTTGTTGTAGATGCCTGTTGGCAAGACATATAGTCTATTACATGAGGAATTTTCTGCCGATTTTGAGTTGTCCATAGACCCTTCTGATTTTTTCGCAAAATCTTCATAAAGGGTTATAAAATAAAGTTAATGAAATTTTTTGGCCCGCTCTTAAATTTAGGGGTTGTTTTCACCCCTTTTTCTGGGGGTGAAAAAAAGTTTTAATTAACCCCGGGGTCGGATAGAGAATTAAATTCTAAGCAAAAAGGTGGTATACACTTTTCCGAAAAAATGCGTTGTTTGCAAGTTACAAGGGTTCAAATTTTTCCAAAAAAAAACGCGTTTTTTAAATTAATCTGCAAATAACCAAAAACGACGCCACTTTGCGAAACATTTGTATAACTCAAACTTAAAGCTTATTACCAGGCGAAAATTTTCCATGTTGTTTGGTTTCCTTATGTCAAATGGTTCTCGAGACACAGCCAAAACTAGATGGCTATTCACCGGTTTTTGATCAAATTACGTGCTTAAAACTAATATATCTCCGTGAAAAATTGTTCGATCGTAACCAAATTAGTATCAAATGAAATCTCTGTTAATTTCCTAAAAATTGTGGGTTAATTACGTGTGTAGCTTAAAATATTACGAAGTTATGTAGGAAAATATCATAATTTCTGCAAATTCTTTCCAAGAAATTTAAAAAGGGACGTCCGCCATTTTGTCAAAATGCATATTAAGCCAAGGTACTGTAATTTTCGGTTGTCTATTATATTAGCAATGTCCTCAATTTTTTTGAACTATATATGTGTTGCTGTACAGTAACACGTAACGTTTTAAAAAAATTCAAGTTTTTGGATTTTCGCCAAAATTCGTTTTTTATTAAATATCTCAGTAACGATGCGTTTTAGCGAAAAATTGTTCGGAGTCAAAAATAAATCTTATAGAAAAGCAAAACTTTTAAACTTTGTTTCATTCCTTTATGACTAAAACTCGATGAGCTAAAGCAGTTTAAATGTTTATTTTGCCGACACCGTGTAAAACATTTTTGAATTCTAGGCGAAATGTCTAGTGTACATTAGGTTTCTTTACTATAGTGCATACGACAATAGTTGTAGCTCTATAAATGTCCTACAAAATGCATTTTGATTGAAATTTGTTTCTTAAATATTGACCGTGTTATGACTAAAAATGTAAACGTGCTCCAACACTTAGATTTTGTGATCGAATACGTTATATGTTCTGGTGCGGTCCTGAGAGCCTTTTATTTATACTAAACTAAACGTTTTTTCAAACTCACAATAGAATTAAGTATTATTTTTATTTTTTTAACGTCTACTGTAAACAAAACAATACACGTTGCAATTTGTCACTATCTGTACTGCTGGTTCATTATATCAATCGAATATTTAATTTAATAAAATAATATAATGTTTATAATTCAACTTTTCTTTGATTAAATTAATGTATGGATGAAATATATATTTTTTTCGACTGAATTTTGAAATTTTGAATGTAGCGAAATTCAGGACTTCAAAGTACATCCTCGCGTTGTTTCACTTTTTCAACCCTTTAGAGGTGATTTTCAACCCTTTCAAGTCAAACCCTTGAGTGGGATGTATTCCTTGACGTTAAAATCGTAATCAGCACCCCCAAAAACCTATAGGTACTCACTTTTGAGGCTTTTACTGGCATTCTCGCGAAGTTTAATATTTACACCCCCTGATTATAGTCTGCTTCAACCCTGTAAAAACTACGCTTTGCGTCAAATGTAATTTTGGACGTCAGAATCGTAATCATCACCCCCAAAAATCTATAAGTACCTAATTTCAGGGCTTTAAAATACATCCTCGCGTCGTTTCATATTTTCAACCCCTTAGGGGTGAGAGCGGGCCAACATTTTTTCTTAACTTTGTTCTAGAACCTTTCAGGAAGCGATAGAAAAAAGAATAAAAAAATTACATGGACACTAACTCAAAATCGGCAGATAGGCCCTTTGGCATGCCTCACGTAATAGACTAATATGCCTGTTGGAAATGGTTGTTGCAGGTAAGTTGATAGAGATTAATTTCATGGGCACCACTTCTCTCTTGTTTCAGTTTTAAGCTAAAAGCTCTTAAGCAATGAGTAAACGTATAGCTTCTTTACTGCTTAACCTTATGAGTGTGACTGACTATGTACTGTCTCGGTGCTTATAACACTATGCGGCAGGAGTTTTGATGATCATATAAATTTAGGTGGGTTCAAAGTACATTTTTGTGCCGATTTCAGATTTAATACTGATTATTCTCTATAACGTACAATTTTTTCCAATTCAAATGAGTTTCAATAATATTGAAAACCTGGTAATTTAGATTTCGTAAAGTAGGGAATTTTTTAGGACAAGCGGAATCAGTTGGCAGTACTTGTTATACCCCAGCGGGCTTTTTGTTGGCGCCAAAAAATGCACGAAGGCAGAGTAGGCAGTGTTGTGTTGCTTAAAACTAAACACATTTTATTGCCTGGAAAGTTTTTCTTCTGGTACAGAAACAGAGAGATGACTGTTTTGTTCCATTCTTTATAGAAGAAAGTGTTTTGCTATGCTATAGATGGTTTGATGACTTTCTTTGATTAAATTTTATAGACTTTTTATAGATATAGGCTTTTATAGACTCTTCAAATCGTAGTCTGAATGATGTGCTTTTACAAAACGGAAATCTTTTTGATTGGACCCCCATTGCCACTCAGTATATTTCAAAGAGTTTTATATCTCAAAGTCATTCTATAAAAATTTAACTACGAAATACATTATTAGGTGGCTTATGGTAACTTGAAAGTGATTGGCATGCTGCTTGGTAAACAAACTGAATATAAAAAAATGCAATGTTTCCTTTGTGAATGGAACAGTCGAGCAAAGGACAAACCTTGGATGGTAACAGACTGGCTCAAAAGAGAAAATTCTCAACCGGGTTCAAAGAATATTTTTCCCCGAGCATCGTGGCGATGTCAGCAGACAACATTGAGAACGTTTCCACTAAGATATCAAAGACATTGAAAAGAGATACCAGGGATGATGGAATGTTAACATGACGGCCGACTACTGTTTCATGCTCAAGAGAGACGGCGACTGTTGACGGTCGCAAATAAAGAAAAAGAAATTTCAACCCACCAGAAAAGAAGCTTAAAAAATAAAACAGGAAATAAATAAATTAAAATAAAAACAGGATATAAATAAAAATAAAAAAGTGAACAGGAAAAGTAAATTGTATGTATATATTTTCTCATATCTTATATATAACTTCATTATTATGTTTTTATTCAATGTAAAATGTTCAAAATGAATATAAATAGTAAAATAGTTTTACCTTTTTCTTTTCCTAGACTACTATACATATAAGTGGCCTGGATACCAAAAAGCATGGATCTAAATTCAAAATGAAATTGAAATCGTCACTTGCAATAATACATACTCATACATATAACATATTTATAGTCATACAGACTGTTTTACATGAAATATGTGCAATAAGTATGTATTTTTCTGTTGTGCAGTCATAAATTTGCCATAAAAGTCATAGAAACCATACGTAAATTTAGTGAGAAATGAAATGTAAATAATGAATTTGTAGAAGAGTCAGACGTGTTAGAAAAAAAAAAGTTTACATCTAGAATCAGCTGCAAATGTACTATTAAAAACACATATATTTTTTACCAAATCATCATACAAAAATATCTTTTGTAGCATAGTAAAGATTATAATCTGCCTTAAGTATACGACCCTATCTGACCTCATTGGCGCCGGTTATAGGAATCTGACCTCCACTCGCGATAACCTTCAGCTCGTTTTCTACGTCGTCATTTCTTAGGGTTCGCGTAGAGTGGAGGCAGGATTTCGGATTTTGACAATCGACGGCGGTCTTCAATATCCCTTTGCTTCAATCAATTACGGTACTTTGTTTTAGCTGTCTGATCCTTGCTCCAATTGGCTTCTTATCGTTTAGCTTTTTAAGCCACACCACAGTAATAGAACTACTGTGTGTTCTAAAAAGAAATGAAATTTATATCTTCCCCGGTGTCCCTCTCTAGATTGTTCATAAAAACTCTACGAACATGCAGTAATTTGGTTTAATCCTTGGATGAAGATAACGACGGTCCCGGTCAGTTGCGAAGAAACGACGTTTTTCCTGTTCTTGTCCGGGCAATTGCGCCCAGCACTTCCACTTGGTCGCAACTGATCGAATCTGTGACAAACGTTTCTGTTTCCAACTCCAGTGAGGTTTCAATTCTGTAACTTTCTTATTTTAGCGACTAATCTCTTTGTTCCAATACTTTTGTTAGGTTAGGTTGGATTAAGTTTGGTTGGGTTAGGTTAGATTACTTTGTGCTAGAAACGAACATATAACTATAATGGTAATTTTTTTAATGTTATAATAATAACATTATAATGTTAATACGATAGGCACTATTTTACGATATGGCAAAATTCACTGTGCGATAGCACGTAGTAAGTTGATTGGTTGCTACAGTGTATTATAGACATTACTGAAAATTGTCGTAGCGCATTACCATTCAAGGCGTGAGTCTTCAACACTTCATACGCCTTTGATAGATGCAGTCTGTGACCGAAGCTTATAGAACGATATTTTTGATGGCCACTGTCCTGGTAGCAATCGACCGGGTTTCATATTGTTACGAGATTACAGAACACGCTACCTGTTTCTCGGCTATTCCAGCGGAGCCCGGCTATAATGTGTGCGTGTGCGTGCGTACATATTGCTGCTACCTTGAGATGAAGGACAGTTACGAGGCACTTGTGACGCGTCCGCAACGAGACTTCATACCGGTCGGCGCGCTATGTGTTCAACGCCGCAAACAATTACGTTCTAGTGTTTTCTAGTAACGTTCTAGACGCGTAGTATGGACTATTCTGGAATTTCAGCTGGGTATAAAAACAAGTACTCAGCGACGCTTAGTTCAGTTTAAGTGGCGATTTACTCTAGTGCGTTTCGAAGTACTGTGGCGAAAAGTGTTATGTGCGAGACTCGTTGACATTATAAATTATAATTTATAATTATAATTATAAATTATAATTTATAATTAGTTGACATTATTATTGCGTGTGAACAATTTGTATTTGATTATTTGATTTGTTGTAAGAGACTATCTCGTTGATTACAAACTGTTTAATTGTGAAAATTCAAGCTGGTGATTAGTGACTTAATTGGTGTCTTGTATTTTGTTTTCCAGTAGTTTGTTTGTAGACCGTCGTGCAAATATGTTTGGGTCGGACCGACGACGATGATGTAACCGACATTACACAATACTTGTAACATCCCAAACCGCCGGCTATGTATGGCAATTCCAACGAAATACTATTTATCCACTGTTAAACAAATTCCACAAACACATGAATTACTGAAAATTAAACAAAGGTCACCACCTTGGACACGGATACATTGGCGGTGCGTGAAGATAAACTGGGAGAAATCTCTTTTGCTTCGCTTCTAAAGAGAATCAAGCGAGTCTCGGAAATGAACTGTGTATAGTCAAGCACACTTCTTAGTCAAGCACCCTCTCGTTCAGTCTCACAGAGAGCGAGTTTTTCGATGAACAGCAGAGTACGTAACACCCGGTTGAAACAGGCCACGGATACTTCGTTGCAAACGTGACACACGGCACATAAAAGTGGAAATTGAAGGGTAAAGTCTGTATGAACAAAGAATTTTACAGATAGACAGGCTTTTGGACAACATTCAGCTGACTGGTTACACAGAGAATATAAGCGTCCATGGGGACGTAACCTAGCGTTGTAATTTACTGCTGCGATAAACGCGTAGTTAAGTAGTAATACGGTCATAATGCGTAGGTGATTACACGTTTAATCACTAATTGATTATTGCAGGGGACCAAGATTAGCTGCAGGCTAGTTGTAGAAGGTAATTACGCCAAGTCAGTTAGACATAATGTGGACATCACTGTGCCAAATGGAACGCTGGCTAACTCTGCAGTTGTCTGACTGCAATGGCGTGGGAGCTATACGATTCCTTAATAATAAATGGATATATATATATATATATATATAATTTTCTATATAAGTAATTCGATGTTTCTTGCATTAATTATATAATTTGTGATGTTTTCAATTTGTTTCTTCTGCAAGTAGATAATAAGTATATAAAAAGTAGATAAAAAGAATATACAATATTATCTACTTGCAGAAGAAACAAATTGAAAACACCACAAATTATATATATATATATATATATATATATATATATATATATATTGCAACAGAACACAGGATGATAAGATATGCTGTTTATATCAGAGTACATGAATGACGAGCATTTTCTTTTTTAAATTTGTTTTGTGTAATATTTTGTCTTTTAGTCATAAGTTTTGTATTTAAAAATTGATAAGCATATAGGTTACACCAAACTCTGCGATCGTGATCGTGTGTGATAATCTGCGATCGCTATAGCGGCAGTGGTAGTTAACCGATTTACATGAAAATTTGACAAGGAATTATTTAAGTAAATAGCTTCGATTTGTGTATACTCTGCGGTTTGTAACTATTTTAGAAATATGGTTTTCAAGTAAAGCAAAACTCAAGTGTAACTCTTATCAATGATAGGGTAATAAAAATTGTAGATAATTTCCATGCAGGACTATGCAAAATTGTACAAAGTTTTTCATGAAATTTGTGTATCTGGTCGTTCCATCAATCATGTGACTTGGGCTTGGCCTATCAAATTACACCAAATTCAGTGAGATTCATACGTTGCAGAGCTAGGATGGACACAGTCTGTCTGTCAACGTTGCTAGGGGAAGTTGTGCCCGGGTAAGAGAGTTGTTCTCTTACAAACGTAGAAATATATTATATAAAAGAAACCATAAACCTTAAAATTCTTAACGAAGTTTTGCGGTAAGAACAAATAAGGAAAGAGGAATAACTTATATAAAATAAACTATAAACCTTGAAATTCTTAACGAAGTTTTGCAATAAGAACCGAGAGGGTAAATAATTAGATACAATTTAAAATATATTACAGTGCTGTTTCGTGTAAGTTAAGATATCCGCTTAAGGAACTTAAAGACACTACAAGATATCGTGGAAGCAGTCAAACATAACTACGAGACTCTGTGAAATATCGCCGCTGGAGCCGCTTGCTGTACAAATTAACGACGAGACGAAGAGGGCGCCAGGACGAAGAGGACATCAGGAAGGAGTGAAGCTGTAGAAGAGGACGACGAGACGAAGAGGACACCAGGAAGGAGTGAAGCTGTAGAAGAGGACGACGAGACGGGACCGGCGAGACGAGAGGAGGACGTTGCAGCAAACAAGTAAAATCGATTTATATTAATCGAACAATACAAACAATTTAATATAATATCAATACATGACAATTTAAAATACATTATACATCTTTATAAACAATATTTGTATATAATAAATAATTTTTCATCTCCTCCATAATAGACTTGTATCGATTTTTACACACTCACAATATCCTTATTAGAATAATAAAGTTTGATCTGTTGCAATATATATATATATATTTCAAACACTTTTAGCTAAAGACTATTTCTTGTTGCATATATAATTTATTTAATATTTATAATTTCTTTTCCTCAAGATGTTTTTCTCTTATTTGGACAAGACGTTTGGGGACACTTTTTGTTCCCATCCTCAGCCATCATAGTTTTGGATCTAGCCGCATATTTGTGTTCTGGTCGGTTGTTACTATAGTTTCCTGTTGGTTTTTGGTATTTTAATTTGGTATTATTGTGTGTGGGTGTAGTGTATACATTTATGTTATTGATGTTTTCAATGTTGAGTATTTTGAATATTGTATGAGTACTAAACGCATACAAAAAAGTATATATAAATCCAATTTGGCCACACATACAATAAACTCAGGACATGAGTTCGCAGACATAACACTGACATAACCAACATGACTCTAATAAGACACATACCACAAAAAGGCACAATAATGAACATATGGGAAAATTTAAAAATATATAATCACAAAACAAAAATACCTGAACAAATACAATTAGGCCTAAACACAAAACACGACACACTAAACTGTAATTAATTATAAATAAAGAATTCTTTTCTTTTTACAAGTTTGTATATAAAAAAAACAATATATTAAGTGATAAATAACTTGGTACTAACAAGTATATATATATATATATATATATTTTATGTACTGCAGCCCGGAGATTTAAGAGTTATTAATCCGTACTCTAAAACAGAAAATTCTAATAAAAACAAAGAACCCATATCTGTACAATGATCAGTAAAATATCTGCACCTGTCTACAGTTGTTATAAATATCAACCTAACTCGTGTTAATTAAGAATTAACAGACGCTAAAATGACGTCAAATAAAAAAAATAAAGTAAGAAATAATTTATATTTTCTCTTAACCTTGACAATTTTCTGAGCAGCAGAATCATCAAATGCCTGACGCTAAACACTAGTGTATAAAACGTCAACTATTATAAACGCAATTATTGTCCAAAATCATTAATTAATATAACAGACATTAAAATACAAAACAAAATAAGGTATTTTTGAAACGTTCACTTGGTTTGGATTGATTTACAAGTGAAAAACGTTTTAAACGTTACTGTATTCAATAAAAACCCGTTGGGAAAATAATGCGACAATATTACGTCCATTAAAAACTAAAAAAAAGCGTAGAGACTGACTTGAGTAAATGAATAATTGTCAAACCAAGTCACAGCGACCTGAGGGCTCAGACATAAAGTGTGTTTTATTGTAAAAAGTTCCAACGTTGTAACGTCCATTAGCCAGAAGGCAGACGTCTTGTCTCTAAAACTGGTTACATAAGAAGAGAGAATATTTCTACTCTACCGGACGCCGTTTATATATTTATTTTAGACTATTTAATTTCAGCCATATCTCTGTCTAATATATTTATGTGCTATTCGTTACTCGTTATTTAAACGTAATTATTCTGTACAGTCTATAGAGTAACATAGTATATGGTGTGGTTAGAATGTTGTTGTATCTACATTTGAGTCCACAGTCCACAGTCCACAGTCTTATATGCTTTTCTTGTTGCTGTCTGTTTTCTTCCCTGGCACTACAGCTATGCATGAGTCTTGACTGAGATTTTTTGCAGTGTCATGTTTCTTATATGCACAGCTTTCTCAGTTGGTCTTCTCACTGCTAATCCGTCCCAGTTGAACTCTCCCGTCTCAGATTTTTCGCCATAACTTTTCTTGCTGGTTCATTTTCCTGCGTATAACAGAAAACTTTTTTTATTACAACTGAGTACTCCCCATCTAGTAATTTACATTTCATAACTAAAGACACTAATCAAGAGATATAATCCATTGGCTATAATCTCGCCATTTAACTAATATCCATCAGATCAAGTGGTTTAGTTCGTCTCAGGCTTCTAGCTGTACTAATTGTATCCAGCAGTCGCCATATCCCAGGGTTTACATGCTGCAAGACGCGTTGCCCATGCTTCACTTCCTGCTTTTTTATTTCCTCAATGACAAGTTCAATTTTTACATCCCTGTGTCAGTTGTCGTTTCTTACATACCATGGTGCATCAACAATGCACCGAAGCACCTTGTTTTGAAATGCCTGAATTATATTTATGTTTGATATCTTTGCACAGCCCCGAAGCTGTATCCCATAGGTCCAGATAGGCTTTAGCACTTGCTTTTACAACAGCAATTTATTATGGATTGACAGCTGGGATTGTCTTCCCAAGAGCCAATACATTTTCCTGAACTTTAGATTCAACTCCTGCTTAATAACCGAAAACTGAGGAAGTTCAAGTAGGCCTATCTTGAAACCACTGTCACTGATGATACGCATTACGCAGTAGAAGTTAAGGCGCCAGTAGCATTGACGAAGGAAGGCTTTCATATAAGCAGGAGGTTGCTCTGCAGGTACAATTGAACTTACAAGAGTCTGGCAAAGTGTTTTCTTAAGTGTATAGAGTTATACGATATACAAAGAGCTATACAAATATGTTATATGTTATATAACATAGAGTTATGCGAACGTGGATGCTCACAAGATAAAAAGCATTCTAGATGTTGTGTAGGGGTCGATGTTGTTAAAAATATGTGCTTCCGGGCAGTGGCGAAGCTAGTAGTTAATGAATGGGTAGGCAAAAGTACCTTAAATTTTTTTGTAGAGTAGTTTAACACGGCGAGTTTTCTTGCTTGCAAAATTGTCAACTACACGGTCTTTGAACAGCTAGTCACTCATCAATTCCTTCACAAATTTTTTTTCAGTAGCAATGGTGCTAAGAGAGTTAAGTCTTCCATTGGTCATCGTATTGCACAAGTAGTTTTTTATTGTTTCCAAAGTATTCACGCTCCTTTCTGAAGTAGCCGTGGTAACAGGAAACGTTAAAATCAAACGAATTAATTTTGAAACTTCCACGTACACTGGTTCTAAATCATTAAGAACTATAAAATGTAAAAGTCTTTGAGGGAACAAATGTTTTCGAGTATCTGAGCAAATGTTGTTTAATTCATTTTCCGGTCTTTCACTATTGAAAAATGGTATTTATTTATAAGGCTGTTCAATTTAGTAGAAGGAAAACTCTCTTTGTAAGAAATGAAGTGATTTGGATCCAACAACTCAACAAACTGGATACTTTCGAAATCACTGAACCGTACCTCCAGCTGCATAATCAAAGTATCAAGAACTTCATAAGTTAACGTTTTCAGCAGATTCCTGTTATTGTCATCTATATTTACTTCACTGCATATTTGGTGACATTTTTCAATGCAAGACGACACAGTGTTTTCTGATCTCATATCCTTGAGGATAGCAGTAGTTTTCTTAGTTTCAGTGATGCACAGAATTATTTCGGAGATAGTTTTGTGTTGCAGTAGAGTAAAGAGATGGTCAGTATAAACGAATATTTCCCTATAAAAACAAAAAGTAAATTAAATGGGTCTTTTTGAGTATGTTAAGCAATCCAACAACAGAATTTTGCGAATCACTATCCCATCCTTCATCATTTTCTGTAATGTCTTCAAAAACCTGTCTAAAGTCACCATAGTGGGAAAAATGGTATGAACTGCTCTGGAATGAAAGTTCCAACGGGTAGTGGATGCTTTTGGATGTTTAAATCCTTTAGATTCCAGAAGCTGTGCTCTCTTTGAGGATCTACAAAAAAATGTGTGAAATGCTGTCAGATTGTGAAAGAAGAGCAAATTTAAACGTGTATATGGGGTTATAAGGTATATACAAGTGGCTCTAGGGTTAGTAAATTGTCGTTTAAGACATGAAGATGGTGGAAACACCAAAAGGTCTCATCGAGAGCAAAGCGAGTAGCAGTTTTGCATTAAGCGGTGACAAAGTTGGTGTTAAGATAACTGCTAATAAAACTAACTTGACTGGTAAGAAAGATTAGATTACAGAAACCAACAAAGTAATATGAAGGGGATCTATTATGAAAAAATGAGTTTCCATTTTAATAAATGATTTGTTAAAACAGTCAAAAAATAGAAAATAAAAACATCTCAGACCGTTTCAGAAGAAACCAATCAACGTTGTTATTGAATAAACAATAGGAATGCACAATCTATCCGTTCGTAACAATGGCACTATGCTTTCATTTGTTGGACATTCTTAGAAATGTAAACTATGTTACGCCTGTAATATTTAGAGTTTGATATTCTGCTTTGTATTAAACAAGTATTACAGGGTTAATCAAGAAGACTGAACCGATTTCATAACGCAGTACTTTATTAAGGAAAAGTAATAAAATATTTCAAACAAGATCACAAGCATTCTACTCATAATCAACTTTTATTTACTGTCTTACAAGTGTTCAATGTGGCCACCACTTGCAGCACGGACAACATCAAGGCGATATGAGAATTCTTCCCAGACGCGTAGCAACATATCACGATCCACCGAGTTGATCGCTGTTGTTATTTGATGTTTAAGGTCATCGAGGTGGATAGCGGTGGAACAAAAACCCTTACGTATCCCCACAAGAAAAAAGCACATACGACGAGATCTGGAGATTTTGCAGGCCAAGCCCCAGCACAAAGAGCATGGTCTTGGGCACCCTTCCGACCAATCCATCGTTGGGGCACTTTTTCATTCGAAAAAGCTCGAACTATCCTTTGCCAATAGGGCAGTGCTCCATCGTGTTGTAAAATGAAGTCACCTGAATCTTCTTGCAGTATCGGGAAGGGCCAGCGCTCGTGGAACCTCCTCTTTCAAATGGTCAATGATTCATTTCATGACAATGCTTGAGAACTGAAAAGTTACGTTATGAAATCGGTTAATTCTTTTTTAACACTTCTAAGAAAGAAAATAAAAAATGATTATGTGTAGAATACTTGTAATTAATTGGAATTTTGTATTCCTTTTCCTTAATAAAATATTGAATTATAAAATCGGCTCTTTGTTTTTGAATAACCGAGAACTTGTTTCATAATTAGCAATAAACAGCCATGTCACTGACGTCGTTTGCACTTTAATTTAATCAAAATCTTATTGAGCCTGAAACAGCTTCACATTCAGGTAAATCACGTTTTGCTACTTAAAAATTTATGTACGAGGTAGATTATTTTACAAATAGTGAATTACAAATATACTGTGATGAACACATCTTATTCATGCCTGTAAATGAAATTAAAGGCAATAATTATAGTAATACTAAGTTAGTTTTACAAAAATTTTAAATAATTAGTATACAAAGAAATACGTTTGTTTCATTCCTGTGATGGAAAAGACAATTTTTTTATTATTTTTCCCTCTAATTGTGAGGAATGAAATCACTATTAGCTACACTCTTAAAAGTTTTTTTCTTTAACAAAGTCACACAATGCGACTTCATTACTGCCGACTTTAATTAGATTACTTATGACTTCTTTGAACTCCTTTTTTTGTGTGAGCCAGTACTGAATTTTAAAAAGCTATAAACACTTTTAAAGAGTAATAGTAATAATAATATTACTTATAACGCAAACATATAAAACGTAAAAGCATCATCATTATCGTCATCATTTTCTTAACGGCTTTAGGCTTTAGCGGCCTGTTCCTATTCCACAGTCTACCTTTTCTTAGGTCTACCAACTTTTCTTCTGCCTCTAGGGTTGTAACTTTTGCCATCTTCGGTATTCTACTTTCTTCTATTCTACGATATTCTATTGACGTGTTGAATCCATTTTCTTCTGTATTCTTTAATCGTTTCATTAACTCCAAAAATATCTAAATCACTTCTTGTCTCTTCATTTCTTACATTATCTCGTCTATTACACCTTCTAAGTGACCTCAGAAATTTAATTTCTGCAGTTTGCATCTTCTGTTCATCTTTATACTTTGTAACCGAAGTTTCAGAACCACACAGTAGGTAGGTATTCCCGTTGTTTTATAAAATTTGATTTAGGTTTCTTTTAAACATTTATTTTTCAGTGCTCTCAAAATCGTTTCACACATTCTTGCGAAATTCATTACTTTATTTTCTATGTCTTTATTTTTATCATAAGTAATGTCACGTCCAAGATAGTTGAAATTTCTTTACTTGTTCTATGCATGTGTTGTCTATGCATATTTTCATCCAAACCTGTTTATCTCCTGTAGAGGGTATTACTTTTGTCTTTGATTCAGATATGTTACTGTTATATTTTTATAATTGTTTTCTTGTTCTTTTCCTGTTTTATGTAAGATGTATATTGCTTGCTGAAGATCGTCTTATGAAGTAGCGATTGTAGCTTGGTCATCCGCGAAGACAACGGTTTTCAGGCTTTTATTTCGGTGGATTTTAACACCGTCAGGGGATTGTTCTTTCCACTTTTTGAGGAGATCAACTAGATGAAGATTAAAAAGTAATGGTGACAGACAACAACCTTGTCTTACGCCTTTGTTTGTTTCATTCGGGATAGATTCTTCTCCGTCGTCTATAATTATCGCGGTGTGTATGTATATATAATCTTTATGGCCTCAACTAGGTGTTGTAAAACACCTGAAGGTGTCATACCTGAACGTCAAAGCACATTCACTATTGCATACATAAGAGTCTAAAAAAAGTATTCATGTCTATCTTCTTAATCATAATTCAATCACTTTCTGCTACAGTTCGTTTCTTGATGTATATAAAATATTTAAAAATTTATATTTATTTTACCTCAAGATGTTATCTTTCCCTTATTTGGAACATGTTTAGAGAACTCCTGTGTTCTCATCCTCAGCCTTCGTGAATTTGCGTCTGGTGAAGTATTTGTGTGTTGGTTGACGCTATTTTGGTTTCTTGTTGGTCTCTGGTATTTTAAAGTGGTATTATTGTGTGTGATTGTGGTGTATGTATCAGTATTTTGGTTTTTTCGATGTTGAGTGCTTTGAATATTGTGTCATGTTTTCTATTGCTTTGTATTTGTTCAGGTATTAGTTTGTTTTGTGTTTTATATTTGTATATTTGTAATATGTTACCACACAAAGGGACCATAATGAACATTTGGGAAAATATACAAATATACAAACATAAAACACAAAACAGACTAATACCTAAACAAATACAAATCATTACAAAACATGACACAATATTCAAAGCACTCAACATAGAAAATACACAAAATACTAATAGGTACACCACAATCACACACAATAATAGCACTTTAAAATACCAGAGGCAAACAAGAAACCAGAACACCGTCCAACCAACACACAAATCACCAGACTGCAAGATCACGAAGGCTGAGGATGAGAACACAGGAGTTCTCGAAACATGTTCCAAATAAGGGAAAAATAACATCTTGAGGTAAAATAAATCTAAATTTTAAATATTTTAATAAGAATTTAATTTTACGTTACTCGTGTTTATAAATGTTTTCAACAAACCGATATAAGTTCAAACGTTTTGTTTAATTAAACTATAATAAAGGTAAAAGATGTTTGTAGCAATACTGTACACGGACACACACATAACCTAAAAAAATATTCCGTATGTTCCGGAACAAATTTTATCGCAAATAGTCTAAGTTGTTGTAACGAATTAAAAGTCTACTAATTTTGGGGAATTTATGCAATTTACATGAAGAGCCAAGAGTCAATAATGCAGCTTCCTTATTAGTCTACACCTCAGGGCTTACTCACCCCCTCAGGACGTTTCCGATTTTTAATATAACTTTCCAGCGAACTGATCTTACCTTACGTTTCCACCCCTCTATTATGAAGTGAATTTTTGTTTTAATCCTGGGGCATTTAAGTCGACAGTCTACTAGTCAGGAAAGAAAGAATTTTCTTTACTAGACAGTATAATGTACGATACTTTGGGATTAAATACGTGCGTCCATGTATAATTGTTAGTAACGTTAAATGCTAACAATGTGCATTTGTCTTGTACTTGATCATCTGAGGACATGAGACTAAGGGAACAATTGAATCATACGCATAAAGACATTTATATCAACTAAGTAATATGTACGCGTATTCCGTGTTACAGCCCAGCATACAGTATTAATGGCTACAACAGTAACATAATTCAATCAACGTGTTGTACAACAAAGTGCAGTGCACGATAGCGTGCGTGAGTGTGTACGCTAATAGTGTCTGGTACAGCGTACGTAGCGTATTAATATTGTGATTGTTATCTGTCAATAGGAATGCGGCTTGTCGCTGCCATGTTTTGTAAGTTACCACATGATATCACGTAGGTAATGCTTTGTTGGTTTCAACGATAATGTTTTATTGAATTTTATTGAAGGACAATATACATATATATATAATATAAACCCAATAATATGTATTAATAAAAGTAGACAGTGTTTTCTTGTTTTTTATCACAACTAAATATTCTCTAGGTTCCATAAAACTTTAGAGCTTCATCATCTTCATCACCTCTAACGCCATTACCATTTTGTTTTATTCTTGAGGGTAGTAGTCTTCCTGTAACATTTACATTTGGTCTTATTAGGGGGGCGTCCGGCGTTACTTCTGAGGTTACATATCTTCTTCTGCACCTCACACAGTAGGCGCTTTGTCTGTTCCATCTTCACTGAGTATCTCTCTATTTTTATTGTGAAGAATTCGAGTAATTCATTACTCTGGAAGAGGTACCAGCCTTTCGCAGAGGGTGACATGACAGGACTGCTGTCTTATGGCTTAAGTCTAGCCATCATGCGTACAATCCCCATATGAGAGGTTGCTCCATCAATTCGTCTCTAATCGTTAGGGGTTTACCCTTGTTACTTCGGGCAAGGGCTTCCACACCATTCCTGGAAGATGTGAATGGACTATGACCTGGTTAGGAACGTAGACGATGCTTGGTGACGGGAAGATGCTGTGTGAAACACGTTGTCATAAAGATATGTTAAAAGATAAACAGATAATTCAACTAAATCTTGTGAACTAAAGTTAAATGATTTTCATAAATGTATAGATAATAAATTGTAGGAAAATATATAAAAAGATTAAGGGAATGCAAAATATAGAATTTAAACGAAAGATGTTGGAGATGTTGAGTCCTGACTGTACTGAGCGGAGGACGGATTCTGTTTGAATAGAGGGTATGAGTGAAGCCAGTGCTGTATGTAAGGAATTGATGATTTACAGAAAAACTGTTGGTTCTCTTAAATGAGAGAGAGGAGGTCTTTTGAATGAAATGCAAATGACGTGGAACTAATGCCAGTGCAGAACGGTCCGCGTACTAAGTGCGAACGCGTTAAGCGAGTTTCTGTAATTTATGACAATTTATTTTATATAATGCTTTCAGGTGTGAGTTCCTTTTCATTAGCGTCAAACAACTTCCTTCCTGGGGTTGGTACAGCGTATACATTACCTGCTTTCATCACGCTTAATGTACGAAAGGTGTTTCTGCTTGCGTCGAGATATTAAGGCGTCTCTGCAACATGTTAGTAAACATGTGAATTGAGACTTAATGAACCATCATTTCTTGGCCTAATAAAGAGAGTACAAACGGTGAAGGTAAATGTGGAAGCAACAGAATAGGCCTGCACATTACCACTGACCGTACTGATTTAGCTGCTACTGTATTGAATAACTACAACTACTGTAACCGAATGCATAAAAGGTAAATACTTTAATAATATAAATAAACTTTAAGTTTGTTAATTACTTTTTAATTAAGATTTCTAGTAAATACACAGTTTTTTTGGTTTAATAAAAATGAAATTTTTATGCGACGTTTCGAGGTTTGTTTTATCTCATATTCATGCCTACAACATAAAATATAAAGTAATATAATTGTAATGAGAGTAATAATTATAATTTATAAATTATATGGTACTAACAGTGGTGTTGTGTTATATAGAATAACTAATATTAATTACATATACAATGTGTGACTCACATGTACCTGTGACTCAACAATATATATAAGTACTATTAGTTATTCTACACATCGCAACACCACTGTTAATATCATACAACTTACATATTATAATTATAACTCTCATTACAATTATATTAATTTATATTTAATGTTGTAGGCATGAATATGAGATAAAACAAATCTCTAAACATTGCATAAAAACTTCATTTTTATTAAACCAAAACTCCATCTCAACTAGAAAACTTAATTAACAAGGTTGATAAATAATATTTTTATTTTTTAATTAATTTGCAAATTTTATTTTATTTATACAAAAATAATTATAATATTCAAGAATTAATTTGAATTAAAAAAATATTTATATGTCCTTTAAAGGTCTTTGGATGTCTTCCAATTAATAATCTTCACTCATTCCTACCCGGCCTATGGTATTCTTATAGGCCTAATTACTTTTTACGCATTAATTCCATCCGTCCGCCTCTTCGCCTTCTTCCCCTTTTATTGCAGGATCTGGTTTGATAATTATTCTTCACCTACGCTTTGCATATGTCCACACCAGAGCGACCGGTTTGTTTGCTCTGAAGCCCCAATATCTCCTGGCCTCTACCATTCGTTACACAAAACATTCAAAATTTCATTTCTTTTAACATTCAATTGTCGTTATTTTCTTACTGTCACTGTTCACACTTAGAGCTGTAAGTTATGATTTTGTTATTATTGTGGTGTACTTCATTAAACACCAATTGTTCAAGATGCTAAATGTGGTACGATAATTAATAATGAAAAACATAAGGCATGAAATCATTCGTAACAGGTAAACGAAAGGCTGAGGTATTTCTTGACGGTGGGAAGCTATTGCAAATTGATTCCTTTAAAAATCTTGGGAGCTGCATTTTATCAGGTGGGTGGTGCACCAATAACATAACAAGTAGAATTGCAGAAGCAGGTGAATAAATAATGGAAAACAAAAGTCACGAAAATGAAAGGCCAAAGTATTTTTGTGCCATAAAGAAGCTACTAAAGATTGATTCTTTAAGTGCCTTGGGAGCTGTATTACGTCAAATGAGAGGTGCAGCAGTGATTAAAAAATAAAAAATTGCCCAAAGAAGAGAAGGACACACACGCACACACACACACTCTGTGATGGGAGTCATATATTTGATAATATATTTGATTTTATAAGTAGAACCGGATAACTTGTACAGTAATAATAAAAGTGATGTAAAAAATAAAAAAATTGCCCAAAAAAGAGAGGTACTTTTTATGACACTTATACCACTCTGTAATGGGAGTCATATCCTCCTCCTCCTCCTCCTCCTATGGCGCTACAGCCCAAGTCGGGCCCTGGCCTCCACCAATCTCCGCCTCCAGTCCACACTATCCACTGCAACCCTCCTCCAGTTTCTTATCCCCATGTCCCTCGCGTCCTCTGCAACGCCATCTTCCCACCTCTTCCTCGTTCTCTCTCTAGGTCTCGTTCCCTCCCATGTACCCAGCAAAGCCATCTTGTGGTTCCTGCCATCCTCCATTCTCATAACATGTCCGGCCCAACGCAATCTTTGTATTCTTATAAATTTTGACACTGGTATCTCTTTATATATTTGATACAGTTCGTTGTTGTATCTCAGTCTCCGTAAGCCATTTTCTTGTATTGGGCCTATAATGCGTCTGAGGATTTTCCTTTCAAAGGTGTCTACTATGTCGACTGTTTTCTGTGTGATTGTCCATGCTTCACACCCGTAGCATAGCACCGGTCTGATGACACTCCTATATATTTTCATATGGGAGTCATATATTTGATAACATATTTGCTTTTATGAATAGAACCGGATAATCTGTACAGGAATAATAAAAGTGATGTAAAAAAAAAATTCCCAAAGAAGAGACGTACTTTTTAAGAAACTTATACCCCCCCCACACACACACACACACACACACACAATCTGTGATGGGTGTCATATATTTGATAGTATATTTTATTTTATGAATAGAACCGGGTAATTTGTACAGTAATAATAAAAAAATTAAATTGCGCTTAATAGTTACCTTTAAACATACGAAGTGTTTCCAACAAAGACGACTATTTTCCTGGCTAAACTAAATCAAGGGCTAAAAGTTTATTTAATGTTAATGTAATTTACGAAGAGCTGCAGCAGACGAATAGAGATTTTGTACTTAGCAGAATTCTGTGTCTCGAAATGAAAACAGCTTTTTCCGCGACAGGAAGTTCACGACAACCATCGAATTGCTGCTAAATAAAGAAATGCAGACTACGCTGTGTCGTTGAAGCCTATTAAATAATGATATCAAATTAATATATAAAGCCTATTAAATAATACAGACGCTATTAGTATTGTGCATTTTATTTATATACTCAGCCCAGAACGGTAATATCTAAACTCTGTTGCAGATTTGAAACTTTGTGAAAAACTGAAAAAAATTTGTAACCCAACCCTGTAAAAGTTGTGTTTAATCATTACCATATCATAACATATACAAGAGACAAATTAGTGCTTAGTTGAAAAGTTTATTTGGTATACTTGTGGTACATTTCAAAAGAACAACGTGCAAAATACTTAACGAGATATTCTTGTCAATTTGCTAGACAATAATGACGTAAATGGTTTTCTACTGATAACTCTACAAGATTTAAAGTATATTTTTAGAAGTTCATTTATTGTTATCTTATAACAACTGTAGACGTGTTAGAAAAAAGGTTAGTTGTTGTTTTTATAATGTCTCAGAGGCTTGGAAAACTATGCAACTCTTGCAAAATTTGCAAAAACTAAGTATTCGACAAACGAATGAAGAGTAAGATTTGCAGCTATTCATTGACGAGATTGTTCCTTCTCTTAAGCTGTTGAATAGAATAAGGCTATACATGTAGACTAAAGTTCCCTGTGAAAAGAAGTAGTGAATAAAATAACAGAATGGCTTAAATATGATAAAGACGAGTTTGAGTCAGTTAGCGATGAGCAGACAGTGGAAATTATAGAGACCAGAAGGAAATGGACTACACCATATCTATGTTAACAAGTATCGGCTACAAATCGCTGTTCACACATCATATTAACCACGTAGTATCAGTAAATTAAGCTAATAACCTCACTATATGATTTATCGTAGTTTATAATTAGCAGTTTATTACATTAGCATCTACTTTCCAGTGACAGCGATTTTACGTTGTTTTGTTGTGTACACAATACGATGCCCAGTCATTGTCTGCAAGCATTTCAGACGTATAGAAATACAGAGTATCCACCTCACAATATAATATCCTTCAGGAAAACATAATATCAGTGTTGTGATATCGTCTCTTTAAGCTTAACTCCAGAGAATCCGTTTCCTAGATTGAGATAAATTTTCCAATTGACACATGCAGCAGCCGTAATTAGCGATATCATCATAAATTTAATGAAACACAGATACACGATATGAACTGAATACCATGAGTATACGCGAGAGGATTGCCCAGTATCGGCTGAATAGGTGGAAGCATCTTTGCCGAATAGATGACTGCTGTATCCGCAAACAATTATGGAACTATAAGCCGAGGTGACGGAGAGGTGTGGGACGTCCGAGGAAGCGCTGGAGTGACCAGTTCAAATTCTTGCCTGTTTGAGACCGGAAAAAAACATTCTTGGCTTACTCCTTGAAGATGATGATGATGATAATGACTATGAATTTAATTATTCACTTGTGTTTGGATAATCATATTTTGTTAAAATTGTTAAGAACAGTTTAATGTTAATAAGAATCTCATTGTTTGAGAAGTTTTAATAAAAACTGTAAGTATTAATTTCTCTGAGATTCAAACGTTTTTTCCACTCTTTAACTATGAAGGATCTATGACATCCTTGAAACATTATTTACCTGAAATTTATACATAAACAGTCAACACAATTTAAACATTAGAAAATTAACAATTGAACTATGTGTTGATGTCACGTTTAATACTGGAAGAAAAATGTAGTAATAATGTTAAGCACAAATGTATTCATTTATTTTCAATGCAAAAAATTAAAACTTTACTTTCAGTGGTAGTTCTTCCTCAGTCTCGAATTTTACTACATTTTACTGGAATCTCAGCCCTAAATTTCTGAATATACTTGTGCCCAAAAAGGCTCTGCGAGTGACGCTTCCTTCCGCGTTTGCAACAAGAGCGGCCTCCGCTTTACCCTTGGGCAGTTTTTCCCCTTTTAATAAAAGTTTCGAACACACTGTCCACATTTTCTGTTTCCGCCTTGACGTCGGCAACATGTCGTCTTTATTTTCTTAGTTGGCCTAAAGCAATTCACTTGCCTGCCTAATACAGGAAGTATAGGGAACGTTCTTTGTAAGCAACATGAACTGAAAGCGTTTACTGACCGTAACGCCCTACCTGCAGAATCTAATAGTTAATAGACATAACGTCCAATTGTGCTGCAACTCTCTAATATAGTAGTGCAGATGTAGAACTAGAAAAACTGGAGTTAACCGGTTTGTTTAGCATAGAATACATTAAATACCTATACGGTTGAATTACAGAGTAAAACAAACAAAAGTAAGAATTAAACAGAAATTGTTTGTTCCTTGTCCTTTTGTTTGTGCCGTTGCCCTTCTTCTTCTTCTTCTACTTCTTATTTTTCTTCTTATTAATCTTTATAATTTCTTCTTTTCCTCAAAGGCCTAAGCCTTTGAGACTGTTTCAGCTTCAGAAAATTGTTCTCAATATACTGACAAATCCTGTTTCTCTTTCAACCGATAGTTGATCAGAAAAAGTTTCGGAATAACGTTTGGAGGAGAAAATTGTTCTTTCACGATACGGTTCCTACATTAGCTTGCAGTTCTTTGCACTTATAATCAATGTTTGATTATTACCCTAGTACGCCTTGATAGACCTCAGATATTTGCTTTATATTCTATCTGCCTTGTATCACCAATTATTACAAAAAGTTATAGCTTTAACAATAATTTTTTATAGTATACATTCAAAACTTAAGACACTAAAGTTGAAATATGGAACAAACGTCTAGCTTAAATTATGAGGTGTACTGTAAGATAATTTTGTAAAAGTAATGTATGTTGCTGGTGTGTAGAAATATATACTAGAAATTGTGTACCTTAGTGAAAAACTGAATGCAATCAGTACAGTAGAGGATTACTGAAGAGCAAACGTATTTGGATTCTACGCAGTGGCGTTGTCGTCTTCGTCTTTAGCCTGTAGACCTTACGATCCATTGTGCACTCCTTGGTCCGACCAGGTTTTCTTCGGTCTTTCAATATTCCGCCGTCCTTTTGGACTAAGATTATAAACCAAAATTTGTTTCGGTATCCTGTTCTTACGCATCTTTTCAACATGGTCTGCCCAATCCTGTCTTTATTGTTTTATTCTTTTGTTTTGATTATATTTTCCAAGGCTGTTCCTTATATAAACATTTCTCAGCAGTCGCTCCGTGATACTCCTAGCGCAGATCGTAAAAAATCTCATTTCATTAGCCTGTATCCGGTTTTGGGTCTTTGCGTTCAGTGTCCAAGGCTCACTGCCATAAACGCCGCGCGCACTGCTATGACTGTATAAAACAAAAGAGTATCTCTTCTTTCCATTTAATGTTCTGCTTATCGTTCCACACGTGTGATTAAACTTCTCTATATTTTTTGTCCGCATCTATTTCACTAACATAAGACAAGTCACATTCAAGGAACCTGAATGAATGCACTTGTTCAGTTAGTTGATTATTCAGTACTAGTTTATAACCGTAAACTATAGCAACCTTTATAAACCACGGACTCAGTCTTTATAACAGAAGTTTTCTGACCATAAATCCTTAAAAAATACAAATCTTTACTGTCTGCACCTTTCTCATCATTATTTAAATGTTTTATAATTTTGTAGGCTGTATTTTGCCGTCCATGTGTAAACAGCTTTCAATGCTGGACACATGTCTCACCCAGCTTTCCTTGCGTGCTCTTTTGACTAGGGATTTTGTTTGCTTTATCTGTGTGTTATATTCTTCTTGCGAATGTGAGTTTTAACTGACAAATATTTCAAAAACAGTTCCTTTTTCTTCTGGATTGCGGACGATGATGTGTATAAAATAGTAGGAGAGTTTAGTAGTTAAGGCATCTTACCAGTATTAAATGTTATTGTACTGTATGATAGTTCTCAATTAATATATATGCACTGAATGCCACAACTGATTTGTAATCAATGTCCAGTCACGCGTACATTATCAGGCGGTCGATCAAGTTTAGATTAAGTGCACGTTAGCGTCAGTCAAGTGTAAAGGATACGTCATTGCTCTCACAATACTAAGCACGTCTCTCACAATACACACTGTAGACTCTCTTCCGTTCAAACGTTTCAGCATTTTAATGCTGTCTTCGCATGACGAGTCTGTTGTGTAACCTTGACATATTTAGGTTCATCGCAGTCTTCATCTTCCAAACCTCTCATCTACTGTAGCTTTACAACGGCGGTGAGGCGTGACTATTTTCTATACTCATTTTTTGATTTATCAAAAATGTTAAAAATACACCTCTTACCACACCAGCAAACAAGAATTTTGTAATATCTCTCAAGCTCTGGTAAAGAAAGTTTAGCGCATTAAATGCAAAAAGTTGGCGCCCTCTTAATCTAGTACATAATATGTGTAAGGTCGTCCATGTTCTTCTTCTTCTTCTTCTTTTTTACTTCAAGGATTAGGTTATATAAAGCCTTTCCGGCACCCACCCACCTCATCGTCGGACGACCCACGTCTCTTCTACCAATGACTTTATTCGTCGGCTCTGCTGTTGCAATCGATCCTCTGTCCTCTGTCCTCGATGGCTCTGTCCTTCATCTTAGTAGAGAGAACTGAGTAGACCTCTATACGTTGCTCTGATTAGTATTGGCGTCATTAATTAGTATTGGCGCCACTAATTGTTATTGGCGTCACTAATTAGTATTGGCGCCACTAATTAGTATTGGCTTCACCAATTAGTATTGGCGTCTCTAATTGGTATTGGTGTCACTAATTAGTATTGGCGTCACTAATTGGCATTGGCGTCACTAATTTGTATTGGCGTCAATAATTAATATTGGCGTCACTAATTAGTATTGGCGTCAGTATTGGATACCCTAAGATCATAAACCATCCTTTCTAATGACAAGTGCAAGCGGAAACGTAAAAATGATAGGTAATGATAGCGTTATGCCATTACAGAACGTCCTACATGTTTCTCGGCTATCCCAGCAGAGCCCAGCTGTAATGTTTGTGTACGTACGTCACACTTAACAAGCGAGACAATGTTACAAATTACGGAACATTCTCCTACCTTCGATAGAGTTGTTCGACAAGCTTCTCGACTAGCCCACGGTGCGTGTTTCTGCCAAGGCCGCGCTGAAGTATCCTCTAGAAATTTTTATTGCTTGTTGAGGACGCCTATTATGGAACCCTGCAGACTATAAATACCCCCAACCTGCCGCTTAGTTTTCAGTTTAGTTCGGGCGATTTACACGATGCGTCTCAAGTGGTGTAAAAGTGAAAAGTGATTATAGTGCGGAATTATTTACAGTTGACATTATTATTTGTGTGTGGACAGACTTGATCGAATTATTGTACGAGTATAATTTTGTTGAATAACTTGTTGATTACAAACTGTTAATTGTGATAATTAAAGCTGGTGATTAGTGAGTCATTGGTGTCGTGTGTTTTGTTTTCCACTGTAGCATACGACGATCAGTGAGACCGGCGTAACAATAGGTAACAGTGACTCGTAGAGATATTGGGACGTACATGATGGTCGTTGCGGGACAGGCTTTGCCTGGCTTTTCGTTTGAAGTCATGTAAGGGAGGCACTATTGGTGAGAACCCTTCAAGTTCATTGTAGAGCATACATACGTACTTCCTCGTGCGCACCGACAGCAATGCATACATAAGGTAACGTCGATGGGGAGACTCCAAACATACGCTTTTTATTCGCTTTTGAACCCTTAAAGCGTTACAGGAAGGGATACGAGTTGCGATGCTGCCTAGAGTGCAAAGCACAAAGGAAGGCGAGAGCTGCCAGCTGCTCAGAAGCAAGAGCATAGTGTCACGTGATGTGGTAGCCAATAAGAGCCAGTCAATTGTTTCGCTACTGGCTGTCGCAGTGTTACACACTGTCTCTCTCTGCGCAGTGCACTTTCACTTTATACAGTAAAGTTCATTAGACATGAATCAACCTTTTTCGTGCTAACGGCGCACGTAACGAATTGCGCATGCGTCAGCAGAGAAACAAAACTCAGTTGTCTCCGAGACGGCTGTGGAGATTATTATGTGCGTACTTTTCAAAAAACATCAGTATTCTTCAGAAGTGTAGCGTTTATTGCATTGTAATTGTTGCATTAATATTGTCTCTCCTGTTATTTATGGATAGTTTACATCTGCTTGTTTAAAAAAAACACACACGCAGTCATTTCACATGCGAGGATGTTGGTTGATGTTACTTACTCAAACAAATTAAGATGCCAGAGCAATGTGGATCATATATTACTACGTTTTTTCGTGATCGTAACAAAGTGACGAAATGTACAACTATTGTTGATGTCTAAGCTCGACTTTAGAGAAACATTGCAACAGACACAACGCGCCAAGTCACTGTTTACAAAATAATGGCCGTATTAAACATTTTATAACTGTGTGAAAGCTTTATTACATTGTCTCTTTCTGTTGTGTCTGACGCTTGTTTCGTCTTAAAAAATGTCCACGTTTACTGTCTGGTCGTGTCGTAATCGAAATCAAAACTTACCTACAACCAAATTTTTTGTATTTAGTAACTTAGTAAAAAAGTATTGAATTAAATATAAAACGTACAAAACTGTAGAAACTTAAAAACAATTAAAAGAATAACAAAACAATTTTTAAAATTATAAGGATAATTGGTTAGTAAAAAGTTAAGTAAGTTAGTAAAAAGTAAGTTACATATATGTGTGTGTGTGTGTGTGTGTGTGTGTGTGTGTGTGTGTGTGTGTGTGTGTGTGTGTGTGTGTGGTTTTGGTAGGGCTATAAAATTTAGTTGGGTAAATTTGGTAATATAGTTAAAAATGTAACTAATGAAATTTAGAAAACAATAAACCCATAAAAACGTTACAAATTAAAAATAAACAATTGAAAGCATTATAAGAATGCATAGACAATACAAAATTAAGTAAATAAAGTTATAAAAATAATAAAAAGTAAATTATTGTGAATCGACAAGGCAGTATAACTGCTTTATTTCAGCTGTCATTATAAGCGATATCAGTTTTTAAATTCTAGTACTTTTACAGGGAAAACGTAAATTTTACTTTTCTTTCATCTTTAATTAAAGATGCGTAACTTCGGCACAATAGGTATAAAAAGTTAATCCGTCTCGAAATAGATTACTCATCTCACACACGCGTCTCATTCACAATTGAGAGAGTAGGTCGATATTTTCAACTGCGTTAGTAGACATTTTCCTGTCTCGTGGGTTCCACCGATCCTGACTTCTCCCCACTACAACCTGCGCGTTGTTTCATGTCTATTTAATATTACTGTATGTGGCTTTATATGTGCTCCCAAGTATAGCCCCCGAGTGTGTGGTGTGGTCCCCGTAGGTATAGCCTGACAACTTTATAAAAGCCATCACCGATTTCAGTACGCGCAGAGTGGAGAAATAATGCTCCTCCCTCTCCCACTTTCTCTGTCTTACTGCCCCCCTCTAGTCCTAATCGACGACACTAAGTATAGTTGACATACTAGTGGTGTGCTAAACTAGTATTTGAAAATAACAGGTACGAACGAAACCGTTCCAAAAAAGTAACACGTACAAATACCTGTTATTATATACTTATTACACATATGCATGTATTATATAATTTGTTATAAGAAATTAATTGAAAAAAAAGTATAGGCCTACTACTAAAAGTACTAACACTGTTAGTTTACTCTGCGACTTTATTAAGCTGTTACTGATTAAAAGAAAATAAGAAACCAGAGAATTTATACGCCTATCTCCATTTGGGAATATTAATTTAAGTTTTCACAAGGAGTATACAAACTGACATAGGTTTAATATTAAATTATTGATTTCATATTGGTTAAACAAATCAGTTGCAAAACTCAGGCAATGGAATTTAGAGTGCATGTAATAGTACAACAAATAATGTAAACAAATTACGTGAGATTTGCAGTGAAGTTGTTAAAATCATGTCCGAAACATTACATTAACATTAACAAGAAGTAGTATATGGCCTATCAGACACTCTGTAGGTTATAACATAATGTAATTCGCTTTTTCAAAATTTACAAAGTTGGTGACTAGTATAATATATATTTGATTTGTTATTATAATCTGTATTTATATCTGCATAAGACACGAGAATAAATCTAACACCAGTATGAAGATTTTCATTTATTAAAGACAGCTTCATCACTTTTAGGCATGAAGATATTCTGAACCTTGCTGTTTTGATTCGTTTCAAAGTGGCTCGTGTATTCGTAATACTCCTAATAATCCTAATACTTGTACTCGTTTAGTTGTTGTTACTTGTGTGCCCGTAACGCTCCTAATACTTTTAGTAGGCCTACTCATTTAATTGTTGTTACTTGTGTACTTGTTTACTTATTAGTTGTGTACGGGGGGATTGAATCGGAACAGGTATTTCAAATATTCAGTCACTGTTATATCCGTTCCACAAAAATATCGTTCCAAAATACCTGTTATAGGTATATCGGCTCACCTCTGTCACATACGGTGTTCGGCGACTGAATGGGTCCGTTCCACACAGTTGCCTTGCGTTACGTGTCTTTCTCCTATAAATGACCCAAGTGTGTCAAAAATGTTTGTTCTGCGCAGGTCGTTTTCAACATTGCATACATCTATAAAAAATAGTGCAGTTTCCTGCCGGTAAGTCAAAAGTGACCACTACCAAGATTAATAATAAGCCAAGACATACTTCGTCACGTTGACGCATAATAGGAGAAAAGAAATGAGAAGGGAGACACATTTAAACACAATAGCTTTTCCTCCAACGTCCAGCCGACTGGTTACACAGCGAATATAAGCGTCCATGGGGACATGACGTGCCGTTTTGTAATTTACTGCAGCGATAAACGTGTATTTAAGTAGTAATACGCTCATAATGCGTACGTGATTACACGTGTAATCACTAATTAATTATTACAGGGAATCGAGATCAGCTGCGGGCTGGTTGTGGAAGGTAATTACGGCAAATCAGTTAGACATAATGCGGGCATCACTGCGTCAAATGGAACACTGACTAACTCTGCAGTCATCAGTTAATAGTGGCATGCGAACTAAAACATTTCTTAACGATAAAATAAATGGATGTTTATTTAACGATAAATATATATATATTTATTTATTTCAAACTCTTTTAGCTACAGTCTACTTCTTGTTGCATATATAATTTATTTAATGTTTATAATTTCTTTACCTAAAGATGTTTCTCCATTATTTGGAACATGTTTCGGGACACTTATTTTTGCCATTCTCAGCCATCATAGTTTTGGATCTAGGTGCATATTTGTATTCTGATTGGTTGTTGCTATGGTTTCCAGTTGGTTTTTGGTATTTTAATTTGGTATTATTGTGTTTGGGTGTGGTGTATATATTTATTTTTGGGTGTTTTCAATGTTGAGCATTTTGAATATTGTGTGAGTATTAAACGCGTACAATAAAAGAACAGAAAAATATAAATCCAATTTGGCCACACATGCAATAAACACGGGACGTGAGCTCCCAGACATAACATAATGATAAATGTTATGAATAGTTCTAAAAATATTAACTACTTTTGCTAGTAAAATTATTATTGTACTTACACCTAACGCACGTTTCACTAATCACGGGTATAGTTGAATTATGAATTAACAATTAAACTGTTTCTATTATGAATAATAACGGATAATCGAATATAAATATAGAAGAAATGATCGATTTAATTTGATTATACTTATCGATTGTTTTCACGTTTATTTATCCAATCAGTTGTTTTCTCGGTTATATTGGAAATATTTTATGTTTATTTTTAATTTATTATAATAAATTTATAATTTTAAAAAGTTCATCTTGTTTTGTCTTTACTCGACGGAATAGCTTAAATAATTTATTAAATTGCTTATATTTTGATGGATCGCTATTGAGTAATCACTGTACTGGGCGCCGTTTTGGTATTACGTTATCCCCCCACCAGCACCGGGTACCAGGGCCTCAGCTGTAAGAGGGGGCAACATCCAGCTCTAAATCACAAAACCTTTTTGAAGATAATAAATATGAAAAAAAAACTAATGTCGTAAATCCAAAATCGTAAGTAGATGAGTGCACACTTTTCGACGAGTTTGCCGTTATGGTTTTTATAACATAAAATGTAAACAAAACATTTACGAAGTTTCGTTCGTTTCCAGTTTAAGAGAGCAATTTTCCAAATTTGAAAACGAAGCCGGAAAGTTAGGTTCACGTATTGTCAAATAATGTTCTGATGAAATAAAACGGTATATAACAAGAGCTTTCAGACAAGGGAACACAAATAGAACATTTGTGGGTATCAGGTAAGTTTAGAGTTGACACCATCAATGTGATAATAGACAAACGTATAGCTGAATTGTTCAAGCTAAGTAAAGCTTACGATTACATTACGCAATTGTTTGGTTTTCTTACGCCCCATGGAGGGTCTTGAGGTGGAAAATCAAGTCAAAGTTCCTATAGACGTTTACTCGAACGATTTGAATAACCTCTTCTCACTTAGAACCGAAGCACTTTGTACAACGAGTAAAATTGGAAAGAAGAAGTTGTTTTCAAATTGTTCCAATGAAGATGATAGATTCTATGATACTACAGTTTTTCCGCTCAAAGTATTAAAATAGATTATTGATTGCAAAATTATTGATGTATTTCAAAAAAATATATATCGCTTATCGTCTGCTTTTGACGATTCCAATAACTTACTGCGAATCTGAAAGATCATTTTCTGTATTAAAACGCGGTAAAGATCTGTTGAGATCAACTACGGGAGATGAGAGTTGAATATTAAAAGCGAGATGCTTGAATCGTTCGACTTAGAAGAAATTTATACAAGACTTTGTTAAGGCAAAATCAAGTAAAACAAATGAGTCGATTACTATTTTCTAAGCTTAAGTACTACTATGTTCATTGTAAGCAATATTTAGCTAAATATTTGTTGTAATTTGAGAGTTGAATAAAATAATCATTAACTATTGATTGTGTACGTCATTTATGAGTGTAAATACTGAATGAAAGGCTGAATTTGGAATAGGTGGGCATCAGTCTGATAACAGGATAGGGCAGCACGCGCTCCTAATCTCCCCCAGACAGCGTCACAAAGTTTCAGTGGGAATGCCCTAATACATTAATAAACGTTCAAAATTTTATTAACGCGATCCAGCATTATTTCCGTGCAGCCTGTTCAGACTGTATAAAGGGACATAACAACCTGAGTAGTCGAGCCGCCATTGCGAGTGAAGTAACTGAACGTCCGAGAGTTGTGATGGTAACAGAATTCGCTTTTGCATCCGAATCTGACTTCGTGTAAAATTCAGTGAAAATCATGAATAACTCTGGACTAGCAGACAAAACATTCTGTAACTGCTTTTCAAAATTTACTATCTATGTTGCTCCAATATATATTAATGAATACTAAATAAATATTTCTCAAATTAAAATTACGACTTGACTAAGTCGTTTGTGTCTTTTACATCCTCAACTAGATGTGTGCCATAATCTCTTTGCGAAAGCTTCCCTCCACGATATTCCCACTGATTTTAAGATTCCAGTCCAACGTTAAGTATGCACGTTACTGTTCTGATTCGACAGTGATTTAATGCTAATTAAATACTAATAAAATTGTTTAATAATAATACTTGTCACTTAGTAACGCGAATTACATAATTACACATTGCATAATAACAGATTGTTTGTTGCGTCACAAACAATAAGGTAAATTTGTGTAAAATTAATGACACTCCTCCGCTTCTTCTTCTTCTTCTTCTTCTTCTTCTTCTTCTTCTTCTTCTTCTTCTTCTTCTTCTTCTTCTTCTACTTTGTTTCTTCTTTTTCTTCTCTTTTTCCTTTTTCTTCCCCTCCATCATCGACCTTTATCGTGGAACGTAGGGCGTTCTTCAGCCATTTTCTGAATGCTCTCCTATCTTGGCAATGCATTTTACTCTCATAAGTTCCTTCTCGTTTCTAGAAGTCAGCTTCACAAGATATTGTAATTATCCAACCTTGATGTTTGTCTTCTGGGCTTGCTTCTATGATGAGGCTTGATTTCTTTCCGACGAGTCCGACACGTCCACAAGATTGAAGTCCTGTGGTATAATTTCGTACCGTGCAGTCACGAGTCGAATGTTACCAACCGTTTTATTTGTAAAACAAGACAAGTCTTTGATCATTGTAAAAGTAACATACAACGTTTGAAAACGCAGATTGAAATAATTAATTAAATAATTAAATAAAAGGATCGGCGAATTAAGAGGCCTCAAAATACCGTAAAAGACAAAATTAAATTAAATAAATAAAAAATTGCGATAATCATTGACTATTCTCAGAGCAGGACAGCGAGTGCGAAACTCGACACTCGTATATACAATAATCTATAAACCGTGGACACAGTTATGGTTAACGTATTGTTGCCTAATACGGAGCGTTCTGGTACATTGGAGAACGCTGTTCTACTCTTCCTCGCATGACCCAGCAGATTCCAGTTCTAATGTTTGTATGCGTACATATTGCTGCTTTGTGATGAAATACAATTACGTTTCTAAAGTGAGACTGTTTCTAATGGATTTGAGAGCGCCTGTTTAACACGTCAACGAAAAAGTGACAGATTATTCTGGAATCTCAGCGGTATATAAATATAAGCATCCAACGACGCGACGGTCAGTTCAGTTCAGTTTTAGTGAGGTAAATTTATTCAAGTGAGGTTCGAAGTATTGTGGCAAAGTGTTGTAATTGTGTGGGACTCTATTAGATGACATTACTGTTGCGTGTGGACAAATTTTTCTTGCATTATTGTATAAGTTGATTACAAACTGTATTTGTGATTAATTTAAACTGGTGATTAGTGATTTCATTGGTGTCTGTATTTTGTTTTCCACTATCAGGGAGACCGTCGTAAAAATATGATACATAATAATTATTATTATTCCTGAAATGTTTTGTTATTTCTGCCTTGATTTAAAACTATCAAAATTTTAAAATACTATTGTATCTAACAAACTTATGTTCTGAAAAATAAAACGACAATATTTTGTCTACCAGAAACTGACAAAAAGAATAGAGAAACCAATTTCTGTAAATAAATAATTCTCAAACTAAGTCACAGCAACCCGAGGGCTCAGACATAAAGTGAGTTTTATTGTAAAAAGGTTCAACATTGTAATGTCCATTAGCCAGAGGGCAGACGTTTTGTCTCTGCAATTTTTTAAATAAGAAGAGAGAATATTTCTACTGTGCCATTCGTAACGGACAAAGTTTATATTTATTTCGGACTATTTAACTGCTGTCGTGTCCCTAAAAATGTAATTACGGCGTGTCCTTTATTCGTTTGTAAAATATAATTATTCTGTATGTTAAATTCTGTTGTGTAACATAGTATAGGGTGTCCCATAAAGTACGCAAGATTTAATAATGTTGTAAAAGTTTTATTTATTGAAAAATATCAGATGTTTTAATGTTAATACAAAGTTTTAATACTGCGGTTAAATGTGGAACACAATATCAGACAAATGTCCCCCGCGACTCTGCTGGCACACTGTTGTCCGTCGATCGAAATTTTCGATGACCTTCTTGCACAATTCCGGCTCAATCGCACCAATAACTCGTTGAATCTGTTCCTTGAGTTGAAAAATTGTTCGTGGATTGCGGACATAAGCGCGCGATTTCACATATCCCCAAAGGAAGGAGTCGCATGGTGTTAAACCACAAGACCTCGGTGGCCAGTTCTGATCGCCGTTGCGTGAAATAAGACGTGCAGGAAACTTTTCAGATAACAAAGCAATTGTTTCGCGGGCAGTACGCCTGGTTGCGCCGTCCTGCTGAAACCACATATCTTCGAATTCCATACCTTCCAGTTGAGGCCACAAACAGTCCATTATCATGTTCCGGTAACGTTCGCCAGTCACTGTTACTGCATCTCCATCCTCATTTTCAAAGAAATACGGCCCAATCACGCCACCAGCCCAAAACCCGCACCAAACAGTTGCTCTTTGTGTATGCAAAGGCTTCTCGTAAGTGATACGAGGGTTCTCTGTACCCCAAAGCCGACTATTTTGTTTATTGACGTACCCGTTGAGATGGAAGTGTGCCTCATCGCTAAAGATGATTTTGTGGGAAAAATCACCGTCCGTTTCACGTTTACCCAATATCCAACTGACGAATTCTCGGCGCTTCAAAACGTCACATGGTTTGAGGTCTTGTGTTAGTTGGATTTTGTAGGCATTCAGATGAAGATCTTTTTTTTTTTGTAATTCGCTGCATTGTGCTTCTTGGAATGGCCAGTTGTTGTGATCGACGGCGAATTGATTTCCCTGGACTCACATCGACACTATCTCTCACTACCGCGACGTTTTCAATAGAACGGGTAGCGCGAGGACGTCCAGACGATTTAGCGTCTAATAACGAAGCTGTTTCTTCGAATTTCTTAATCAATCTCTGCACAGTTGACAGATTAGGTGCTTTTCGTCGTCCAAAAATTCCACGCAATTTACGAACGGTTTCCGCATAACATTCACCGTTCTTATAATGTGTTTTCACAATAACAACGCGCTGTTCTTTCGTGTAACGCTCCATGACGACTAATGGCGAGTAAACGGCAACAACAATGCAACAGTTGCAATGCTACCAACCTAATAAGACGACAGGGGCGCGTAATTCAAATATTGCGTACATTATGGGACACCCATTATTATGTGGTTAAAATGTGACTGTATCTACAGTTGAACACACATCTTTACCTCCCTTTCAATTCTCGCTAAATTCAAAGTTACATTAAACTCATCATCATCATCATCATCTCTACGGATTAGGCTCTGCACTGCCTGTTCCGGAAACCATCTCGTCCTTGGACGCTCCACACCACGATACCCTGTGGGTTTATAATTCAAGGCAGGTTTGGCAAGGCAATCTTTCTGCAGCATTCTTCCCAAATGCTTATACCAGTTGGCCTTGTATTCCGTAATTCTATCATGTAATTTACAGAATTCGTAATTCTCACCTTTAACGTGCACCCTTTGACCAACCCTAAGATATTTCATTTCTGCTGATGTAACCTTCCCTCCGTCTCCCTGTGAAAGTACCCACGTCTCACACCCATACAGTGCCACCGGAACACCCATAGTCTTATGAAACTTTAGCTTAGTGTCTTTACTAGTTTTGTATTTTAAGGTTCTGTGGAACCTTGTCCCACATATATATGTTTAAATTTTTTATTTTCGACATCACAATTAACTGCAGAAGATGTTTCCCATCCAAGATAATTAAAACTGCATACCTGCTCCAAGATATTTCCATTTACCTCTGTCTTTGTACTCACTAGATACCTCAATGTCAAAGCCATTACATTAATCTAAATTTTGTAATTTTAGATTTACATCGGAATGCAAAATAATTAATTCCCAGAATAGAAAAGCATAGAGGAATGGTGTGCATTGTAAGACTTGCCCTTGGACAGAAAACACGTAACGATGAAGTCTAAATAACAGTCAGGAATTAGAGTCCTACTGTTTTAGCCATGTGCCTACTATGAAATACACTAATAGCCGCAAGGTTAGCTAATACAGCCAAAAGTTCCTACTTCTGGGGTGAGTTTCCTACTCCTTAAAAGCTTTCCACTTTTTAATATAGCTTCCGACATGTTTTTCTCGTCTTCTGTACCATTCCTGTCTCGTTAAATGACTTTTCGTTTTACGCTGGGGTATTTGATTTGTTTTTTACTATGCGCGGTGTAAAACAGACAGATGAAAAAATGAATTTGACTCGAAACCGTAAGATATAAATATTTTTTATCACACACACACACACACACACACACACACACACACACACACACACACACACACACACACACACACACACACACACACACACAATTTTTATTTGACCTCCAGTAACGTTAACACCAATCTTTCTGTGCTTAGAAAATAAATTTGTTATTTTACATGTGCATGTGAGTTCATGGTATTAAAGAAACATTTGAGCCATACGTACAAAGAGACTTATATCAAATATCTAATTTACACATGTATTCGTGTTACAGCCCAGCATACGGTATTAATGGCTACAACAGTAACATAATTCAATCAACGTGTTGTACAACAAAGTGCAGTGCACGATAGCGTGCGTGAGTGTGTACGCTAATAGCGTCTTGTATATCATACGTAGCGTATTAACATTGTGATTGTTATCTGTCAATAGGAATGCGGCTTGTCGCTGGCATGTTTTGTAAGTTACCACATGATATCATGTAGGTAATGCTTTGTTGGTTTGAAAGAAAATGGTCTATTGATTTTCTAAGCACAAAACGCATTAAAATAAAACTCAGTAATATGGAACCATAAAAGGGGCAGTTTCTTTCTACTTATGCTTCTTTTTCTTCTTCTCCTCTTCAAGGATTAGGTTATATAAACCTGTTTCGGCACCCATCTCATCCTCGAACGACACACGTCTCTTCTACCAAAGGCTGTATAGTTTAGTGCCGCTTTCGGCAATCTATCCTCTGTCATCCTTTGCGGATGATACCACCATTGTCTTCTGTTGGTTGCAATAATTTCATTTATGTCCTTTAATTTCAGTTCTGCTTTGATATCTTCATTCCTTATTCTATCTTGCAATGCATAATTTAAAGTATTTCGAAGAAACTGCATTTCAGCACTCTGTATCTTGCCGCATTCCTTTTTTGTTCCTTTACGTTTAAGTCGTTCTACTTATGCTTACAACGAAATTTCCTGTCGGTTGGCCAAAACTTCATTATCGTTATCAGTAACATCATTATTATTGTCCTTCATACTTTAGTCCTGTCTACCTGTAGCAGTTGGGTTTGTTCAACTGTTGATGGTTCCAGCGTTCCGGGAGAACTGTTTCGCCAGTGTCACTAAAATCAGTACTTAAAAGTGTACTTATTCTACTCTATGCATGGGCCAGTAACTTGTAATTGTGGAATGCCATCATCCCACAATGCAAGATTGAAGAACATGGATTAAATTTTGTGTCAACTGTGGTATAAAACACTCTGTTCTGGTAAACGTGTTCAGAAGGCTTCTGGCGAGACTGCTGTGCGTGAACAAGCAGTTTACAAGCTTCAAAGGTTGCCGTAAATGAGTTGAAGGTCGTAGTTGTCAGATGAAGATTATGTTTTGTGTTCGATGAAATTTTATCGCTAGGTGCAGTGGTAAATAAAGAGTACTATTCGGCCATTTTACGCTCTTTTTATTCGAAGAAAACGGCCCGATTTACCTAAGAATAGTTTATGAAAATTGCAGTCCGATAATGCGTCTGGACCCACATCGTAGCTTGTTAAGAATTTTGCCAGTCTAGGCAAAAATATCGTCATAATGATCACACGGCAACGACCGTATTCACCAGACGTGTCCCAACGCTATCTTTCCTCCTCCAAATAGTGATAATTTCCAGGAAATTACAACGTTTCGCGACCGTTGAAGACGTAAAACGAATATCGCTAAGCGAGTTTAAGGCTATACCAAAAAGTGCGTCCATGAAATATTTTGAAGACTGCAAAACGGCTGGCTTAATCATCTTATATTGGACTGAGACTACTTTGAAGGAGGCAGTATAAGTGTGGATGGATGAAGGCAGAATTTTTAAAATAAACATGAACTGCCTGAACTTTTTGATCAAATCTTGTAAACCGAATATATTATTTAGCATTTGAAGATGATTTAGTTGTTGTAGCACAGAATCTAAGAGAAGCAAAAATTAAAGTACAGTTATTGAAAAAATGTGATTCAAAACTAGGCTTACAAGCCTCTGAGCATTAAACACTACAAAAAGCAGCCTAATTTTGGAAATATTACAATTGGAATGTACAAACAGTTTAAAGGGAAATTAGGAAATCATAACACCGACACCATCAGAGAAAGTAGGTATGAAAAGAAAAGCACAAAACAGGAGCATAAATATAGGTACCCTACAGGAAATAGGACATAAGTTCCGATCTAAAAGTGCCAAGACAAAAGTTCCAAAAAGTTTAAGTTCCAATTTCAAATAATTGTTTTTCATTACTATTTTGTTTCCGAGCAGCAGAAGACTAGTGTTATTATAATTTTTTCATAATCTACTTAAACTACAAAATTTAGAGCTTTAAAATTTATCGTAACTTCATTAAAAATTAAATTTTGATCCGATATGGCTAAACTCATTCAGAATGGCAAGACAGTTTATTTACATTTCTGTGGTTTCCTGTATTACAAACATTCATCGAATAAGGAAACTGTCTATTGGCGTTGTAGAAGGAAAAATGAGTGCCATGTTCGAGTTTCAACGGAACGTAATGGGCACGAAATTATTGTCCGTAAAGGTGGTGAAGCTACTGCACATACGCATGCTCCAAATCGCGAAACTTTCGATATTTTCATTGATGAGGTTCCAGAGAATTTTCTTCCAGTAGCCATCGGTGCCATCCAAGATTATATATTTTTCTGAACGAGCTACAATATGAACAAGGTGACACAGAGAGCATGATACGACAACTCAATCTAGGACAAAAAATAAAAAATTCAACGTCAGCTCGTCGACGAAATTTTGAAGAAAGAATTTTGAACATTGTTCATCGATATCAAAAATACGATGAAAATGATACAATCATAGATTACATGAAAGATATAGGCTATTATTTACATTTTTAATTTTATTTGGAAATTTTGTACTTTTGAAACTTTATAATAATGGAACTTTGTGCAATTGGAAAAATTAAAATTGGAACTTTCGAATTGGAACTTTTGGATTGGAACATTAGTCACCCAATCCTGTTCAATGTTTACTGACTGCGATAACTTGGTCAGTGTTACAGCCTTTTGCTGCAACTCAATGCAGTGAAGAGGGTACGGCGCGGCAAGAGGGCACATTAGACCCCCGGTCTTACCAACAACGTTAGACCCCCGGTCTTACCAATAACATTAGACCCCCGGTCTTACCAACAAACCCCGGTCTTACCGACAACATTAGACCCCGTGACAGCCTCAGACATCAATTGCTTCTACATGTTTTAATCATGTTTTTACATATTTTTACATTTTCTAAATGTTACGCACGCGAGTGTGTGTGTGTGTGTGTGTGTGTGTGTGTGTGTGTGTGTGTGTGTGTGTGTGTGTGTGTGTGTGTGTGTGTGTGTGTGTGTGTGTGTGTGTGTAATTGCGGGAAATTAAACTAACTCAGGGTGAGAAGATATACAATAAATGTTGTAAAAGTTACTGGTAAGAACTTGACGCATGACATGTAAAAACTAATTTCACTAGAAATTTTGGGTGGTAAGTTTAAAAAGGGTAGGCCAAATTCTGAGAGAATAAGCGTAGAAAGACTAGTGTTATATTTGAATAATTGATGATTTACAGAAAACCACTTGGCTTTTTTAAGTGAGAGAGAAGAGATCTTTTGAAATAAGTGCAAATGACGTGGAACTAATATCTATGCAGAACGGTCCGTGTACTAAGTGCGAACGCGTTAAGCGAGTTTCTGTAATTTATGACAATTTATTTTATATAACGCTTTCAGGTGTGAGTTTCTTTTCATTAGCGTCAAACAACTTCCTTCCTGGGGTAGGTACAGCGTATAAATTACATGCTTTCATTACGCTTAATGTACGAAAGGTGTTTCTGCTTGCGTCGAGATATTAAGTCGTCTCTGCAACATGTTAGTAAACGCGTGAACTGAGACTTAATAAAGCACCATTGCTTGGCTTAATAAAGGGAGTGCATACTATGGAATTTAGAGGTGAACGTGGAGGCGAAGAAATAGCCTTATATGTTGTAAACAAATAATAATATTTTACCTGATATCAGTTAACAATTCCATGAGTAAAATTAGTGTAAATGCGGCGACTTTGTTTAAAAAAAAAATAATATTAAAATTTGGGAGTATCTATTATTAGTTACGTTCAGTATTTTAAGTATTTTATTCCTCTGTGTTTGAATATGTCGATTCCTGAGATATTTGGAAACATGTGATCCAACAATTTGGAGAGCAATACTTCTATTAAAAGCAATAAGATATTTAACAAATGATTACACACACACACACACACACACACACACACACACACACACACACACACACACACACACACACACACACACACACACACACACACACACACACACACACACACACACACACAGGGTTATTAAAAAAAATGAACCGATTTCATATGGCAATATTTGATTAAGAATAAGTAACACAATCTTCCAAATCACCAGTATCCTACATGTAATCAAGTTTTATTTCTGTCTTACAAGTGTTCAAAAAGAATGAACCGATTTCATGACGCAATTTTTTAGTTCTCAAGCAATATCATATTGCCCAAGTCCTTGCTCTTTGTGCTTGGCCTGCGATATCTTCAGATCTCACCGTATGTGATTTTTTCCTGTGAAAATATGTAAAAGTTAAGAGTATTCCTTCCACCGCTACCCACCACTACCCACCTCGATGACCTTAAACATCTAGTAAAAACAGTGATCAATTCAGTGGATCGTGATATGTTGCTACGAGTCTAAGAAGAATTCTCATATCGCCTTGATGTTGTCCGTGCTGCAAGAGGTGGTCACATTGAACACTTGTAAGACAGGAAATAAAACTTGATTATTAGTAGAATACTTTTGATTAGGTTGGAAATTTCAATTAGTTTTTCTTAATAAAATATTGCGTTATGAAATAGGTTCATTCTTTTTGAATAACCCTGTACATATGCATAAACAAACACAATGTCATATCGGATCGGATGGTTCACTTCCATTAAGCAGCTGTTTGGTTTTGTGTATAATTCATATCAAGGCCCCAAGATTTGTATTCTGCGTGGAATTTTGGATCATCTAATTGAAGCCCTGTTACCACAACCAGACTCTCAGCCAACAGAAGCGGATGACAATAGAAGTCGTCATTTAGTGAGCTCCCAATTTTCACGGAATTCTCTTTTCCACCTGCCCGAGGCAGCATTAGTATTGCTACGACCGTCTCACTGATCGTCGTATAGTACAGTGGAAACAAAAATACTGACACCAATGATGTCGCTAATCACCAGCCTTAAGTAATCACAAATAACAGTTTATAATCAACAAGTTATTTAACAAGATTATACTCGTACAATAGTCCAAATTTAATTTGTCCACACGCAATAATAATATCCCCTAATAGAGTCCCGCACAAAAATCGCTTTTCACTAACAACCACTTAAGGTGCATTCAGTAAATCGCCTGCCATAAACTGAAACCTAGCGGCAGCTGTTCCCTATTTATAGCCTACAGAGTTTCATAATATGCGTCCTTAACGAGCACTCGAAAAACCTAGATGGATACTCTGGCCCGGCGTTGGCAGAGACACGCACCTGCTGGACTAGACGAGAAACGCTTAGAACAACACTCTCCGTTGTTCGCGAACGTTATGTAAATGCGTAACAGTATAAATTTTGAGCACCGTAAGCCCTAAGGGCCACACTTGCCTTATACGTTTTGTATAACTGCACTGAAACACCTTATTCCCAACTATAACGGGACTGACAAGCTTGTCAAAAAAGTTACAACTTAACTGAGCTGTAGAGTCTCAAGATTAATTTTTCTGTTATGTATATGCTTATAGTTAGTGCAATATTTGCATGATTCCAAAGAAACTTCCGTGACATTCTTTAACAAAGTGTTATCCAATCATCGTGTTATTTGATAAGTTATCAATTTCATTGTGCAATCGACGCTTTGCTCCACTTTATTATCAATCCATTAGCAATGAATATGCTTACAGTGAGTTCTTAAATATCAAGACTAACATACCCGTCTACAGTTGACGGAATCTACACAGTGGAACGATTCCCGTAATATTTTTAAACGTTTTCCTTAGTAAAAGTTCAGAATTTTTAGCAGAAGTCGTAGTGATTCTGCACAGGCCTGTCAAGCTGTTAGCCTTCTCTGTGACATAAAATCCAATCCGGCTAGGTTCTCTGTATCTATGATTTACGCTGCCAGTAATATCTTTGACAATATATTTTTACAATTATGTAACGCTTCCGAAACGTCGGGTGGTGCAGTAACGTAAAAGATACGAGGGTAAGTCAAAAAGTAAAGGTAAATTTTTAAAAAGGAACTTTTTATTGTGAAAACAAGATGACAAGTAACATCATTTCTCTACATAATCTCCCTCAACTTCTATGCACTTGGTCCATCTCTTGACAAGCTTCTTAATTCCGTCGTGGAAGAAGATTTGTGGCATCGTGCACCGCCTCCACAACCTCGTCATCCGACGAAAACTTGGATTCACGCAGGTGCTCCTTTGTCGGACCAAAAAGGTGAAAATCACTTGGAGCTAGGTCAGGACTGTACGGCGGATGCTCCAGCAGCTCAGAACCAAGATCGTGAATGCACTGGATCGTTTTCCCCGCATTATGAGGACGGGCATATGGATGCTGGTGTTTCCACACCATACTCTGCCGCTTACTCTGTGGTTCGAAGTGATGGACCCACGTCTCATCAACGGTTACTATGCGACTGAGAACCTCTTCTCCTTCCTCTTCTAAACGCCTTAAATGTGATTTCGAAATTTCCAAACGTTTCTGTTTGTGCTGGTCTGTCAGTCGATGTGGTACCCAACGAGCACACACTTTGCGATAATTTACTGATTCGTGGATGATTGCAACTGCTGAACCGTGGCTAATGTTCAACGCATGCGCACTATCATCAATTTTGACACGATGATCATCATGAATCATTCGCTCAACCGTCTCGATGTTCTTGTCCGTCTTCGAAGTGGATGGCCTACCTGAACGCTCTTCATCTCAGATAGATACACGACCATTTTTAAAGCGATTTATCCACTCATAAATTTTGCGTTCACTAAGACAGCTCTCACCGTACTGCTGCTGCATTCTGCGAATAATCTCCGCAGGTTTAGTCCCTTCAGAGTGCAGAAAACGTACCACTCCCCTCATTTATTCCTTGGTGCACACGGACAACGGGCCACTGAAAATAAAATGCCCTGAAATCACTACGAATGGAGCTGAGCACTGAAACAACACAGCTAGAGATCAAAAAAACCTTTGAGGTTATGATATGTCATTGTTCAGTCAGTGCTGCCATCCATTGCAGCAGGGAAAACATCCATTGCAGCAGGGAAAATAAAATTTGGCTTTACTTTTTGACTTACCCTGTACATACCTTTCTCTGTCAAGGTTATGCACTTAAGTAACTTCCAGACTGTTCGAGCGGTCTTAACTACGCAAATTATGCCGTCACGCCACCAAAATAATGGAAAATAATTCTGGAACATCTGCGAGTTATCCTACATAAGCGTCTACGGCCGGTTTAGGATTGATTTACAGTATACCTGGCGAGATTGTGGAGTGAGAATCAAGTGATTGTGGAAAGTGTTTACTGTGTTACCGCTGTGCGCAACATTACCGTGTGCTTACTATGTGGAACTCTTGATAATTGACATTATTATTGCGTGTGAACTAATTTAATTTGATTTATTATATGATAGTATTTCGTTGATTTCAAATTGTTATTTATGACTAATTACAGCTGGTAATTAATGTTTTAATTTAACGTGTAATTAAATGCGTTAATTAAGGTGTCTGTATTTTGATCCACTGTAACGTACGACGATTTTTGAGACCATTGTAACAATATTTATTTTATAATTTAATCCAAAAAACGTGTACAGAAAGGAAAAACAAAAGACTGTTTTAAAAGTTCCTTTAAATATACATAATGTTTATGATAAAGTCATTGAGAGTTTTGTTCGGTAACCTAAATCAAGGTCTCCAAAATCATTCTATAAACCGTTTTTACTGTATATCGAAGATATTTAACCTCAATAACGTAATTTACGAAGCGCTACAGCTGGCGAGTGTGAACTTTGTACAATTCTGTGTCTGGAAAAGAGAACTGTTTTACCCGCTACAGCAAGTTTACGACAACAGTAGAATCGCGCTAAATAAGAAAATACGACCCCACTGTGGCGCTGAGTCTTATTAAAATGTTAATATAGACACTACCAATGCCCTTCCCACTTTAGTATTCCCACTTTAGCACAAAGTTTATATACCTAACGCAGACCGGTTACATCTAAACTATCTTTAAAATATATCAGATACCTGTTATTCCTTCATGCAACTTACTTTGGTCGCTAGGCACGACGCGTTTCAGGATCAAGGTTCCATCTTCAGGTGATGATCACTCGGGTCGAGCTCGTCAGTTCACAAAAACGCACACATAGAAACACTGAATTCAAACACTCATACTGCGCGAGAGTGTTTGAATTCAGTATTTTTACTCATGAGTTTACTTTCTCGACGATGCGCATCGTCCCCTCTCGTGGAACCTTGATCCTGAAACGCGTGAAGGAATAACAGGTACCTAACCTATTTTGAAGATTAACCATTGCATTGCTGACCATACACACAATCTAAACTATGTTACTGAACCTAAGAATTGAAACTTCATACAAAATTATCAAAAAATTGTGATGTTTGTAACATTTTATAAGCGTCGTGTTTAATCTTTATCATATTTATGACATATGCTACTGTTTATGTCCGCTTACCTAATCTTTATGGATTGTCCACCTTACGGATGTCAGGTGGTACTGTGTAGCTGAGTACTACACAGGAATCCTTTTCCATATTCCTTTACTTATCCTTGTGTACTGTGTTCTGTAAGAATGCTGTGAACACAGAAAGTGCCCAATAGTAAGGTTCTGAAAGAGACGATGCGAGTAGGAGTCCAATTAAAATCATGGCGGAAAGGAGAACCACTGTAGTCGGTACGCCATTTAAACTGGTTCAACACCCTTGAAGAGAATGCTTGAGGAGTGGAGTGGAAGTCGAAGGCCTCTATATGGGGGTGTATATGGGGGTAAGTCGACGTTCGGGTGTATATGGGGGTAGGTAATTGAAGTAAGTGTCTATGTAGGGATTAAGAGACTGTCGCCGGAAGAAAATAAATTCATCTTGTTATTTGAATTAGCAGAGTCTCTGTACTTCCGAGATATGTAATATGTAAACACGACAAATTTGGAAGAAAATAAATTGTAACCCTCTAACCTTTGAGTCGAGGAGGAAAAGAAGAAGAATAAAATATATGCGTTACCCCGTGGGGACATTGGCTATCGATTGTTGGCGTTCTTTTAATCTCCATTTAGACCACACATTACTGCATTTAAACTTGTCTCCAATAGCGAATACACCTGATCCTTGCCTTAAGTTATTATTTTGCATGTGAATTCGGCGACGGTGCACACTTTTGCCGCTTTCACTTGACGACGAGTTCAACATTTACCTAAAAACAGTTGTTTTCAAAAAGCCCAATGTAACATTTTATTTACCATAAGGTTAAATTTTAACATTGCTTCTTCCAAGAAGTACACTTGAGCAACTTGCTTCTTCCTTACTAAAGTTTACACCGTACTAAAAATAAAACTGTACTAAAACACCTAACGTTCCAGAAGATATGACTTCCTGAAATGGATTTTCATATTCAAACTGCATACTGAGATTATATAAGCTACATATTTTCAACAATGCGTGCGGGACCATCAGTAGAACTCTAAAACCAACGAGTAAACAATCTCGACTTAATTTCTACAATATGATGGCTCTCCCCACACTTCTCTCTGGGTCTGATATTGGAGTTAACAAAATCCCAGGTCAGTTGTACTAAAGCGGCCGAAATGAGATTTCTCAGGCAGTGGCAGCGTATACTCTCCAAGATTGTAGAAGACACTCAGACGTACGGTAGGAACTGAATACTATGATTATACTCTATAGGGTTGCCCAATATCGGCTTATATGCCTATGTTTGGAACATCTTAACCGAATGGATGACTACTGTTGTCCACAAATAACTAGTGAATTATTAGCCGAAGGGACGGAGAGGTGTGGAACGTCCAAGGAAATGTTGCGGTGAGCAGCTCTAGTTTATCTGCTTAGGATCGTAACAAGCCAATTTATCTGGTTTAATCGTTGCTAAAGATGAGGACGATGATGATAATAAGATGATAATACCATAGAAACTATTCACCTACACCTTTTTTGGCTTATCACTTTCGTTTCTCTTTTGAGATGGTAACTTAGACGATGAATACGTAAAAAAGAACTGAAAATAATAAAACAGGATTACCACATATACTGCGAGCAGTGATAGACTTTTGAAGACGTTCGGAAAAAGTATCCTGACAAGAAAATTATAAATGAAGTTATCAAGGACAGAATAAATGTAAAAAAATTCATTTGTTGATTTTATTTAAACAAAAAAAGGATATGGATACAAAAAAGAATGGTACAGGAAAGGTTGCCAAAGAGAGTAATTGAATCGACCCCACCAGAAAGAAGGAAAAGAAGAGGAAGACCACCTATCACTTGGTGTTGAATGCTTAACGCTCTCGAATTTCTAGAGTTGGTATGGCAAGCTAAGTGATGCTGGTATAGGAGTCAGAATATGTTTTTGAATGAAGAAGTGGACTGTAGATCTGAGTTAAGTAGCGTTTATTGCAATATTATGAAGAAGCGCAGGCCCACGCAATTACGTTCGGCGTACATAGCCAAAATACAAATACGTGTGGCGTAAATTGCCAAGATACATAATGTATAGAAGAGAGAAACAATTGTATGAGAAGTTGCATTAATAAATTTACATTGCCGCGGCTAGCGAAAAAGGAAGAGTGCAGTGCACAGATGAAAGGCTGAGTATTAACTAACTGATCGCAGCAGCTGGCGACGCGTGCTGTACTGCGACGGATGACGTAAGTGCGTGGGCTGATTGCGCGTGAGCAAGTAAGCAGATACAATGTATTAACACTTGGATATAAGAAATTCAGACTATATTGAGGTAAAGAGAAATTGAAGATCTTTGGATAGACAAGCAGCAGTAGAAGGTGTGAATTCAATCAATTCTGTAATCATTGATTTCGGAAAACGTGTAAACATTGTACGGAATATTAATAATTACCACATAATGTATGAACAAACCAATGATGCAGACTTACGGAACATATGTGTGAATGTAATGGTCGTTTTGATGAAGATACATTTCATGTGTCAGAAAGCTTTGTAGCTTAGCGCAAATTTTGTAGAACTGTTTGCTGTATTCAACAGCGAATATCACAGTATTGACGTTTACGTCAGTACAAATATTTAATAAAATCCTGTCAATCGTACGGTATAGAAAATGTTTGAAATGCTGTCATACGGGAGAAGTACACTTGACAGTTAAGGCAGTTGCATAATATGCATTCCCCACAGTCCACGTCCCGATGTGTCGTTCGTCAGCATTAATGAATAAAAACATAATCCGCACACATGAATATCAGTCGGTGAATATTCAGCAGACTAATAATGAAAATGGCGCTACCACAATATATGTTTATCAAGAATCAGATTAACTTTAAACAAAACGTTAAATTTTATTTTGTATATTTCTATTCATTTTTAATGTTTCTAGAACAATACAAAACTTTATTCTTATATAAATACAACTATTGTATTAACGACTCGGAATACAAAGTTTTTATAAGTAAAAACATAAAGTTTTACCTTACAACCTGAACCGGTTTTCATCTTTAAAAGGCTTTTTCAGACGTTGAAGAAGCCTTTTAAAGGTGAAAACTGGTTCAGTTTGTAAGGTAAAACTTTATGTTTTTACTTATAAAAAACTTTGTTTTCCGAGTCGTTAATATAATAGTTGTATTTAGTTAAGTAACGGATACGTCATGGACAACGAAATCCAAGAATCTTACATAAACTCATATCAGTTCAAACAAGATAGTATTTTGTTATTTAATTTCTATTTCAGGAGATTTTGCAATGCATAATTTACATATGGAGCAGCAACAGTAATAAGTGCAAAATATTTAATTGGTCCTTGAGAACAAAATGTTTGTGCATTTACAATTACACGGTCCTTACTTACAGTGTCTGTCCAAAATTTAAGTACACCCCGTCGTAATTAAAATATGCTTTCTGTCTTTTAACTTCTAACAATCCGTACTGTGTTTGTGTACTGACTACAATTTTTTTAAGTCTCCTTCCAGTATGGACCTTGTCAAAAATGTTTTGTATGGTAACGTTTAAGTGATATTACAGCGAGTATCCTTAGGTCTGTGTAACGATGAGGCCGGTAAACGAACCCAGTTATATAGTTTAGAAGTGGGGGGTGTGTGACACGGTTAGTAAATCCTGCCTTGTAGGCGTTATGATGCTTGCATTATTTGCGCCGTCAGTCAACTCCTGTAAAGTCAAGCCAGAAAGTAAAGGGTACCAAGTCGTACTGAGCGTTACTGCTCCTCTGTTACTCTTATCCCTGTGTTTATTATTCAGTTGACTCAGATAGAGATCCTTCCTTCGCCGACCAACGCTCCTCTTGGTGCTTGATTGGCTATCTCTTGCCTTTTTCTTTAGCCTTGTTTCATCCATTCTTGATATGTCTTCATTCCATATACCTCTTCTTTTGGCAATCCAAGAATTAATATCTGTTACATTGTTATCTCTATTCCTTATACTGTTGTTTGGCAACCTATCGTAAATTGTCTTCCTTAGTACCTCCGTAATATAGTACTTTCTATAGTTTGTTGTTTCCTTTGAGTTGTTGCTGTATCTGGTTTAGTCTCTGATGTATAGAATATTACTGGACATACTGTGCTTTTGTAAACCTGCTTTGACAAAATCTAAAATAAACCGCAAAAGAAAAAAAAACAAATAAAAAACATTCACAAAACTTGAGTGTATTAACTGTTACACTGTAAAGAAATTATCTTTACTTTTACCTCGGTAAGTATTGGTTCTGGTTTTCTATTTCTTTTTACGTTGCGTCCTCCACAACCTCTGACCGTCTTTAGACTATTTTATAAACCTGTACCAAAAATTATAACCGTATAAAGTTATAAGTAAATATAAAAAGTATGTAACTGTATTATTAAGTTAGAACCGTAAATTTAAATAAAACTAAAAAATTTTACCTTCATAAACCAATTTGCCTAAATATCTAAATATATTATTTATAATTTATGTCCGGTTTTGAACCCGAGTCAAAGTTTATAGACCGCTGATATCAAGTTCTAAACAAGGACCTAAACAACGATGTCCTCGCCCAGCACAAAGCTATTAGCAGTTTGCCAACAAGTTACGACAAAGTTGGAAATCTATAGTAAGCAGCCTGTTATACAAGGGAGTATAAGCAAATGGTTAGGGGGAATGATAAGGTTACACGTACAAGAAGACTGAATTGTGACAACTGTAAGATGATGTAGTACAGGCCTTTTGTACGAAAGAGTAGACACATGGGGAAAAACGCTTCAATAATTGATTGCGGCGCCCATCTGGTGCCGGTAGTACTGTTGAATGTGTCTTTTCATTTTGCAGCCGTGCGTTGAACGCATTAAACATTCAACATAACTCCCCCACACCCACAGGCGGAGTAATTCCCTGCTCACTTGGTACACACACACACGCTTACAAGAAACTATATCCCATACGTTTATTACCCAAAAAGTATTTATTTATATTTAGCTAGAATATTTTGTTTTTAATCTACACTAGTGGAAAATTCTTCTTCTTCTTCTTCTTCTTCTTCTTCTTCTTCTTCTTCTTCTTCTTCTTCTTCTTCTTCTTCTTCTTCTTCTTCTTCTTCTTCTTCTTCTTCTTCTCCTCCTTCTTCTCCTTCTCCTTCTCCTTCTCCTTCTCCTTCTCCTTCTCCTTCTCCTTCTTCTTCTCTTTCTTCTTCTTCTTCTTCTTCTTCTTCTTCTTCTTCTTCTTCTTCTTCTTCTTCTTCTTCTTCTACACTTCAGGCAATGTGCCTGTACCGACTTCGCATTATTAGAACCATTTCTTTCTGGGTCTTCCTACATCCCTTCTTCCAGAAGGCTTGTACTTGTTTCCAATGACTGCTATTCTATCTCACCAAATCGACTTAAATGCTGTCTCCATTTTCTCCTGTATTCTTCAGTTTTCTCATTTAAATTATGTATATTTAATTCTGGCCGTATATCTTAATATAATTTTAATCTGTTTTAAAAATCTCAAATTTGCTGATTATTTGTGGCTATTACGTCCTCGTTTTGTAAACCAGGATTCACTGCCATGTAATAGCACTAGAACAGCTATTGTTTTGAAGAATTCTAATTTTTTTGCATTTTGTTGCTTCTCAACAACCAAGTTGTTGACGTAACCAAGTTGTACAAATTTGGTTACAGGAAATTAACAAGTACAGTAGTAGGAAGAACTTGATAATGTTTGCGAAACCGAAAGGCCTCGTTCGAGGGAAAAGTGTATATAGCAGAGAAGCAACAAAATTCGATAAAGTTGTTATGAAGACTGCTAACATAGAGAAAATGACTGATAATTCTAATTTTGTTTCATGCCTTGTTTTAATTTGCAGTCTTCTAATTATTGTTCCACATATGTGTTGAAATCTATTGACTTTAATATGTATATCTTTGTAAACGTCAAAATATTATACCACAACATAAATAGTTAAAATTTGAGATCTGTTCCAATACTTTACCGTTAATAATAATCTCTGAGCGTACTGAAAATTTTTCGTAGTGAACCATTACTTTTGTTTGTTGGTAGATGTCTTTAAGTTGTATTATTGTTATCTCAATTTATGTAGTCAGTACACAGAGCCTTGTAAGTATCCTTCATTATTTTGTAGTATAACCACAACATCTGTACGCAGCAAAACATTTAAGTGTTTGTTATTTTTAACTGAATCAGCTACAAAACGTCAAAATGTTAAATTTTTTTTAATAATATCTTCCAATTATTGAAGTTTACAATATTCGTTAGATTCACTGGGAATTACCCAAAATGTGAACAGTGACAAGTTAAAGTTTATGAAGGTCAACTTATTTAATCAAAGTAAATTAATAAATTAAAGTAATACTTATTTGATTAAAGTATTATTTAATCAACTTATAGCAATCTTTCATATGTCAGGTTAGTTGTCATTGACAGCAGTATTTGGCACGTATTTGTTGTGCAGTCTCAAAAACCTTATACAGACTGGAGTGAATACTTAAATATATAGGCTACTAGAAAAATAGATCCTTAACTTTTCAAAATTAATCCAATCTGAATAATTCTTTTTTTAACTTAATTTACTTTAAATATGATACTTAACATGTATTAAAATCAATATAGAAGAGTTAAAATAATGTTTAGCACTTACAATAGTTTTCAGTAGTAAACAAATCATGAACAGTTTCATATCGCAGCTAATTAGAAACAATTTTTGAAAAAAAATGAATATGCAAATTAAATTACCTTGAAGTTATAATAAAAATTATACAATGTTATAATTTAGAAGTTTGGTAATAACGTATGCGGCAGGAATCAGTTATTCCGTCGTAAAAAAAATGTATAACTATTAAGGAAAATAAAAGGTAATAAGTTACAAGAAAGAGAATTTTGAAAAGTAGAGATTATTTAAAATACTGCAAGAGATATTGAATTTATCACAAACATTCTGTATTCTATTTGTATATTTCTCACAAGACAGTCTGTGATTTACCAACAACACATTCACTGGAGATTTAACAAACTTTTTGAGCAAAGCAATGAACAGCTATTGAATATTTTCAAATGGTATAATCCTACGTCAGTGAAATTATAAGGGTCTAAAAATCTCAGCTTACTTGAGTAAACAATTAAATATTCCCCCAAATTCACCTAAAGTAGACAGTTCGAAATGATACGGTGAAAAGCTATATCTGGTTGCAAGGTTTTAAACGGACAATTACAAATTTTGTATTGTCTTCCGACTATATATCATAGGGTTATTAGCAAAACTACCCACTTCTATTCATGTGAATTTATGGAAAACTAAAATCAAAATTTTTTCAAGTGCAATAACAAATCATAAAACTAATTTTTTATGTTAAATTTTATTATTAATAGAGTTTTTATGTATTACATAGCTGCTAAAAAAAAAGAAAAATTGAAATTCATAAAAAATGTAGTTTTTGAAACATCTTGAAACATTATTAAAACTTGGACTTGCGTAGAAATTTGTAGACCACTAACCTTTCCGCATTTCAAAGCTTAATTTTGTTCAGATTCAGCTGGAAAATTTGTTTATAAATGTTATGAGTGTTAATATCTTATTTAGTATGATGTTTCAGTATTATTTTCAGCGTTATTGTAAAACGTCTTTTTATTTTAATAGGGAAAATTTCTATTTATTACTTCAAATAATATTATAAAAACATTATTTTTGTATTTTATATTTTGCCTTATTTATGCACTACCTGCACTATGTACAGAACATTTTTTTGTAGTTTATAATTCTATTTCTTTTACAGAACATATTTTTTTACAACATTTGATAGAGAAAAACACTTAGTAAACGTTTCGCATTATTAATTCGTTAATACACAACTATCTCTGGTGCTCATTATAGTTAAACTATTTAGACTACGAATTTTTCCGGTGAAGGGTTTGTGAGGTTCGGTCAATAAATATAACACAAATTTATATTATTCGTGTTATATTTATTGAGCGATTCTCGCAAACCCTTCAACAGAAAATTTCATTGATTGACGGTCACTACGAATTTAAGGATTTATTTAGACTACATTATAATATATTTGCACTGCAAGCAAAATGGGTAAAATGTTTCTATTATACGCAAGCTTTAATGGAATTGAGCACAATGTGAGTTTGAGAGAACGCGTTTAGTATACGTCACAGGATATATTTTTTACAAGGGATGCAAAGGAATATATAAAAAAGATTTGCCGAGCAACAGTTCACGAACGGATTTGGAGGGGGCGAAGGAAGGGGCGCAGAACAAAATCACAAGGGTGAACAAGATTTCCTCCGTACACAGTGTCATATGTCTCACAACATATCTCCCTCCCCCCTGGGGATACACCAGGGGTTTAATGGGCCTTTGAGTAGCCACGTGTGCTTTGATGTCGGCCTCACAAACAAACGTATTGAACAACACATTGATCGGTATTATAAACCAAACCGTCCGTTTACAGTCTTCATAAGAACTCGATGAAATTCAACGTATACTTACTTCATAACTATTACATTCATGCAATGAATAATAGCAAACACAATGGAACTTCAAAACAAATTAAATTTGTATTGCGGCTGAAAGATTCATTACTGAGAAGTACCCGTTACTAGGATAGTAAAATAGCTTCCAAATTTTTTTGGAATTTGGTGCACTCTTATAGTCTTATAGTCTATATTGTTTAATGTATTAAATTATATTAAGGTAAGTGGGCGTTTACCGTCCAAATCCGGGTGGCCATAATGTAATATTTTCGTTATATTACAGGTCTGCGAGTGTGTTATAGTTTTTTTGCTCGACACCATTATCAGTAACTTCGCGTGTTCCTTTTATAAATAAATGTGTTACTGCCTCACTTGTGTTTTTCATTTGAATATAATACGGTCCTCAGATTAACTTTCTGTGACTTACTTTCGTGAATACAATATAGAGTAATGGGAAATACGCACTTGCTGCGTTTATGTTATTTACAAAATAGCCTAACAGGCTAGCTCAATTGTCTTCTTCTTCTCTTCTTCCCCAACAAAGATTAGGCCTTGGACCTGTTCCGGCTTCATAGATTTATTCCCATCTTTTCTTCGGTCTCCCTACGATTCTTCTTCCAGCTGTTTTGTACATACTTGCTGCTTTTGGTAGTCTTAGAACATCCATACGTTCCAGATGGTCCGTCCAATTTCTTCTATGCAACTCCATTTTCTCATTTAAGTTGTATATTTACAACTCTCCTTTATTTTCTTCATTTCTAAATCGATGTTGTTTAGAATAACCTTTAAACAATCTTAGAAATTCCTAAGCTATACTGAATCGAATACAGTTGTAAATTATGTAGCGCTATCTGCAAACCATTTTTGGTTGCATCTATAAGCAGCAGGTCATCAGCAAACAGCAGCGTATTAATAAATCCCCTATACCCTAGAGAAATACCTGTTGATGGGTAAATGCTCTCCCACCTGCGAGTAACATCGTCCAAATTCTAAATATTAAACAGCGTTGGAGAGAGACTACAGCTCTGCCTTACAGCTTGATTTATACTTAGAACATTCTGCTCTCATAGATGCTTTGGGAATTCCAAGCATTTCAAAGTTTTACGTGAAGAGGTTACTGGCCTATTGCACAACCCCTTACCAAGAGGTTGTATATTTGTGGTAGGGTTCATAGAAATTTGAGAAGTAAAACAACACACAGCACAAGGATTAAATTTTATAAGACAATTGCAATACCCACGTTGATTCATGCATGTGAGGCGTGGGTCATGACAAAAAAGGAAAGCGACAAGTTACAGAGTGCTGAAATGCAGTTTATTCAAAGTATTTTAAACTATACATTGCAAGATAGAATAAGGAATGAAGACATCAGAGCAGAACTTAAAGTAAAGGACATAAATGCAATTATTTCAATTTACAGAAACAATGGAGGGATCATCTGCAAAGGATGACAGAGGATCGATTGCCGAAAGCGGCACTCAACTATTTAGCCATTGGGTAGAAGAGACGTGGGTCGTCCGAGGATGAGACAGGTGCCAGAACAGGTTTACGTAACCTAATCCTTGAAGAGGGGAAGAAGAAGAAAAAGAGACATTCTGCTCTCTGCTAACACAGTTGTACAGGTTTATTAATAACAATTACGTAAAGTGCATTTCATTCTCTAATTAAGTTTTAGTAAGCGCCAAACGAGAATTCAGTTAAAACTGTGGAATTTATCAAAACGCTAAATATGTTGAACTACAGAGTAAAACATGTTGGATATTAATGGTTCGGATTTACATGACTTACTAGCTGATACAGCACCACGCCAAGTTGACAGTTTTATACGTCCCCTGAGTGTTACGTTTAAATTACGTTGAGAGGTGTGCATTCATAGAGAGACCACAGTGTCGTATTGTGTGCATAAGAAAAAAGAGAATTTGTTCTACTGGCTCTCAACTGACGCCAACGTGAATATTGAATTATGCACAGTCTGTGTCTTTTGAGAGAGTACCCGCTGAGTATGGCAAACACTTTTCTTGTGACTTATATCTACCCTACATTTTGAGCTACGTCATACTCTGCTTATGGCAACTATGCAGGGTCTGTTTACATCGTCACAGTTTGCAGGTGTCTATCTAGAATAAAATGTAATTTATTTTAATCTGGGCTATGCCTGTTTGCAAACAGAACACACAAGTACAAAACTTTAGCAAATTTACAAATATAATTTGAATTGACATTCTTCTTCTTCTTCTACTTTTTTTGTCTCTTCAAGGATTACGTTATGTAAACCTGTTTCGACACCCATCTCATCCTTGTCTCTTCTACCAATGGCTTTATAGTTCAGTGCCGCTTTCGACAATCGATCATCTGTCATCATTTTCGGATGATCTCACCATTGTCTTCTGTAAGTTGAAATGATTTCATTTACGTCCTTAACTTCGAGTACTACTCTGATATCCTCATTCCTTATTCTATCTTGCAAAGTATGATTTAAAGTATTTCAAATAAACTGCATTACAGCAGTCTGGATCTTACCGCATTCCCATGACCCACGCCTCACTCGCATATGTCATTGTGGGTATTGCAATTGTCTTATAAAATTTAAACCTTGTGCTGTGCCATGTTTTATTTCTAATACGTCTATGAATCGTACCACAAATATTCCTAAATTTGTTTATCTAACACGTACTCAGATTCATAGCTTACTACACAGCGAAGATATTTAAAACTGCTCACTTGTTCTAAAGTGCTCTTGTTTAACCCATTCAAGCTATGTTATCCTATTTGAAGTCAGAACGACAGGTGTTTGATCTTTAGGTCAATATGTCAGTGTTTACTTCGGAACATGGTTGTCGTCTACCTGTTAAAGCCTTGATTCCATTGACCTCGTTAACAGCTGTTTGTATCTCCTATCGAGAAACACAACTGATTCGCCAGTTTTCTCTCTCCATCATTTAAATCTTGAATTTTGAAATGTTAGTCTACAGCATATTCAGCAAAATCTTGTTTCTAGAACTGTTTTCCTTTTATCATCCGTAATCCTGATCTGTACTGACCGGTATAGTAAATACAAACGAGTAATAATTGGGACGTGTAATTTAAAAACTACATTATCCACTTTCTTACATTTCTACTTATTTTTATTTTCATCATCACCATCATCATCTGCGAGGATTAAACTAAGGATGCTTTGTTCCGGTCTCAAACAGGCAAAAACTCTAGAGCTGGCCACTCCAGCACTTCCTCGGACGTCCCACACCTCTCCGTCCCCTCGGCTTATAGTTCCACATTTGTTTAGGGATACAGCAGTTATCCATTCGGGAAAGATGTTCTCACCAGTTTAGCAGATACTTTAAAATCCTGTCGAGTATACTCATAATATTCAGTTCCTGCCTTATTGCTGTGTTTCTTCTACGATCATGGAGAGTATAACCAGCCACGTGGCTGAGAAATCATTGTTTCTCTTTTACTTGACGATTAATATTTTGTTCGTGTGCTGTCAATTGTATGAGCTTCAAAATTTTATTAATCTTGATTAAAACAAGAAACGAAATTAAGGTTACTTACGAAACCAGGTGCATCCCTTGGCCTCACACAACAGCTGACTGCTCCTCAGCTGTTGGTATCCCTAACAGTGGACAATGAGGTTATCGTTGTAGTAGTTCTGTTTACTTGAACTAAACAGTTTTATACCTAAAGTAAATGATGAATCGCAAGCCGTTTATGAAAGAATGCTGTACCTTTTTAGATGTATACGTCTTTATATTAAAAACGATTTGTTAAGTGTTTTGACTGATTGTAATTTGAATAACTTAAATAAAAATTTCAACTTACATAAATAATTGCTTCTTATTTGGTTCAAAACTAGATACAACCAAAGTGAATTTTAAAATGAGATACATCCAAAATATTCTGTCAACCATCTTGTCAGTAATCCATACATAGTATAAAGTAAATTCGGTCCGTTTTCTCTCTGTGTTTGAAATCGCTAACCTCAGGAAGCACTGAACGGATTTTATTCAAGTTTTCGCCAATAGATAGAGTGTCTATCGAGGAACATTTATGTGTATAATTAATACATATATGTTGTACATTAGCTTAGCTATGACGGTTTATGTCAAGTAAGTGGTATAGTTTACGTCTTATATATAAAAATGAATGTTTCTTTGTTTGTCCCGTATGCGTTCCTATACCATTCATCCGATTGCGATGAAACTTCGGTGAGTTGTTGTGCGCACGCCCGCAAAGGTTTCTGTATTTTTTCGATGGGGTCCTTTGGGGGGTTCTTTGGGGTCTTCCACATCTCCTAAACCACTGGACCGATTTCAACCAAACTTGGCACAAATATTTTACGCAACGGGAGAACCAACATAGGATAGGTGTTTTTTCAATGGGGTCTTTTGGGGGGGGTTCTTTGGGGTCTTCCACATCGCCTCCTAAACCACTGGACCGATTTCAACCAAACTTGGCACAAATATTTTACGCAAAGGGAGAACCAACATAGGACAAGTGTTTTTTTCAATACGATCCTTTGGGGGGTCCTTTGGGGTCTTCCACGTCTCCACCTAAACCATTGGACCGATTTCAACTAAACGTGGCACAAATATTTTACGCAACGGGAGAACCAACATAGGCAGGTGTTTTTTTTCGATACGATCCTCTGGGGGGTCCTTTGCGGTCTTAAAAAACTATTAGATCTGGTTACTATGGCAACCCAATAGAATAGATTCTGTTCTAAATATATTATCGCATTAAATTGAATACCACGCGAACGAAGTTGTGGGCAACAGCTATTTATTTTTAAGAAGCCTACTTTAATTGAACTTTATTAATTAAACTAACATTTTCATTACGTACAACGTGAAACTCCGTAGCGAAGCACGGGTATTCTGCTAGTATATAATAAAGTGATGAAATTCCAGTATTTAAAATGGTGTATCTGGTAATATTGTACCAAAAAGCCTTGATTTTCCACCAATTTACCTTTTTAAGATGTTAGACTTTTTAGCGGTCCTGAACTTTGTTACTTTTTGGATATATTTGCTTGTGTTTCTAAAGAATTAAAATATTTTAAAAAGTTAATATTTTCATTTTTTTAGGTAATATGTATTGCTAAAAAACAACAGAATATAACTACAAGGCTATAATTATCCCTTTTATATTTTAGTTTTCGTATGGTACTTATCAAATCTTGCATTCGCTTCAGTTACTGCTGTAAGAATTTTTAAATAATTGTTGTTTCAGAAACCATTTTCCACGTTTAATTTTTCATTTACATTGCAGGTCATAACAGGACTGTTCGTTGTGCAATCTGCTAATTTTTGGTTGTTAAAAAAATTAACGTACTGAATTAATTAAGATTAATTCAATAATTTTATACGTAATTACTGGGTACGATTTTTTAATATAAGTAATCTAATTTTCCTTCCTTCATTCACACCTGGCGCGATGTAATTGTATACTTAATATTCAATCTTGAACTTTAAACGGCAGCGTTCCCAAGGCAGGAAGTTAATTTCAAAGGACGAAAACCAGCTAAATAAGAAAATACCGACCCTCAATGTATAGTATTTGGTGGAGGCGGGGGAGGGGGCGACAGTCAGACTGAGTCTTATTAAAATGCTAATTCAGCCGCTGCCGTTAATATTGCTCGCCATTATTTATGTGTGACGCAGTGATTATACCAGGTACGACTTCACTGTGTTAGCCACAGACTAGTCGATTTTCTCTGAAATTTATGAAAACGTTTTGTAATTTTCGCTTAGAGCGTACCGCTACAGTAACTAGTCACTTTCAAACTGTACCAGTAGAAAATGTCTGTATTAGAAAATATTGTTACGACGGTCTACTGATCGTCGTATGGTACAGTGGAAAACAAAATACAAGACACCAATTAAGTCACTAATCACAATTAAACAGTTTGTAATTAACAAGACAGTCTCTTACAACAAGTCAATAAAAATTGTTCACACGCAATAAAAATGTCAACTAATATAAAACACAATTTTATTGCAATCGTCCCGCACAACACACAACACTTCGCCACAATATTACGAAGCGCACTCCAATAAATCGCGACACAAACTGAAACTGAACGTTGTTGAGTACTTGTATTTATACTCCGCCAAAATACTAGAATATTCGCTAACTACGCGTCAAGAATGCTACTAAAAAACATCAGAGCGTAATACATTGCGGCGTTACACACATCAGGCGCGGACCGGTATGTTCCGGTATAGAGACGTTAGTTTACGCGTAATTGACTTTCACCGCAAAGTAGCAGCATTATGTACGCACATTACAGCCGGATTCCATTGGAACATTCGATAAACTTGTAGAACGTTCCGTATTACGAAACACTTTTTCCGCATTACGTAACAATATGAATATTTTTAATATGTAGTTTAAACTCAGTATTTTGAGGACCACAGAATAGCCGTGGCGCATGACTACTTATCCACAGGGTCAAAGTTTGAATCCCGAGTGCACTATTATATCGCAGTGCGTTTTCAGTCCCCAGGTCGACTCAGCCTTCAGATACCTCGAGATACCAGGTGTAACTCTGTCGTCGTCATTCTTTACGGCTTAGACTATTAGCCTGTTCCAGTCTCAATGGACATCATCCATTCATCGGTTACGGGGTCTTCCCCCCTGGAGGATAGTCAAGGGCTCTTCTTCAAAATCTAGTTGTATCCATTCTCTCTACGTGTAACCGCCACTCCGTTTTGCATCAGAGATTTTCTCATTTAAGCTATTCGCTATGCCTAGCTCCATTCTAATATGATCATTCACCCTCTACAGCTCTTAGTTCTAGATATATCTTTGGCCTTTCTAATCTAAGTCTCACTACCATACAGCAGTTGAGGTATGGCCATTACATTATAATATTTCAGTTGCGTTTCTTTCCTTATTTTTTTCTTTAAGTGCTTAATAGTGCATCCACAAAGCGACTGGAAGAGACACATTTTGCTTTCAACTAAATGGTTGTTCAGTAGCATAGCTGAGTCGGTGACTTTGAAATCTATCCAGCTTATTCTTTTGAGAGTTATGCATTTTGACGTGAATGGGTTACCAGCCCATCGCACAACCCCCAACCTGGAAGACTAGGTAATTTGTAATCAAGGTTTTCTTCCTTTAGCCTTTGGTGATCCAACACCTAACTGCAAGGCTGCAGTTTTACCTTAACCTGGGAGGGGCTCTGTCTTCACCCTAAGACCTGGGGTGCCACATCTGCCGGATCCGCCGCACCGAAGTTCCCCTTCACCGCCATTGTATTATTCCCTTATTTGATGTGTTCCAGTTAATTATAGGCGCCGAAAACTTGCCTTTTCAACCTCTTTCGTCTGCTACATAACGCACACCCATTGCACGCCATGTATCTAGGGGTTACGCGAAACTTCTCTTCGAGAGGGTGAGATTAGGATTTGTTGGTAGACCTGAGTTCGATTCCTCGAACCTCTCATCAGGAAACAGTAGGGATTTCTCAGAGTTTTGTCGCTGTACACAACCTCCGAAACCTTTATTCCTCCCCCCCGGGGTATTATTCTGTGTAATAAATGGCCTCCTAAATCGTGTTGCTGATAACTCAAACTACGTTCTTTTTATATACAGTATATATAAATCGGTACATAACGTTATCCTACGTCTTCCGATCTCTAGTCTCCATTGGTCTCGATACAACCAAGATTCTTCTTCCAATTCCCGGTCTCTCATTTCCCGATTGATGCCTTCTCTCCAACTCAACCTAGGTCTTCCTCTAAGCCTACGATCATATGTTGTCCATCCCAAATTTTGCTTGGGGAGTCGATTATCCGGCATTCTTTCCACATGTCCAACCATCTTAGCTGTTTTGTTTTTATGTCGTCAACAATAGAGCACTGTACCCCCATTATCTCCCGGATTCTGACGATTCTTAATTTCTCCAGTTTTGACCTCCCTGCCGCTCTCCGCCAATAATCCATCTCAGTAGACTCCAACAACTTTTCTGTTCTTTGTGTTATTGGCCATATTTCACACCCGTATGACGTAATTGGTTGCACAATAGTATTGTATATACGATGTTTATTTTGTTTTGATATTTGTTGGTCCACAATATGTTCTTCAGCAATGCTGTTGATTTTCTTCCCAAGTTATTTCTTTCTCTTATCGCTTTGTCTAGACCACCATCTTGTGTAACTGCTGTTCCTAGATATTTATAGCTACTGAAATTTATTATTTCTTGTTCGTCTTCTAAAATTAAATTCTTCTGTTCCCCACCAATGCACATATACTCCGTTCTTTTTATGTCGAACATTAAACATCTCCTGCACTCCTTACGTAGTAAAAACGTTTCTCCTTATACCTTACAGTCCGTTTCCCATTCACTGATCTCACCACTTTTCTTCTGCCTTTCGATGTTGCGGTTTCCCCTAAAAAGGTTACAAAAGGAGATTAAACAAAAATCATCATGGAAGTAAATAATCTACTGCACCAACTAAAAAAAAAAAAATAAGGTCCTGAATATTTTTAACGTCTCGGCTAAAAAAGCAACCACTAAAAACGCATTTACTGTGGAAAGCAACAGAAAGCGTTGAGCGGCCGCAGTGACGACGCAACCACTAAAGAAACTCGGTGGATAGTAAACCAGAAACAATAAAGTAAAAACCACAGCTTTTCCCAATCATCTGGGCAGTGTGGTCCAACTGTTTTCATCTTAGAACCTTGAACGTAACAATGAATAGATAAGCATAAGTACTTAAACATTGCTTTCCAAATGTCATTACTAATCAAAAATATCACTTTAAAAGAAGTTCAGACAATTGTAATGGAATAAATAAACCTTAAGAAAACGCCTGGCGATGATCTAATTACGCCAGTGTAATACAAAAAATGATCTTTTGTGCAGAGTAATACAACAAATTTTAAAAATGCCACACAGTAAAAGTGTTTGTCTGCAATGCTCAATACAAGAATCGGAGTGTATCCATACCGGTAGAAAATCGTCCAAATATTAATGTCGCCAAAATCAGTCGAACAAATTCACGAAATAAGTGAATATTGACATTTACCATCTTACCAGTCCTGTCTAAGGTGTTCAAAACTATTCAGTGCCCATTGTTTTTTTCCATTGAATATTGTTTTTCTATTCAGTGCCCATTCACAAAAGATATTTTACGCCACACAAATTGTTTTTTAAGATAGTTCTGGATTTAATTGTTACCACACACACACACACACACACACACACACACACACACACACACACACACACACACACACACACACACACACACACACACACACACACACAACACATTTATGAAATCAGTACAGCAAGGCTCATACAAATAAAGTGTTCATACCAAGAAATATTTAGTCCATTTATGTACCTTAATCAGAATTGTTTTTCTTTTTGATTATTGCGAAGCAGAAGTTATAAATTATAACTCAGCTGTAAAAAGAAGTAGGACAGTTATTTCAAGTTCTCTGTTAAATCAGCAGGTTTTTTTAATTCCAATCTTCTTTGACTTTAAAGAACACACACGTTTTTATTAGCGCTATTTCTGTGACATCGATTTTCTGAAATGTATTTTTCTATATTTGGTTTTAAGCATACCGTTACGGTAAAACAATTTATTCCCAAATTTCCTATGTGTCTATAATATGAATACGTTTGTTACCGTAACTCAGGCAAAATGATCGTAGGCGCGTATTTTCTGCCGGTCATAACTTATGTTTACCCGGTTGTAAAGCGTCCTCGTCAGGGCACTTCGGCTAGCGGCCAAAGTCCACCGTCGATTCTCTTCTCGCTTTCTGAGGAGCGCACTTGGCGTCCGCTCTTTGGACGACACCTTTAGGCGACCTGCACGCAAACTTCATGCACGTAGAACAAGATTCCCAGACAATCCTCTTATAGCCGGGCTAGAAGGTACCGTATACGTCCAGGTGATTCGTGGAAACGACTTCGGTGCATAGTGCGCTAGTGTAGGCTAGCACAGGAGTCGAGTAAGGCCTGCTACAGAGCAAGATGGCCCTACTTGGGCAGGGGCTATAGAAGACAGCTCCGAACTCAATCACCAGCGTGGTACTTCTCTGCAACCCACAACCACACAGCCCAGAGTCAAAGAACGCAAAGACAGACAGGATAACGCAAACCCTAGTCGTCGTGTTAGGTTAACACCAGATGAATTACAACGTGGCGTTGCGGCCGAAGCTAAGCATAAATCAAATCAAGCTCTAAATAACAAAGGAGTTATCTCTGGTCAAGCATTCATGTGTAGTTTTTGATAAGTGTTTAGGCAATAAAATTTGATTTAGTTGTGTTCCATTTGCTAGTCCAATAAGGTTTGATTTGACCAAGTGTAGTTTTGTTTTATTGCTACACGATTTATAAGAGGGACGGGTATTAATGTCACAATTATGTATTGTATGTACCTACGACAAGCTTAGCATTGTCCAATTTTAGTTACTGCTAAAAGTTATACGAATGTTTCAATACTGGAAACGTTGATTCAAATAACTCATTACAAAGTAAAATGTTAAACAATAGGAAAAATAATGTTATTAGAAATTCTTAAAAAATAAATTAGTAATTCAATTTAGCCAAAGTTGCTCTGAGCTTTAACCCTGAGCTTTTGTCTGCCTGTCTCTATCTATTTAGTGTATATCTTGCAATAACTTTTGAATGCATTAACTGTTTTTTATGAAACGTTGCACGCATTTCCAAATTATATAAAGCTCATCAAAATGTTTGTAAAGTAGAGTTACAAAGTATTTTACATACTGATATCAGTTATGTATATTTGTAAGCAGTATTATACATAGAAATTTATGTTATTTAGGCAGTATGGTAACTATCACACAACGCATCGTATGCTATGGCAGTGAAACCTGGATATTAACACAAAGAGCAATTGAACGCCTAAAGATATTTAAAAGGAAGCTCCTGAGAAGGATTCTGAGCCCCATATACAGAAATGGGTAATGGAAGATACGGCATAATGATGACATATATTCACACTTTAACGAACCAACGGTAGAAGAGTACATAAAACTGAGGAGGCTGCAAAGGCCTGGCCATGTGGTAAGAATGGACGCCAATCGAACACCTAAAAGGGTCCTCATGGGGTGTGTGGATGACAAAAGGCTAAAAAGCCATCCAAGAAAAGATTATAATACGCTGTCGCTGTGGATGCAAGAGAGATGTTAGGAGTACGAGGATGGAAGTCCTTTGCTACTGATAGAGACAAGTGGAGGGTCACGATAGAGGAGACCAAGGGTTGAGTTCGGGCTGTAGCATCATAAGAGGCAGAGGTAATATTTATGGTAATATACTTAACTAAAAAAAAAAAAAAATGCAATTGCTCTGCATTTGTAGTGTTTATTGCATTATTATCCGTTTTATAATTTGTATTTTATTAATAACCAATAGTAGAGCAGTCAAGATTTATGTAATTTTTCTGATAAGTGAAAAATTAATATTTCTCCAAAATTGCATATCACATCATCATCTGCAAGGATTAAACCAAGGATGGTTTGTTCCGGTCTCAAACTGGCAAAGTCTAGAGCTGGTCGCTACAGCACATCCTCGGACGTCCCACACCTCGGCTTTATTTCCATAGTTGTTTGGAGATGCTGCAGTCATCCATTCGGCAAATATATTCTCACCAATTCAGCAGATACTTAGCAATCCCGTAGAGTATACTCATAATATTCAGTTCCTGCCGTATGTATGCGTTTCTTGTTTCTTCTATGACCATGGAGAGCGTACCCTGCCACGTGCCTGAGAAATCGCATTTCTGCCGCTTGGATACGACTGGCCTGGCTTTTCATTAAAGTCCAATTATCTGACCCATAAAAAATGTGGAAAAGGCCATCACTTTGTAGAATTTTAGGCGTGTTTCTTTACTTGCTGAGTTAAGAGTTCGCCTAATGGTCCCACAGATAAAGTCGAACTTATGCAACTTATTCATAACGTCGTTGCTCGTATTATGAGACACCCTGTAGAACAGGTTTTCCAAATTGTTGACTTGTTCCAGGACAATACTATTTATAACAATTTTTTCCCGTACGAGATCTAGTCCACGAAAAGGCATCACCTTGGTCTTAAGTGTGGATATTTGTAATCCAGACTTTTTGCAGGTTCGATTTAACAAATGTATACCCATCTGCAATCTGTTTGCGGAGTCCCACAGAGTCACCTGATCGTCCGCAAACAGCAAAGTGTCAATTGTAGAGTGGCCAGTCGTAAATGCTCTGGAAGACACATCTGCTAGTTTTGCATGACATTGTCAATATATAAATTAATAAAAGGTGATAATAGACGCCCTTTTCGTACTCCACAATTGATCAGGTCAACTCTATGAGTTATTCTCAATTTTCCCGCTTCCATTAAAATTTTATTCTCTACTTACAGGCTATGTGTAGCTCTAATCAGATGTTGTGAGATCCCTTTCCTTGCCATTGTCCACAGTTTGCTCCGAGTTACCCTGTCAAACGCATTCTCGAAGTTGATGAGAGCTATGTAATTAGACAGCTGATTTTCTCTAGGTCGTTCAATGAGCTGGGCTATTGTAAATATGCAATCTAAACATGATATGCCTTTCTTAAACATAACATAGAAACATTATACTGCATATATTTTATTAAAAATAGTGAATTATTTCAGTAGCTCTCGAGCTACTAGTAATTAATAATTTAATTATTTTCAAAATGTTACTCAATTTTAATAAATGTACATATTAGAAATTCTATAAATTAGAAAAGCAATCAAAATTAAAAAGAAATTAACAAACGAAGAAACTGAATTCTGTGTATCCCTTTTATTAATCGTTTTTATTTAGTTTAGTTAATTTTTACTTCCATGTTCCATAAGGAAATAGATGTATGGTCATGGCGAAAAATATGGTGTTCGAGATAATGGCAGATTCTGATTGTACTACCCTCAAAACATGAAAAAAAGTCATTTTTCGAAAAGTGTCTGTGTGTAGAATTTTTATATGTCAAACGATAACTGCCGCAAATTCAAACAGAATCCATTAATGTTTTGCATACAGTTCTGAATTGTAGGGGACTCGAGGTCTATTGATTCTGATGAAGATCGGTTAAGGGAAAGGGTAGTTTACCTGCAAACTTTTACGTTTTAACAAGAGTAAAGTGCTTACTTTTGATAAATAAAGTATTCTTAAAGGAAGGTTGTAATAATCCACTGTAGGAAGGTAGATGAAATATCTATAAATGAAAGGGTAGTTGAAGGGGAAGGGGTAATTTTCTATAAATTAAAATGGTAGTTGTTGATGGAGAAAGTAAATTTTATAAGTTTTATATGTGTAATATGTTATTGACAACAAAGAAGTAGTTTCTATGGAAACATTTCATTTCACTTTAAAAAATTTTTAAATTTTTTCATTTTAATTGAAATCATGTATGAGAGAAAATATATCGTTCGTGGCAGGCAAGCATATCTCAATTATCTAATGTTTACGTTTCGATTTTATTATTATGATTACCGCAATAAAAAGGCAGGCAACACACACACACACACACATTCGCGTTATCTCTGACCTCACTAAAGTTTATTTTCTTACATTTGCACGCATTTGTTATCGATTTGCTTCCTGTGGATCGCTGGGCAGTGTAACTGCACGTGTTTACAGAGGATCGGTTCATAAACAGACTTTTCGTCTTTAGGGAATGAACCCTCTGCAAGATGCTAGGGTCCATGAGTGACTTCGGAGCGCTTCGGAGGAGGGATGATTATATGCGTAGTTCGGTTTCTTTATAAGAATAAAGTATGCCTACCTAATTTTTATGGATAAAGTGACTGAAAATAACATTATATTAAACGACTACCGCATAATTACAAAAATATCTATAAATAGTGAAATTAGTTTGAGGGTGGATGATATTTTTTTAGAAATTACCAAACCGAATTCAAGTAAATTATTTTAAACATAAATCAACATGGAAGTCATGTATGGTTCTCCATACCGATTTCTATATTTTGCCTTCCGATTATACTTAGTTTTTACAGACACACGACCTTCCTACTAGCTCCTCCTCCCACTCCATCAAACACACCCCACACATGTCCGGATACACGCCCTAAACAAATGTTCACCACCCTTATATTCTTTGTTTAGTTTAGTTGTTCACTAGTCACTTTTACAATAGATTAATAAGCTGATACAGCTGTCAGAGTTAAATTGAAACTGTGGAACGTACCAAGTGTTATAATATTTTTTAAAAACCTTTGTATTAATACGTTTCACCAAGTACCCAACGAGTCATCAATTAATATCGTAAAATGTACAGTTAACTAAATGGCGTATTAACAATTTTGTAGTTTTAGCTTCAAGTGTTTAACGAATTTGTGCTGCTGCTGTTTGCATTAAAGTGACACGAACAAACATACCGACGTGACTCACTGACAAACACACAACCATCTGCATAGTCAGGTACAGTAATCGGTATGGAGAGCTAGAAGAATTCGATGATATCTGCGTCAGTATATATTGAAATTTTGAATTCTAGTTTTGAGAATTTGGCGCCTAACATCCGACAATTTGTTTTTCAAGCCACTACGTTGTCTAGGACTCATGTTAACGATAATAATAGACACTCATCTCAGTCATCATTATCATCATCATCGCCGTCATCGTCCCTCAAGTAGCCATGGTCTATTGTGGGCCGTAAACGGGAAACAACTCGCACCACACTACTTATTTCCACAGGCTGACTTGGCCTGAGTGTTAAGAAAACTATTTTATTTTATAGTGCTCCCTTACTGTAAAATAAGATAAAATTCGTATTTTGTTTAGACACAAGACAGAAACATGTTGTCAACAAAGTTTTCAATGAGTTACTTAGAATCTGTTTATCATGAAAATGTGACAAAACGTTTACGTTGGATGAGACGAGATCACGTATTTGACGGAGATAAGGCAACGTGTGATGTGGTACAAAAGGGTGTAATCCACAGTACTGGTTCCGTGCACAACGCTCTCTGTGCTAAAGTATCCCATGGGAATAGAGCACGGATTTAATGGGATTCTGAATAGCCATGTGTACTTTGACCGATCAAATACGCCTACAGGGCAACGCTTTGATTGTCTTAAAAACTGTAGGTCTAACAGAAACATAAAAAAAGACTTATATTAGAACAATAAACTTTGATTTTTTTAACGTTTTCTTTGCTAAAACTTGAAATATTGAACTTATAGTTCCAAAACATTTGTTTTCGAAAATTAATTTCGTTCTGCTATGTAAGCAGTAATATCCAAAACACAACAGCAATTGGATACATATTACGTAAATAGGCCTATTTGTAATAAATCTATGCTAGATCTGGAGCCTTCAGTTACAATACGCTCCCCGACTCTGAAACTATGCCTAGTTAGTAAAGATGTATTTTATTACAAAAGTAGCTTAATTTAAAAAAAGCTTTATTAAATAATTGTTCTGCGTCTCTTTTATAGATAACACATAAAAGTACTATGTAAATAAATATCTCTTTATTTTTCTTCATTGGCTGGAACTGATTAACTTTCATCATGATCAGCATCATCATAATCTTCTTCTTCTTAAGAGTTCCAGGCTTTAGCGGCCTGTTCTTATTCCACAGTCTACCTTTTTCTAGGTCTACCAACTTTTTTCTGCCTCTAGGGTTGTAATCTGTCACCGTCTTTGGTATTCTACTTTCTTCTATTCTATTTATGCGTTGAATCTATTTTCTTCTGTATTCTTTAATCTTTTCATTGACTGCAAAAATTACTAAATCACTTCTTATCTCTTCATTTCTTCTATCATCTTGTCTATCACACCTTTTCACTGATCTCAGAAACTAAATTTCGGCTGTTTGTATTTTCTGTTCATCTTTTTTTCTTTATGACAGAAGTTTCAGAACCATATAGTAGAGTAGGTATTGTCATTACCTTATACAGTTTTATTTGGATATCTTTTCCACATTTATTTTCCAACGTTCTCCAAATCGTTTCATACACTCTTGTAAAATTCGTCACTTTATTTTCTATATCTCTATCTTGATCATAAATAATGTCACATCCAAGCTAGTTGAAATGTCTTACTTGTTCTGTACATGTGTTGTCTATGCATATTTTGGTCCCAACCGGTTCTTCTCCTTTAAATACCATTACATTTGTCTTTGATTCAGATGTGTTACAATTATATTCTTTTTTTATTTTATGTAAGGTGTATATTCCTCGCTGGAGATTGTCTTCTGAAGTGGTTTGGTCATATAGCTTGGTCAACCGCAAAGAGAATGGTTTTCAAGATTTTATTTCGGTGTATTTTAATACCTTCAAGGGATTGTTCTTTCCAATTTTTGAGGAGATCATCTAGATAAAGGTTAAAAAGTAATGGTGACAGACAACAACCTTGTCTTACGCCTTGGTTTGTTTCAATCGGAATAAATTCTTCTCCGTCGTTTATGATTATCGCAGTGTGCTCTATATAAACTCTTTATGCCATGAAGTAGGTGTTCAGAAATACCTTTATTTCAAGTATGTCTCAAAACGTCAGTCTGATCCCTCTATCTCTCCTTGTTCCCGAGGCTACTGTTGGAATTGTGAGTTGTTGATTGAGTCCACAATATAGGGCAACCAATCCTATGCCAACTTCGGTCTGATCACTCTATCTGTCCTGGTTCCCGAGGCTACTGTTGGAATTGTGAGTTGTTGATTGAGTCCACAGTATAGGGCAACCAATCCTATGCCAACTTCGGTCTGATCACTCTATCTGTCCTGGTTCCCGAGGCTACTGTTGGAATTGTGAGTTGTTGATTGAGTCCACAGTATAGGGCAACCAATCCTATGCCAACTTCGGTCTGATCACTCTATCTGTCCTGGTTCCCGAGGCTACTGTTGGAATTGTGAGTTGTTGATTGAGTCCACAGTATAGGGCAACCAATCCTATGCCAACTTCGGTCTGATCACTTTATCTGTCCTGGTTCCCGAGGCTACTGTTGGAATTGTGAGTTGTTGATTGAGTCCACAGTATAGGGCAACCAACCCTATGCCAACTTCGGTCTGATCACTCTATCTGTCCTGGTTCCCGAGGATACTGTTGGAATTGTGAGTTGTTGATTGAGTCCACAATATAGGGCAACCAATCCTATGCCGGCTAGATTTTTTTATCGGCGTTCTCTGGTCTAGATCTGTTCGTGTTCTGTTATACGACCACCTCGGAAAGGGTGTGGCTCTTCACCACGCACAACGGTCTAGAGTAGGTAGAGGCTCTGGTCCAGACGGCTCTATTTTCCGCATATCCTCCTCCTGCATGTGGAAATATCCTAAGGTTCCATTAACTTTCATCAAAATTATAATCCTTCATGTGTTCCTAACTTTAGCTACACTCATGCAACCCTTCAGAGGCGTGTTCATTATATTTGTAATTATGTTAGTGAGCCGTTTAGATGATCTTCCTTTCCCCCGCCCCTTGATCCTTCGATTTAACTATTATACGTCCTACACCGTCTTATAATGTGTCCTAAATCCTCGCTATTCAACCCTCCACTGTTGAGATCGAACGGTCTTTGATTTTTAATTCGGCTAGTTTGGGCTGACCTATATTTTGGCAGACTGCAGTATTGCAAGAGTTTTACTGCAGCCTGTTATTTCTAAGCTCTCAATTCAGTTTCTCTATATTGTCTAGCCAAAGCTGTGAAGCACACAGTAATACAGCGAATGCAAGTAATTCATTAAGCGTTACTTTGCTTCAGAATATAATACTGCTCCTTCAGAATATAATCTTTTCGAACACAAGATTTATATATCATAGTTTTTGTGTATTCTTGCTATTTCTACCAACACTGTGTAACATCAAGAGACTATACAACACACTTAAATTAACCCTTTAAAGTCTAACCATATAGTTACCTGCACAGTGTTTTCAGTCTGGGCAATTTTGATTACATTCCTGGCACTTGTTAACACTTTTTACATATATACATATGTTACACATGAAATAAAAATTCAGAAATTACTTTATTAAAATATTGCATCAATATAAACACAAAGTTACAAATAAATAACACAGTTTTTTAAACTTTATTTTTGTATAAAATAAAACAAATAGTTGGATATTTAGAAGTAACGATGAAATATATCAAAGAATAGAAAATATAACAGCAACATTGAAAAAAAGAAGAATACTATTTTTTGAACATTTATATAGAATGGATGACAATAGGCAAACAAAGCAGATCTTCAAATATCTGTGGGGAATGAAGTCAACATCAAGTTGGATTAAAGAAGTCCAAAATGGTTTAGAAAATCATAACATAAACGCAGAAGAAGCAATTGAAAGTAAAGTTTTTCGGGCAAAATTTTTAAAAATAGAAGGAGTCCAGGGTAGGAGAGAGAAAAACGAGGGCTCAAAGTGGACTGAAGACAGGAAGAATAGACATAGTGAAAAGATGAAAAAATATTGGAGACACAGAAAAGGACAAGGAATAAATATATGTATGGTCCTTAGATGGCCGATACAAAAAGAAAACAGAAATAAAAGTCCCAGGTTCCAGAGGCAATTGGCAACTGTGGTGTAAAATTGGAAGCCTTCTGTCATATATAAAGGCTTTACATTAATACCGTTTAATACGTCGCTCAAGAAACCATGCTGCAAACAAACTGTATCAGCTGTTTAAGAGTCAATTATGTTTATGAAAATTGAGATTAGAGTGCGCTGTGCACAATCGTATATGGACACGAAAGCGTTTAGTGGTGACCAAACCCGAGACGTACCCGTAATGTGACAGTAAAGCGAGCGAATACATAGCCCGAGGTTCAACCGGGCTGCGTCCACTATGCAAAAGGATACTGCCCGACATACACTCGAGCTTAAACCGAAAAGTGTTTTGAATAACCAAAACATAGTTCTATAATAATATACAACTATTGTTATGTCTTCAAGTGAATATACTGCAAATAGGTTTACTTTCAACTGACGCGCGTTTCACAGCATGATTAAAACAGAATGGGCCAAAAGTCACTACCCATTGTGAGTTACTCAGTTACCCCTTGTAAACATTAAGATAACTTTGGTTGTGATCTTCCCAAAGATGGAAAACAATTTGAGAAACAATTTAATAAATAATCATGTAGCTTCAATAAAGTATAATACTATACAGGGGGAACAAAAGACAATGTGAACAGTTACTTACGCACATAAACAAAATACATAAAAACATAACCTTCAATGCCGAATACGAACACAACAATACCATAAACTTCTTAGACCTCTCCATCACAAAACTAGAACACAAGCACAAATTCAGTATATACAGAAAACCAACTACAACTGAAACACTAATACACAACACCTCCAATCACCCAATACAACACAAACTAGCTGCTTTTAGAACCATGATACATAGACTTAACAACATCCCCTTAGATGAAAAAGACTACAAAGACGAACTAAACACGATAAAATATCTAGCAGAATCTAACGGATATGACGGAACAATAGTCAGTAAACTCCTACACAAAACGCAAAACAAACAACAGACAAAGACAGAAAACAACAAAATTCATAACACTAACATACATCAACAAACAAACTGAAAAAATTGCCCACAAATTCAAAAAAGCAGGATACAGAATCGCTTACAAAACTACTAACAAAACAGAACACACACTATCAAAACGCACGCACAAAACACAAAACAAATTCGATCTACCCGGTGTATACAAGTTAAATTGCTCAAATTGCTATAAATTCTACATAGGCCAGACAGGACGTAGCTTCAAACAGAGATACATTGAACACACAAAGGCACTCCACACCACTACAGAATCCACCATTGCAAACCACCTCATTGAAGCAAACCACACATATAAAAACATCGACAATAACATGAACACACGTAACATTCTACACGTACACACAAAAGGCCGAAAACTAGACACTCTAGAACAATTAGAAATATACAAACAAATAAAAATATACAAACAACACACAAAAACAAATAAAAACGACATCCTAAACGAACAGACACAATTCAAATCGCACGCATTATTCGAACACATCTCACCACACACACACAGCATCGATCTTTCGAAAAACTATCCCGTCGCCAACAACAAGACGGACAGCGCTACCTACGGCAGCCTCTGATGAAGCCTTCTAAAGGTGAAAGCCGGTTTAGGCTGTAAGGTGAATCTTTACGATTTTATTATAAAAAACTTAGTTTTCCGAGTCGTCAAACAATAGTGATATTTAGTTGAGTAACGGACACGTCATGGACAACGAAATCCAAGAATTCAATAAAGTGTTAATTCAATTTGTACTGTGTTAATTTAAAAACACATGTTTACAATTGGTAACTCAGTAACTCACAATGGGTAGTGACTTTTAGCCCACTCTGTATAATAAATAGGTGACTTCATAAAGTTTAAAACAATCAAAAATAGAATCGAAGTAAAATCGTTTAACTATATTGTAAGCGAAACATTCAATTACAATTCAAGCAAACCTCAGAAGATACAGAATAATTTCTGCGAAACCGGCGTCAGACAAAAATAAACCTAATTGCAATGTATTTACGAAGATATTACTAGAGATATGAACAAACACTGGAAACTGTTATAAATGTTTACACAAATTTTAAAGTACCTTCAAAAGGCTGACTCTTAATAAAGTTCAAAAAATGCTTCCAAAATGTAAACAAAATCTCTTTAGACTATAATTCTATTATATAAAGCACATTGTATACATTAATTTTAATAAACTATATATATTTTTGATTTATCTTGGTTGCATATAATTGGAAATTTTTTAATTCAATCTGAAAGTGGAAGACGCGCACAGTACTTGTTAAAACAGTCGAATCTCACCTAAATAAGAAATACCGTCTGCAGAGTATCGGACGTGAAGCAACAGTGAGTCTGAATCTCGTTAAAATGCTAATTCGGTGGCTGCCACTGGTATTGCGGCCATTTATCTGTGCTTGACGCAGTTATTTTGCCAGGCACTGTCTTACTCTGTCTCGTAGATAGTTATGCTTAAAATTGTAAAATGTTTTATTTCTCGTCTTACGGTAATATTGATAGCTGTCTTTCTAAGAATCAATATCAATTCTTTTTCGTTCAAATGGTATGCCTCTCGTATTAAGTGTTAATATTTTCCATTAGGCCCATATATATACTTTTATAATGAAACTTGTAAGCTACAGAATTTAAAAGTTTCGTAATGTCATAATTTATTTACATTGCTGTACAGGTGAAATATTTGAGTTCGTTTTAACAAAAATACACCTTTCACAGAATACACATGGTAGTGATGTTGTGCCAGTATCCAAGGCAAGTTTGAAATCGCCTTTGGCATAAACTTCGTACTGAAATAAATTTAATTATTTTCAAAAGTTAGACTACAATTGAAACTCAGTCTAATATTGTTAACTATAGACAAGTAGTATCAGTAAATTTGTAAATTTCTAAAATTTATATTCTGGCAATTTTTATTATACTTTTCAAGAATTAAAAACTAATTATTCGCGGACAATTTTAAAATGACCGTAACATAATAACTAATTTGCTTATGGCAGGCGTTCTACATCTCGTAGGTTTTAGGCGTTAATCAACTCCCGCGAGCGATTGTTTATAAAGAGAACTTTTTTTTGTTTTTCTTCGCCACTAATTTAAGTATCAGATTCTTTCTAACGGTGCCTTTTAATTACAAGAATTATGCAATATGTTAAAGCAAAATGCGTTTTGCAATACTTCACGTTTTCATTGTTGCAAAACATGTCATAATTGTTGCAAAGAATTCCAAATTTATTTTAGGAATGTTAAAAATGTCTTTCTTTCCCTTGTCACTTACCCTACAGAATATTCGTCATTCTTGCTATCCACGATAGACTGAAAAGCCTGTCTTCTTCTTATTCTGATAGTTCCTATCCGCTTCGGATGTTGGATATCACACAGACTATTTTAACTTTCTGAACTGTTGCACGGAATAAGTCAGTTGTATTCATGCCAAACCAGGTCTTTAAATTTCCCAGCCATGCTATTCTCGGTCGCACCACCCCTCTCTTTCCGAGTACTTTTCCCTGTAGTATGGACTGCAATAAGTAAAATCTCTGTTCATTTCTCATGAGATATCCCAGATACTAAACCTTTCTTATCTTTACTGTGTTAATAACATTCCTATCTTTCTTTATCTTTCTAAGAACTTCAACATTAGTTATATGTGCTGTCCATAAAACGCTCAGTATTCTACGATAAAGCCACAATATGAAAGATTCCAACTTTTTAGTCGTGGCTTCAGTCAAAGTCCAAGATTCTACACCGTAGAAGAGGACCGAGAATACGTAGGAGCGAAATAGTCTCATCTTTGTGTTTATTGTTAAATCGTGACTTTTGAATAAACTGCTCATTCTAGTATACACTGCTCTTGCCTGTTCAATTCTGCTCTTTATTTCTTGAGAATGGTCCCATAGTTAATTGACTATACCAAGATATGTTAACTGGCTTACACGTTCAACTAGCCTTTGGTTTATATTAAGGTCGCAGATTGTGAACTTGTTCACAGATACAATAATTAGCTTCGTTTTATTAACACTGATGTCTAGACCATAACTACGGCTGCTTTCTGTCACTCTATTCATTAGTTGTTGGAGTCCCTGTAAGCTATCTGCGAATATGACGGTATCATCCGCATAACGTATAAAAAGGCTTTGATAATCTAAAATTCCAAAGTCTTAATGATATCTGCTAACTCGCCCTGTGCGAGTGTTAGTGATGATGAGCGGTCCATGTAGGAAGAAAAACTCTTTCCCGATTAATACTTACGTTGGATTTGTTAAAGATTCAAACGAACCATATTGTTATTATCAATTTATTCTATGATTAATTTTCCGTTATTATTTAATTGATTGTCACTGACGCTATAATAATTCTACCTGTGCCGTTAGCGTGTCTAATATTTTTAAGTTTTTCGTTGGCCATAACACATGTGTTGTATATGCGTCACTACTATCTCAAACATTAAAATTAATTAATCTAAGCTATAATGACCGTGTCTTTTATTTTACTTAAAAAATAGTGTCTGCGAATTTTTATAAATAATACAAAAATTCGTAAACCACCGTGCCTTAAGTACATAGAAGTTCACCTTAATTGTAGTAAACTCATTTGAAGGGAATAATAAAGAAAAACGTAACCGTATGGACTTGATGATGACAACGTTTAAATAATTATTGGATATAAAGTTTAAACAACAAAAGCAAACAAAAGCCTTGTATAAATAGCCGTAATCAGAGCTATTAGTATACAACTACAAGATTTGCACAGTAAGTCGAGCATTTCCATAATACCAAGTGCACTACGAAAAATCTTCGGTGTAAATTGGTGACGCGCCATTGTATGTAGCAGGTAACTACAAGTTACGTCTACATCTACATCTACAACTGTATTCCAACCGCCCAAGAGGTCATCCACGGACAAAGCTGGAAACATTGTGCGTAGATAGAAGGACATAGTGATCCTGTCTTCCAACAACTTGTACAACAACATCGCGCCAGAAGAATGAAAAAAAATTTAGCCAATGAACTTAACGTTGAGTAAAACAGAAGAATTCTGGACGAATTCCATTACGCAAATGTGAAAAGTTAACAACTAGTTTGCTTCGGCTAGTCCTTATTTGAGGCAATTTAGTCGCATCCAAGCGGCTGAAATAAGATTTCTCAGGCACGTGGCAAGGTATCATCCATCATATCCATGATCATCAAAGAAACACAGATATACGGCAGGAAATGAATATTATGAGTATACTCGAGAGGATCACCTAGTATCGGCTGAATTGATGAGAACGTCTTTGCCGAATGGAGGACTGCCACATCCCCAAACAACTATGGAACTATAAGCCGAGGGGACGAAGAGGTGTGGGACGTCCGAGGAAGCGCTGGAGTGACTAGCTCTAACCTTTGCCTATTTGAGACCGGAACAAACCATCCTTGGTTTAATCCTTGAAGGTGATGATGATTAACTTATTAGTTTGCTTATTAACAATTAATAAGTAAAGAGTCAAAAACCACGCTCTACAAGACCTTGAACAGACCAGTTCTGATATATAGCTCGGAATGCTGGGTGCTAAAAAACTAGATGAGCAGAAACTATCCGTGTGTGAGAGGAAGGTACTGAGGAAAATCTATGGCCCTGTGAAGGAAAACGACATTTGGAGACGACTGCATAATTGAGAGTTGTACGAAAGGTTTAAAGACCTTCCGATCGTGCAATTGATACAAATTAAAAGATTGCGTTGGGCCGGACATATGCAGAGAATGGCGGAGGATAGAATCCAAAAAAAAATCATGAATTATTTGCCGATAGGAAGGAGAAGGAGAGGAAGACAGCGTACAAGATGGCTGGAACAGGTTGGTAAAGAGGCAGTGCGGCTGGGTGCAGCAAACCGGTGGACATTGGCCTGGAGTAGAGACCAGTGGGGACGATTTCTTTTGGAGGCCAGGGCCCGGACTGGGCTGTAGCGCCGAGGATGTATGTATGTATTAACAACTAAAATAGCTTATAAAAATCATTGTTCATTTTAATTACTGTTGTAAGTAAATAATAGAGGAAGAGTTGAATATTTGAGTCGCGCTCGTGCGCACACACCCACAAATAAACAAATTTGTAAATTTCCTTCGCATCAGAGATACACGTGCACTGCATTACAGTGCGCTGTCACAGCTGTATGCAGAACAGGTTACCACTTATTTATCATCAATAATATTTAATCGAACCGTCAATTCTACAGCGTAAAAAAAATGTTCCAGTTGACTTGCTGTGGTGTGAGGGAATACCACATTAAATTTCACTGTATTGCGTAGTACGAATTGTCCGGATGCCATATCATTTATCAATACTGTTGGATTATTGGTATGCAGACATGTGAGAGATGTAATGCGGAATATTGCCTGATATGCGCACGCAATACGTTTGCCCTGTTTTGTCTTATAGAGTTTATATCGTATGAACTGTGTGAGTTTCCTTTGTGTTAAATTAGGCCTACACCTAGGCCTATATACGTTTTGCCTCAAGGAAATCTCTGAACTGAATTCAAACTCACCTAAAATTCACCCAAGTCGCTTGACATTACACGGCGTTCTAAGTGGTGGCATGGCACCCGAGGGATTTGGAAACCCTTACTAACACACACACACACACACACACGCGCGCGCGCGCAGCTGGCCCGTAAGACTTTGGTATGATTCACCGACTGTGGCGTCCACTACGTAACTGCAACTTTTTTTCTATATATATCAGCCACCTGAGGACCACATACCAATTTGAATTCTTTATTCCTTGTTCTTTTGTTTTTCTCCAATATTTTTTCATCTTTTCAATATGCCTCTTCTTCCTGTCTTCAGTCCACTTTGAACCTGCGATTTTCTTTCTCCTACCATTTTTAACACTTTTGTCCGAAAAACGTCTCTTTCAATTGCTTCTTCTCCGTTTACATTATTTTTTCTAAATCCTTTTAGACTTCTTTAATCTAACTTGATGTTGACTTTTTCCACAACAGTTATTTGAAGATCTACCTATTGTTGTCTATTCTATATCCTCCTCCTCCTCCTATGGCGCTACAGCCAAGTCGGGCCCTGGCCTCCACCAATCTCCGCCTCCAGTCCACTCTATCCACTGCAACCCTCCTCCAGTTTCATATCCCCATGTCTCTCGCGTCCTCTACAATGCCATCTTCCCACCTATTCCTCGGTCTACCTCTAGGTCTCGTTCCCACCCATATACCCAGCAAAGCCCTCTTGGGCTTTCTGCCATCCTCCATTCTCATAACATGTCTGGCCCAACGCAATCTTTGTATTCTTATAAAATTTGAGACTGGTATCTCTTTATATTTTTGATACAGTCTATTCTATATAAAGGTCCAAAAAATAATAGTCTTCTTTTTCTCATTGTTTTTCTTATATTTCCTATACTTTGATAATTATATTTCATCATTATTTCTTAATTTCCAACCTTCTGAAGCTTGTCGTGGACATAATATTTTCCTAATAATTCGTCTTTCCAATATTTCTAGTTTGTCTAAATTATAATTCAATGCTAGATATTCACTTACATATAGGCATTCTGGCCTCACTACTGTGTAACTGAAAACTCTTATAATACGAATTCTTTAACAAATGAGCTTAGCATATTTGAAATCTCTTTACATGTACAACTAAGTCTAATTCAATATTCAGTTTAGCTTTAGAAATTATAACAAATTTTCTAAGCAACGCTATTTTTTATAAGAATATTTTATTTCTACACAGACAAAAAATTACTATGTATTTTTAAAGAAAATTACTTTAAAAATTATCTTGTTGTTGCATCCTCTTCGTTCACTTATTAATTTAATACTATATATATACTTTCACTTATGAACTTACTATTGTCACTTCCCAAACGTTTCAAGATGTTGTTTCTCTTCTTCAGTGGGTTGAGTACTAATTGTCGATTACAGAATAACCGTTACGGAATGGAGTGTGTGGTGGGGGTTGATGGTGGGAAGGGGTTGGCGCTGAGGTTCGAATTATGTGTGTGGATCAGTGTGTCAAATAGTGTATGTGATTTGTAATGTATCTGTTCATTTAATATGTTGTTACACACTACAAACCAAACATCTACAACGGACTTCCTATAAAAGTTGGTCTGAAGTGGACTTGTAGACTGACTCCAACAATCTTCCACTCTGTAAGTTTGCTCCATCCACTCACGTTTTCTCTCTTCCGTTGCATTGTTCATAGAAAATATTTTATAGTTTTTGAGCCTCAACTACTGGGTGGGTTGCAGGTGGTTCACAGCGAATATTTCATTGGTATTGGTAGAGAGCTGTGAATAAGTCTGCGTCAAATATGCAACGTCCAGGGACAACTTGACACCATCGGGAGTGTATACTGGGTTACTGGCAGCGTTATCACTTCATTTAAACGGCCATAAACTATATGACGACGCTGTGACGTAGGAAGAAATTCCCGGCTGCTAATAAGAACTACCCTATACGGTTTTGTGTGGTGAACTTTTGGGTTTCGCAACGGTGGAAGAGAACACGCCGGCATCAGATCAAGTGGTAGGCCAGATTCAAAGTGTAGGAGAAGCAACCGACCTAAGAGAGTAAAATCTTCTCTTCTTCTTCTTCTTCTTCTTCTTCTTCTTCTTCTTCTTCTTCTTCTTCTTCTTCTTCTTCTCCTCCTCCTCCTCCTCCTCCTCCTCCTCCTCCTCCTCCTCCTCCTCCTCCTCCTCCTCCTCCTCCTCCTCCTCCTCCTCCTCCTCCTCCTCCTCCTCCTCCTCCTTCTTCTTCTTCTTCTTCTTCTTCTTCACCTCATGGAGTAAGCACTTTGCCTGTTCTGTCTTCACATATTATCTCTCCATGTAACTCTCGGTCTTCCTACAGCTTTTGTACTAAAAGATCTATATTGAAACGTAAACCTTAGGTAGTCGTCCATCCTCCATTCCATTCTGTCCAGATAGTGTAACCATGCCGTGCGATATGTCTACATCGTTTGGTAGTTTGTCCGTCAAATCCATCCAGTTTTTTACTGTGAAAATTTCGAATAAATAATTAATCTGAAAGAGTAACCAACAGCCCTTCGCAGAGGGTGACGTGACAGGACTGCTGTCTTATGGCTTAAGTGTAGCCAACATGGGTACTATCCCCACATGAGGGGTTGCTCTATCAGCTCATCTCTGACCGTTAGAGTGTTCACCCTTGTTACCCCGGAAACGGGTTTCCATACAATCCCTGGAGGTTAGCGATGAGATATCCATACGGATTTTTAATGCAAAGGTTTCTCCTTCCCTTCTGCATCCTATTCGGTTGTCAAATGATAGGTCATCCGCCTTTAGGAGAAATTTATAACCACACGAGCAAGAGAGTGTCCTAACCTCTAAGTAGAGGTGGGACAGCTTAGACCGGCTGTCGCTCGGTCTGCAGAGCTGCGTTAGCCGCCCCTAGGCGTCGCCCATCCTCCACCCCGAGGAGGTGCGGTTGGATATTTCCCTTCATCGAGGGACGGGACCATAAGGCTTTACACGTCGTCTCCAGTCTCCTGTACTCCAGTACAGGGAGAGTAAAGTCTGACAAAGAATTGGACATCGCGAAATCCCTTAAGGTGGCAATCCCATAACCCGCCTGCTAAGAACAAGTCGGTGCCCTGAGTCAGTAAATACGCAAGGTATTCATGGGCATCCAATGGTATTAACATTTTTTAGTTTTGATTAGAATGTTGTAAGAATCTATCTTTAGTGGCACCCACGTCATATTCACCGTGGTAACGTATAATTATAACCAGACAATTTGTAATGGAATTATAACCAGTAAAATTATAATTATCTGCTCATTTTCACTAGATGAGCGCGAGCGTGGCTACTACTGATTACTAATGATTGAAACTTCATAGCCTATATTGATCTGTGTTCACGGCGTATGCACTTCAGAATCACATGTCATATCAAATAATCCAACGTTTCCAGGTAACAGGGAAAAGCTTATTTCGTATTAATTAATTTTGTCACCGACGTATTAATTAATTCTGTAATTTTGAGGTATTCTATTTCATGTTATGTGTTACATTGTTGCAGGTAGTAAAATTAAACAGCGCCTTAAACCAGAGATCAAATTCACAATAATTTATTCCCACGCTCAGTTTGAATTATTCACATTTGACTAATTATTTCCTGACTTAATTTCTCTGCCATCTCTGACCATAGTACTTCCGACCGTGTTTAAGGTAGAGGCGGCACTAACATAATCTGTTCCCCACTCTTTTTATAGGTATAATTTTATGCTTTAAACTTATCCCTAATGTTTGTGTTCAACTATGTTTTAATAAGTTTACAAAGTATTGTGAAAACTTTTGTGAACTCTCAATATACTTGAATAGCCTATTGTGTTTTTGTACAAAAATTTCTTGTACACCAAAGTGTTAATTACATTTTGTGATAGTTTTTCTACGTTTGGTACAATCTCATGTCACCAAGTAAAAGAAGGAAGGTCTATACGTAACAATATTAAAATGTATGTTCTACTTATGGCGATGTAAGTTTAGATTTGTGCGACAACTGATTCTGATTGGTGGACGTTAATGAGAACAAAATTAGCAGAGTCCATACGAAATCAAAACACTTAATTGTATGGTGTGGCCACTGAACTCTTCAATCCTACTGGACACAAATTATTAAAACTGACGTATATCGAAAATTTAGCCCACTGAAAGTTGGCAAGAAAGAAACAAATTGACGTAAGTTACTGTTGTGCTTACAATATTTTTAATATATTTGTATTTATTTTTTACCATAATTATAAAACTCGTGTACGTTTGAAAAGTATTATACGTGAGAAGCTTAGACATAACGTAACAAAATTATATTATTGAGCGATAATTAAACTTTTTTTTTTGTTACGATTAAGAAAGTTTATTTCGGCACGCAATCCACGTTTTGCTATTTTCATTTATTCTACTAGACTTTCACTCTTTTACTTCTGATCTTTCTTTCTTTTTCTGTGATTCAATTGTTAATATTCTGTTCCATCTTTTATTTCTCTATTAATTTTGTTGTTGTTAATCCTGTCTTCAATCACTTCATTGTCTATATTTTGGATCTGTACTTGGTCTTTCTGCACTTTCTTGTGAAAATAAAATAATTTTGTTTTTACATTTCTCAGATATTCAAATATCTTTTTTGTTCTTTTACTTTTCATTTGAAATATATGTCTACACAATATTAATCTTCTCTTCCGTGTTTTTGTGGAAAGTCAAGAGAAAGTTTTCCAATACCTTCATTTGAACTCAATATAAATATATATAAAACGTCTTCTTAAATTTTTGATAAATACTAAATAAATATTAGTTTTTTAATATTCTTTTTTCTCCTCTTAATATCCTTTTTGTGTGAAAATACTCAAAAATATAGCATTATATTATATAATTTTCATAAAAGATAATCTTGTTTTGAAAAAACGTGTTACTCAATAATGAAAATAATACAACAAAATTGTTGCTTTTTATAAGTATTATAATAGCACACACGCGCGCGCAAGATATGTTATAAATGTTATTTTCAACTCTCAGTAAATAGGATGTAATCATGTTTTACTGAGATGTTTTTATTGACTTCATTCTTGTATCGGAGAGAATTTATTTTAATTTGTGTGTGTTGCAGAAGTGTATGTTTTAATTTAACCGAGATCGGGCACGACAGAATACACCAAACATCTACAAATCACCTTTTTATTGTCCAAACACTTATCGTAACTCGCGCATAACTGCCGTAATTCTCTGTTATGCTTTAACTGCGTTTGATTTATACTGATCGTTATTTGAATCATGGGCCAACATGCTACTGCGAATTGGGCCAGTATATGGCCAGCGTTTTATATTGCCGGCCATTTAAAAAAATGTGTATTGTTTTCCCTATTATTTGTAGTTCTGCCTTTTTAATTGTGCCACACTTTCTCTGCTTCAGAAGTTTTACAAAAAATTTAAAGCAAAATCCACGTTGAACAGATTATTTTATAACCGAAAATTAAGCGTTTTCTTTCAAACCGCTTTGCAATAATAGTTGCTGTTACTATTCTCCAGGTAAAGATACAGAATAAAGCGAGGGTTGCACACCAGGACGATAGGAATTTCATGAATGGTGTCTTTTGAATGCGCGATTATTAACTTCAGATTTTTTCTGCACAGCAATGTGCTATTAACTTTTCAAATAAGAAAAGTGCTATGACACAACTAGAATTTCAAATTATCTACTGTTGGGGGTGGCTGGACTCCCCATTTTCCTCAGGCCAAATGAGAAATTCTGGACTCTTTCGATATAATTTTATAAATACATTTTATAAGTTCTTTGCGTCTCAATGTTTTTATTAAACACACCGACATGAAGTATAAGAGTTTAAAAAATAAGAAAAAGTGCTGATTTCAAATCATTTCATTTTGATTAATGTTTACTCAAATTACATCATTACAAATTTTAATAACTCTTACACAATAAATGAGTCTTTTTTAAAATGAGTATTCTGAAACATTCGGTTTTATTACTCCCTGGCAGTTAAATTTGAAGGTCCTGTTCCAAGAACGTTGTTTTAAGGGACTTATGGTTTATGTTGAAGTATGTTACTCGTCACGTAAAATCCAGAAATAAAATATTCTGATTTTTCCGAACTGAAGTTAAGAAACTGTTAGTTTACCAGAAGAAAGACGAGAGTTCAAATCTTAGAGATATTAGACTGGAACAGTCGTGACGTGGACAGCCCTGTAACGGGAGTTCGTCCGGGAAAAGATAAAGGTAGATTAAAAGACTCTATCTTCGTTTCATGACACGTGCAAAATTATTTTTCTTTTATGTTGCAAGTACGTACGTTATTTTACAAACCGTTTTGAATGATTGTCATTATTTAGGCTACTTAACTATATTCAAAATACTGTAATTTATTTTTACAGTTATTTCGAAGCCTTATTCTAACAAACGCAACTGGAGAAATATTGGCCTACTTTAAGCACGCCTATTATGAACTTTTGGTCAAATTTTAAATAACTGCGGTACGAGATTCATCTGCTGATCTTCCCCGCAGTTACACAAGTGTTTTGAGAAGATATATGTTTCATCAGGCTTAATCGTGAACTCCTCACGTGAAGATGACGTTCTTGTCACATACTGGTATTTAAACAGCAGACGAAGTATTGAGTGCATTCCTAAATGTAACAAATGTACGCCGCAGTTACGAAATACTTGCAAAAAACTATCTTGGTACCAAGAAAAGTTACAAAATTTTACTATATGGGCCCTGTGAGCTTGTGACAATTTTATTGAAACAGATTTACTTAATTTAAATCGCACAAGAAATTTTATAAGTACTTATGTAAAATCTACATTGACGAATAATGTGTAAAAGTAATAGTAAGTTTTATTATTTTACAGTATTATAATTATGCTTTTTCAGCGTACCGTGTCACTTACTAAATAATTATATAATTACCTTTATATGATCCACTTGTGTGACACTAATTATCAGATCATAATCCTTTACCAGTCGTGTGGCGATCGCGGTTTGCGTGCACGCATGCGAGTGCTCCGGCCGTTTATGGTTTAAAAATTTTATATAACGACATAACCACAATCGTGGTTTCAACCTTGTGCAATTTATTTAAAGTTTTATTAGTTTATCTGAAGATGGGACTTTGTGCCCGAAACGCGTCATAAAAATTGACGAAACTTAGTGTCACACAAGTGGATCATATAAAGGTAATTATTTTACAGTACTTCAATGAAATTTATTTTATACCAGTATGTAATTTTCTTCAATTTAATATCTTTAACTACAACAAAATTACAAATGTTTCAAGTTTTCAATTTACAGTACGTATATTGCAAGTTTTTAGTCTTAGTAAACAGAAATGTAATTTAATAACGTATTTGTTAATATTTCCATTCTCCGCGTTACCAGGCCGTGTCGCATGCCAGTCAGTAAACCACAGTACTGTGGCTAAGGCTGTGGTTTACTGACTGTAGAACTTTGTCAGTGTTTCAGTCCTTTAAGAACTGAAGATGGCCACCGATGGAATAGCTGAAACGTTTGCTGTCACCAGTATCGGACCACGGCGGTGATATCACGAAAAATGAAAATATCAGCAACTACGACGCCGGAAGTAAAAGCGTAAGGAAACAATTAATGTGGTGTGTTTAAGACTTTCAGGACTAAGAAACAGCTGACAAAGTATAACACACGATGTCTTCAAGTACTTATATAATAATTATAGCACTATTTCTTAGAAAATACATAATTATATCGTAGGATATTGTTTATGTGGTATTGTCACCCGCAATGTTGTCTGCTTATTATACAAATGAGCTTAACGAGTAAGTCACAAAAATATTTCAAAAATTCCACTTGTCAGTATTGTTATGACCGTCTACTCCATCGTCGTAGGTACAGTAGAAACAAAATACAAGACACCAATTAAGTCACAATCATCAACTATAATTATCACAATTAAACAGTTTGTAATTAACAACAGTCTCTTACAACAAACCAAATAAAAATTGTTCACACGCAATAAAATGTCAACTAATATAAAACACAATTGTATTACAATTATACCGTCCGATTGTAAAACACAACACTTCACTAATAACCATTTGAAAACACACAGTAATATAGCCGATAATAACTGAAAACTAAGGCCGCTGACGCCTTGTATTTATACGACGTTCACAGACCAGAACATTTGAAAGTACGCGTTATTTCTAAACTACGACGTAATTAATTGCGGCCATAACACAGTCCGCTCGGCTGGCGGCGTCCAGAAAAGACTCGCGGGCGCATGTTGAAATCACGTACGCCACAACATTTAGCCGTATTCATCTGGATTCATCTGGAACATTCGATAAACACGTAGATTGTTCTGTAATGTCGAAACTCTGCCCCTCCTTAAACCTGTTCGTCCCGAACTCGCAAACCGTCTCTGAAGTAATACTTAGCCAGGCGATCTAGGTGGACGACCTTGAACGTTCGCTGTCCTTCCTGTTGAATCCGATAAACAACATCGTTGATTCTTTTTTTCACAGTGTAGGATCCTTCCAAGTTAGTCTGAAGCTTAGGTGAGCGACCACGACGACGGCGCTTCGGGTTGAACAACCAGACCTGATCTCCTTCTTGGAAACCTATACTATTGCTGCGAATGTCATACCATTTTATCACTGGCAATCTTCAGCCGTCCTCTTATCAAGCGATTCATTTATCGCAGTTGGTTTTCTAATGGCGAAGAATAGTTCTGTGGCTCTTGGGACTGAGTCTCAGGTGATCCGAACATCAAGTCCCCAGGAAGACGAATCTCCCGCCCAAACACCAATTTCTCTGGGGTCGTGCCGGTTGTGTCGTGTATTGATGACCTATACGCAATGAGGGATAGTGGTATACGTTGGTCCCAGTCTGTTTGGTTCTCGTCAACAACTTTCGAAAGATGCTGCTCAAGTGTCCTATTGAATCTCTCAACCATCCGTCCGACCGAGGATGCAGAGACATTGTCCTGGTCTTTCGAATTCCGAGTAGACGGCATAATTCTGTAAACACTCCTGATTCGAAATTTATCCCTTGATCCGTATAGATTTCCATAGGGGCTCCATAACGGCAACAGAAACTAACTCCTTTGCCACAGTGGTAACCTCCTGATTTTTAATTGCGTAGGCTTCCACCCACTTAGTAAAGTAGTCACCTACAACCATGATGTACTGGTTTCCATCGTCAGTAACTGGGAATGGTCCAGCAATGTCTATGGCAATTCTCTCGAAAGGCAGTGCAACATTATACTGTCTCATTTTACCCCTGCTTCTGGTTTGTGGACCTTTGCTTGCAGCACATATTTCACACGTCCCAACCCATTCCTCCACGTCGTGGCGAAGATGAAGCCAATAGAATCGCTTCTCGCTTCCGTATTTTGTCAAGGGTTTTGTTAACGCCAAGATGGCCTCCAGACGTTCCATCATGCATCTCCTTCAAAACAGACTGCACTTTACTTCGGGGAACTATCAACTGCATGACCACGTCTCGTCCATCTGCACTTTCCCAAGCGCTTTTCAGCAATCCGTTTTCTAAGGTAAGAGATTCCCATTGTGGCCAGTAGCCCTTCAGCACTTTGGAACCATGGCAGATATCTTGCTAATCCGGGCGGCGACCTTCCTCTTTTGCTGTCAAGATCGGTGCAATGTCTTCATCAGGCGTCTGTGCTTGTGTTGTGTCTGTGTCGTCCAGCCGTCTGTCAGCAAATCTACAGTGATGGCTTGAACATGTTTGCTTGAGTTTTGTTCTTCCTTTCTGTGGGAATGTCAGCAGTCTTCCGGTCACGGTCTTCGTGATCGGCCATCTGCATTACCATGCAGGCGCCCCTGCAGATGTTGTACCTTGAAGTTGTACTCTTGCAGACCTTCGAGCCACCATGCCAACTGTCCTTCTGGATTTTTAAATGTTAAGAGCCATGCAAGCGCGGCATGGTCGGTACGTAGTGAAAACTCTCTCCCATAGAGGTATTTATGGAAATGCTCCAAAGCTCTGACAATTGCCAACAACTCTCTCCTTGTAACACAATAATTTCTCTGTGATTTAGAAAGCGTCTTGCTGTAATACACTATTAGTTGTTCTTCACCGTTCTGGGCTTGAGACAAAAGTGCTCCTAGACCAGTATTGCTTGCGTCTGTCTATGATGTACTTCCCTTCCGAAGCTGGAAACGCGAGAATTGGCTGGGAACATAATGCAATCTTCAAAGTCCTAAATGCTTGGTCACACTCTCTCGACCACTGGAAGTTTCGTTTATTTTCTGTTAGCTCATGTAGTGGTTTAGCAATAGTAGCGAAGCCTTTCACGAAACGTCTGTAATATGAGCATAACCCCAGGAAATTCCTAACTTCGTGTTTACTCTTCGGCACAGGCCACTCTCTTACGGTGTCTACTTTATTAGGATCCATGCTAACACCCGCTGCCGAAACCAGATGGCCCAGATACTGTACTTCCTTCTGGAATAGGGAACACTTCTTCGGGCTCAGCTTCAGTTGTGCACCGTGAATTCTAGTTAGAACCTCCTTAAGGTTTTCCAAATGGTCTTTGAAAGTCTTCCCAATCACTATGACATCGTCTAAGTAAACAAGGCAAGTTTTCCATATCAGGCCTTGGAGTACCAGGTCCGTCAAAAATGTTGCTGGTGCATTAAAGAGTCCAAATGGCATGACGATAAATTGGAATAAGCCACTTGGGGCCGAGAAAGCGGTCTTTTCCTTGTCTTCTTGAAGAATACGCACTTGGCAATATCCATTATTCAGGTCCAATGTGGGAAACCACTGTGCTCCAGACAGCGTGTCGAGTGTAGCATTTAAGTACAGATGAACGGTATAGGATATAGAAGACTACCTTGAACTATTTTGTTGAAGGTCAGCTAAGAACGATGAACTAATCCACACATTGCCATATATATTCCGTATTCCTTTGAAAGTAATTCGTTGAGTTTCCCCACGTCTCCTATGTAATATCTTCAAAAAAACCTACTTGCAGTGTATTTATTTAAAAATATTATATATTTCGGAATAATATAAACCTCGTTAAATCTCCGAGAGAGGTCAAACCAAGGCTGTACTCATAAATATGACTCAGAAGCTTGGAATTTAGAAAAGCAGAAAAGACAAAGCTTGAGACTTTGAAGATGTGGTGCTGAAACCGATTTGCAGAAGACACATAGCTTAGGCTATGTAATGATATATCGGTGGTCATCGTACAAAACAATGATGTTCTTCTTTACATTGTGTCACTAAAGGGGTGATAAGTTTTAAGTTTAAAATCACTGTCTCCGCCAATCGCAATCTTTTATATTTTTTTTTTGCGGTGAATGTAAATTATTACAAATGTAGAGGAAATGTCGCAAAAAAAAACAAAGAAACACATGATATAAAGATAAAACCATAGAATATGAAAGAGATGTCGTCCACAAAATGAGAACTATATGTGAGAAGACAGAATTAATATGGAAAGTAAAAAGGTTAATCGGTACTTTTTTTGTTACGAAAGAGCATAAAACAGTTCGTGGAAAAGTTTCAATAATGGATAGTACCATGTGCTATGGGTTGAGGTAAAAATGACCAGTTGTTCGTAAACGTTCTCCGACTGACAATTAAATATTTACCGGCTTCGATGACAATAATCCCGCGCAACGTAGCCTAAAATACCGAGTCGCCTGTGTGTCAATGGGACGTAACCTGCAGAATAGAAAATATTTACTTTTTAAACCAATGATAAAGAACCGATAAGCATTTTTAAAGTAAATAATTTTACAAGTTGACATAACATCAACAGTAATTGCAAACTATATACTGAACTGTATTTGATAATGTTAAGATGACAAACAATTTGTTAAAGTTATTTTGAATGTTCATCCTCTTCATTCACAGCACTTAATGAATATTAATTGCTACACTTTCACATGTGAAACTTACTTTGTTTACTTTCCTCGTACGACGTTTCAGCTTGATGTTCGCCTTCCTCAGTGAGGAATCAATGATACAAACACGGACATAGACATATACAACAAAACAAGAGTATACAAATTAAACTGCAACGATTGTAATAGTTTCTATATAGGCCAGACGGGAAGATCTTTTTCTTCAAGAATTTCTAAACACCTAAAAGCTTTATCCAGCAACAACATACACTCCGCGTTCGCCACACACATACAGACAAAAAAACACAGCTACACCAACATAAAAAATAATCTCGAGATCCTACACTACTTACCTAAAAGTCGAAAACTTAACACAGCAGAACAATACGAAATACACAAACACTACACAATACAACCAGACAACATACTTAACGACCAATTACACTTTAAATCACACGCACTCTTTGACACAATTATACACAAAACATACAATAATTCGGAATCCCGCGCCAACACCCTTCCACCTCAACACCCCCCCCAAACCTACCAACTAGAAAAAACCGTTACAAGTTCCGGACATTCTGTATCATACCTCGCTGAAGAAGGCGAACATCACGCTGAAACGTCGTACGACGAAAATAAACAAAGTAAGTTTCACATGTGAAAGTGTAGCAATTAATATTAAATTTGTTAAAGTTTTTACAGATAAGTACCTTTTTACTTGCTTTCCGTATTGTAACTCCATTCATGTTATTCTCGTGTTATGTATTTCAGAAAATTTCTTCCATTTTTAAATAGAGTTTTGACTACTTAAAAATTAGGAATCTATTAAAAAAGTTTAAAAATCTACTAAAAAAATTAGGAATATATTGAAAAAGTCCTCAAACAATAGGAATTTTTTACACTGAAAATAATACGAGGTATGTTAAAACAAAAGAAATATTCGTGTAGCACGTCCACCAGCGCATAAAGTGAGCTGCGCATTAGGCCTTAGGGCCTACTGCTAGCGACAGGTTTTGACGCCGGTATGGCGTTTTCTTCATCCCGTCATGATCATCTATCAGTCTTCGAGCTACACACGCTGTAGAGGGCACGTGCACACGCCTTCCGGCGGATTTATAACCAAGTGAAAATGAAGATCTTAACACAACGTGTATATATACAATTTTACTGCTAACTTTGTAAAATATTTACAGAGAAATTTCCATTGCATACCAAAATTGTTATTACCATTTGCATTGGTACGCAGTTCCTGAACGATTTCAAAACGGGTCTCTTTCTCATCGTCAGTCAGTCAACAAACATAGGAAGAATTTTTTAGTGATACGATACAGTTAAATTTTTCTATCAAAATTTAGTTTTACGATCTTCATTGGATGTGCATTCTTTTAGAAAATCTTGGCAGTTAAACAGTGTTTTACAATTACCACACCACAAACTCTCTTCCCATGATCTTCAACATCGCTTTGATCTACACCGACCATTGTTTTTGCCCTCTTTAAAAATTCTTAAAATAATCGTTACGCCTTGCAGGCCTTCGCATAGTCTTAGTTCAACAACCAGAAGGTCTCTGTAAAGTTTTAACCTAGTTTTTCCGCACAGTTTCACACGCACACGTTGTACTTGGAGGTGTTTCTTAATCGCTTTTTCACTAATCTGCCGGCCAACGTGCGCACGTCCCCACTCAATCTGATATACTCAAAGACTGTTGATGATAACAGAACAGATTAAATGACAGTTTGTTGTCAAAAACTGTCGATAGGCGCGCTCAAATTTGCAGCGCGTTGTTTGTGCGGGTTGATATGGTATTCAAAAAGTTCTGTCTTCTTTTTTTGACACCTCGTATAGCCCTACTGCTGAGATATGCCAAACCTTCGACATAAACATGAACATTTATCTTGATTCTGGTACGCGTGGTGGCAACCACAAAATAAATGTTTTACCTAGATAGAGTGCTACCGACTCGGATCACAAATTTTTATTGATAAAAATTATAAATTTTTACCTGATGGCCTAAACTAAATTTCGGCCACGTAAATCGATACTCACTACACTGGACGATAACACACGTTTTCTTGTAGGTACTCAGTTGTCCAGTTAATACCATACGCAATATATATCGACCGTATTCGTAATAATACAGTATCTGAGTGGGAGCAGCATAAATAGTTTCATTCCTAATTGTGTGTACAAACTGTAATGATAATAACAAAGTGGGGGTTAAAAGGTTGTTATCACCAGTGGCGGATCTAGGTTGTCCTGCGCCCGGGGCAAGAATAATATTAGCGCCCCCCCATATTTTTTGTTTTTGGTTAATTGGCATAATATATTTACCACACACACACACACACACACACACACACACACACACACACACACACACACACACACACACACACACACACACACACACACACACACACACACACACACACACACACACACACACACAAATGACCGGGAATATGAAGTTGAACGTAAGTGTAACTAACCTAAAAACAGGCATCTAGCAAAACTAAAAGCTCCAATTTACTATTAATAATGAATTTAGGTGAGGTATCGTTGGCTGTACCTCGGAGCAAATCACTATTAAAATAACAATTATATAAAAAAAGGAGAAAATAGAGATTCCACGACCCCGTATTTTATTTATTGGATGCCCGGGATCCGCGAATTCTAATTTTTTGTTTTATTAGGAGAAATTAACAAGATGAATTAAATTAAATGTATTTGTTCTTGGGAAAATTGATTTTCTATCTATGGCTTTTTAACAATGGTATGTTTTGGTGAAGGTCGCTGAAGATTTTCAATACTTGATTTTAGCTTCTGATAAGGGATCACGAATGTTTCGAAACGTTAAGAAATTTTTTCATTTTTATAAAAATTGCATAATGTGACTATGCATAATGTGCTACTACACCTTCCCGTAACATTAGTACTAAACTGTATATTTACTAGTTTACGCGGTGTCGGTGTAGAATTTCCGATTCCTTATAAAAATAATCGAGTCATAAAAATCGAATCGAATCAACCACAGTTGAATTTGCCGCCCGGGGCAAGGGCCCCGGCTTGCCCCCCCCCCTAGATCCGCCACTGGTTATCACTCACAGCTTCTGAGGACGATACCAGGTTCTAGGGTCTGAAACGTCAAGCGAAAAATATTGCGACAAAAATCTCTCTCTCTCTCTCTCTCTCTCTCTCTCTCTCTCTCTCTCTCTCTCTCTCTCTCTCTCTCTCTCTCTCTCTCTCTCTCCCACCCACTCTCCTCTCTCCCTCTCTTTATTTATGCACCTAAGCATTCAAAGAATTTCTACGAAACCGAAACATCGAAGCATGACAATGTTTTTAGGCTTCTTAGGGAATCGAAAGTGTGGAAAAAATATAGTGTTAACATCACCTGGAGCGTTACATTTTTCGATGACGTTACACATTTTGCATCACGCATTTCGTGGAATGACCCCCAGCCAAAAACAATATCATGCTAAAAGCAGTCCGCATATGGGATTTAACCGAGGACTATTATGTTGTTTGTTCCAACGCGTGGCCTGCTCGAGTCACTGTAATCAAAGGAAGCGGATTGACATAGCCTATAACACTGCAGTTGAAATTGATTTCTCTGTGTAATTGAAACGCACATGATAGGTCGGCCAAACGTGTGCCAGATCAATATACACGGTCGGATTGAAGTGACCGATACTCTGAGACCAAGTAATTTCTTGTTACACATATCGTGTTCTTAGTCTCAGATATTGTAGTAAACTCAGAACGTTTGTGCAAACACATGACACATCTACTAATTCTGATACATTTACTTCTACTAATTCTTATGTGTTTTTATGGAGACGTTAATTTTCGCGCAACACAAAGTTGTATCTATAATAACATTAACTGTAGCCTGCTTTGGGACATTCTTATTCCAGTTATATTATAACTCTTATTTGTTATTATAATTTACATGAGAAGAGAAGACATAATTAAGATTTTAAAAATATATTGTTTTTAGTGTAACCTCGTTTTTTAAAAAGTTTGTTTTTGTCTCCTCTAAATTTTGTTGAAATGGAATCTGATCGTTCCCCCTCCCCCCCGGCTCTTCAAATTTCTCAGTGTATACCTTCTAACACTTGTTATTTGTAAACATTTTACAGCCCATTATAATTTATTATAAATACGTTACACACACACACACACACACACACACACACATCATAAAGCTCCATTAAAGACACCACTTACCGCATCAATAAACCATTATCAAGCACAGTTTTTATATTTTGTTTAGAATTTATGAAGTAAAACTTTCAACCTTAGGCCCAGTAAGGCTACAGTAACCACTGTTAGTTACACAAAATTATTCTTATTATTATAGGAAAAGTATACATGAGAGTTACAGACTTACATTGGTTTGAATGAATTCCCATATATTTTTTATCACATTCCAACACATTTATTAGATACACCAGTTCACATATTTCCCTATGTAGAGCATATTTGAAGAGCCCTCTGCTCATTGAATATTGAATGGAATGTAGATTCATCTCCTGAAGTATTTCCGTTTCTTCGTGAATCACCCTGTATATATTAACTGAACAACAATGGGGAGATGTAGTAAAAACAGTGTTTGAACTAGGAAATCACTAGGCCTCAATATCATTCACATCAAATCCAATTGTAATTTGACTGATGTGTATTCAACTGCTACTAGTTTGGACAATCTACCGTTGCGCCAGTATACAGCATTTCAATTACACAAAGTCCGATAATTAAATCGTAGGATTATCGGCTGTGTTAGCACTCGCATTTTGATTGGACACTGATAAGCACGCCGCGCTGATAATTATATTAATTCGGCCACGATATAATTATTGTTTTATGTGTGTGACGTTTCGCCAGATATGAATTTTACAAACCCTTGACATACTAAATGGAGTACACATTCACATCTCCTTTTATTCAAATTAGTTTAGGAATATAGATATTTTTTTCTAGGGTAGGTGAAAATCTCTATAGACATTAGGAACTCCGTAGTTTCTAGTAGTGTGGACTCTCAGCCACTAAAAACACCTCCCTTAATGCTACAACTGAGCAAGCTCAAGCTCATCTCGCAGCTTCTCCTTTATCTTTCCTTTACGGGCAATGGGATGAAGCCCAGTGGCTAATCCCAAAATTAATCTTAACAGAAGTTAATGGAGAAAATTGTATTAGTGGTTAAAATCACAAGCAGAATTATCACTGTTGCACACCACTATATAAAAATTATCCGATTAACGCTTTCAAGCTTCACAGCTCATCGTCAGATCGGAAAAATCTGATCTGACGATGATGTCGATTTTTTACGATCTGACGATGATCTGTTAAGCTTGATAGCGCTAATCGGAATAATTTTTATATAGTGGTGTGCAACAGTGATAATTCTGCTCAAGATTATTCTGTCTTTCTCTCAGGTAGAGTTTTATGGATTTATACATATTAATTGCTTTCTATTCCGATACCAGATCAAGTAGCTTATATCTTTTGAGTCGCCAAAGGACGTGTGGAACTTCTTCCACCACTTGTCGCATTATTGGGTTATCGTGGATCTCAATCCTCTGATCATGTTTGTCCGCATATTTTGTTATGATTTCGCTGACATATTCTACATTGAGGTCTCTATGTAGTTTGTCATTCCTTATATACCAAGGGGCATTCACAATGCTTCCCCAAGTACTTGGTTCTGAAAGCTTTGAAACTTTTCTAAGTTTATTTTCTTTGTACTGCCCCACAGCTGAATTCCGTAAGTCCACACAGGCTTCAGGACTTGTTTGTACAAGAGCAGTTTGTTTTTAACTGTTAGTTGCGAGTTTCTCCTTAACACCAAGTAGGCCTACATTTTCTGTATTTTATGTTGAGCTCCTTCTCCTTTTTTTACATGCTCTTTAAATTTAAGCTTTGTATCCAACGTCATACCTTGATACTTTGATGTGTTAGCATATGGCACTAGGTATATAGACATGGGTCTTCATTTAGTTCAGTAATTGCGATGGATTTATAACGTGAATAATTTTACGCCATTAAGGTAGGTAACCTGAATGTCGTGTGCGTTATTGCTCAGCGGGGTCGGCTACACATTAAAACTATTTGCACTCTCAAATGACATGTGTGTGTGTTGTCAAAGGACACGTGTCATCTTTGTTAAGACCGATGTAAGTTCCAATTAAATTTGTTTTCTCCCTTTACAGATTTAATGCTTGAGTAAATGGTAAATACTAAACAACAGTCCTGTTTGCTATGCTGTTGTGCACAATGACTCACACTTGGCACGGCCTTTCAAAGTGAGCAACACATCAATTACCTGCAAACATTTCAGTCGTTCTTCGCTTACTTATATGTGTAATTTTCTATTGTATTGTATTTATTGTTCATAGCCTAAAGGTACCATGCATACGATTTGCAATAAAATATTTATTACTCACGTTCTTAAAAACGATCGATTTCGGTCACAGACCATCGTCAGGTCATATACAGCACACTTGCGGTCACAATATCGTAAAACAGCCACTATTTACAAAAACGAATTCGTAGACATTGATTAATGAACGTGATACGTACGTCGTTGTCCAAAGTTTGGTGTGTATGACCTGACGATAGTCTGTGATCGAAATCGATCGTTTTTAAGAATGTGAGTAATAAAAATTTTATTGCAAATCGTATGTATGGTACCTTCAGGCTATGAACAATAAATACAATACAATAGAAAATTGAAATTATAGGTACCATTAGTAAGTGTGTGTATATTAAATACATCACATTATCATTAGTTATATGTGTAAGGTTTAGCCATGTCAAGTACGCTCTGTAATTGATTTGCAATATCGGAGACAAGAATTGACAAATTAGTCAGCCTTTGAACATTGTACATGCTTTGTCAAGTTGTCGTCGCGAGTTCTCAGTGTTAACTCGGCGTTTGGTATTTTCCGTTTGACTGCTTACCTGTGGAATGTCACACGATAACGATGCATAACAAATGCATCCAAAGATTAGCTTGCGTGTACAACCTTTTACCTTATTGTTTTTTAGTTCAATCTTTACCACAAATAGGTGGCAGTAGGCAAAACATCGATGGATAAAAATTTGTAAAACTAAAACAAATCTATGCCATCATCATCATTTTCATAAGACGGCATAGGCACTGTATTATAACTTCCTTAATGTGCTACCAAGGTAAGACAACGAAAATTAATACAAATTTAATTTCGGACAGTTAGAAATACAAACATAAACAGTAACCGAAATAGTGGTAATGGAGAATTGCTTTTATCTTTTTTTTTGAATAAGAGTCCACAGTTTTCTTGTGTACTTCTGTTAAGATAGCCTTTATGTATCTTGTGATTTTAAATGTAGTCGTACAAGATCAATGCAATTGAAATTATTAAAAATAAATTTTTATTAAAATTTTTATCAAAATTCTTGTTTACAAAAGAAGTGAAAAATTTCTTTAACTTTGGCATTCTGATTTGGATTAGCAACTACGTTTTTGTTGGACAGTTTTGAAAACTCGCTGTATAACTGTCCGGCATCAACTTTTAAAACAGTTTGCACACTTGATAAATAAAAATGTTTTGCAGTTTAAACACAAATTCCTTCTTAATCAAACTATTTATTAAATAATCTTCAGTCATTAATACTCCGGGTTTATTTTAACCTCGGCTAAATTGAATAAGCTACATTTTTTGAGTACAGCTAACCAGAAGTTAAAGTTATGTCAGTATTTTCTCTCTTACTTTTTGTTGATCGAACATATAATTGTAAAGCAGAAAATTTGTCATTCATTGGCAGTATTAACCCTAAAGGTGAGTTGTCACTTCTGCAGGAACCGCAGTATCGAAGCTTCTCTTCTCCACTGTCACCCACCGTGTGGTCTTCACCCTTGAGGCATAGGCACAAGCGTTATACAGAGCTGTAATGGGCTCTCAGTAGAAAGTATCCATAGAGTCTGGCCACTTCCGCATTGTGGACGCGCCTTTTGATAGTTACAAAGCACAAGTCAAAAGTCACAAGTAATAAAGACAAAGGACATTATTAACACTGTTAATTGTATGTAATTGGTATCTAAAATACATTCTTAAACGTTGATTAACACAGCTAAAGAGTTACTAATTATAAGTATAACACTACCGACTCGAAACACACAGTTTTTTATTGGTAAAAATCTAATGTTTTTACCTTGAAGCTTGAACCACTTTTCGCTTAAACTCCGTCAGAGGCTGCCACTGGGCAGGGCCGCTGAATAGGGAGACAGCCCTTCCCTATTCAGCGGCCCTGGCCACTGGGACCGTTGGCCGTCTTGTTCTTGGCGACGGCGCCGTCTTTTGAAAGATCAACGTTGTGTGTGTGGGGTGTGATATGTTCGAATAGTATGTGTGATTTGAATTGTGTCTGTTCGTTTAGGATGTCTTTTTCATGTGTTTTTGTGTGTTTTAATATTTCTAGTTATTCAGGAGTGTCTAGTTTTCGGTCTTTTGTGTGTACGTGTAGAATATCCCACACACACACAACATCGATCTTTCAAAAGACAGCGCCGTCGCCAAGAACAAGACGGACAGCGCTCCCAGTGGCAGCATCAAACGGTATAAGGTAAAAATTTTACATTTTTACCCATAAAAACCTTTGTGTTTTGAGTCGGCAGTGCTATACTTATAGTCAGTTAATCAACGGACACATCATGGACATCAAAATCCAGGAAGCTAAAGGGTTCCTTAAAATCACCATGTTTTAAGAATTGATAAATTCCAAACTAAGACGTGATGCTAATTAGGGCTTTAAAAATACCGCGGACAGAAAGGGTGACAAAGGTTGAGTTACTGAAGACAGTGGTTTTCTAGCAGAATATTTTAAAATGCGGAAAGAAGTAGCAGCATGATTGGTCATTCAAAGTAGATCGCCAACCTCATTAAGGTAATAATTGAGAGGCGTAGAGGAAAGGATTGGCCTAGACTAGAGTATATGGATGAGATAAAAGGAATAAGAAAGTATGTAGTGATTAAGAGACTGTCTTCGGAATGAAAGACATTGCAAACCCAACGATCTCCGTATTGCGTAGAAGATAAAGATAAATTGTAGATTTGGACAAAACTTTCTCTGGCCTTTCCGTCCCACTTGAAAGAAGAAAGCATCGCCGGTAGAACTCGGACGGATAGAAACCCAAATGTACAGCCGATTGGACAACTTAAAAATATGTAATCATTATATTTAATATACTACGTTTGTGTCGTAAATATAAGGGTATTAAACACAAAATAAACTTTGTAGTGAATGGGCGACCAGCCAATATTACTAAAGTACAATATTTAATTTGTAATAAAGTCCCGCATCGTACGTGGCTACAAGTGTTATTACTCCCATGCGAAGCTTTTCAAATCCAGGATGTTAAGCAAACAACTTATGCTGACTATATACAAAATTTGAAATGCATCCAAGTCACGTATGAACAGTAAATTATTATAAATAAATCACCTTATATCCGTCGTGTGACTTCGTTACGTCGATAAAAATGACGCGTTTCGGAACATCTGCTCCATCATCAGATATAATCACTCTATTGAGGTCGTTAAACGTTAAAAACACATGTTACACATAATTGTCCACTATGTAATTCACTTAGGAAGCAAGTGAATTACATAGTGGACAATTATGTGTAACATGTGTTTGTAACGTTTAACGACCTCAATAGAGCGATTTTATCTGATGATGGAGCAGATATTCCGAAACGTGTCATTTTAATCGACATAACGAAGTCACACGACGGATATAAGGTGATTTATTTATAATAATTTACTATATACAAAAGCTTTTACGACCGGTAGTAACATACGGATGCGAAGTCCGGACATTAACCGGCACAGACCAGCAACATCTAAGAATATTTGAACGTGAAGACTTGCGAAACATCTTTGGACTTTTACAAACTGAAGATGGCTATTGGAGGATTTGAATAAACTACAAACTGAACCAACTAATTCAGAGTGGCAACATAGTCCGGTATATTAAGAGAAAAGGAGGTTTGAGTGGCTGGGCTACGTAAGGTGGATGGGTGACAAAATAATGGTTAAAAGAATTGTAGATCAGAGACCGGTAGAAAGAGTTAGAGTCAGACCTAGATGTATGAACGTGAGTGGATGGAGATGGATGTGTAATGAGAAGGCGGAATGGAAGATAGTCATTGAGCATCTAAAACAAACGCTGGGTTATAACAACGCCAGGAAAGGGAAGGAAGGACAATATTAAATCTGTACATACATAAATTTCGATTTATAACACAAGATATTTAATACGTTTACCCATGACAAAAACAATTCAGGACATAACGTTTTGTGAGAAAGCAACTCCACGAAACGTTCACATTTTTTAACCTGCCGTTTTCACAAACTAATCTAAATTTTTTCAATATATTTAATTTATCTGTAGAATAACTTTTTTTTTTTTTTGCAATCTACTCATTTTACAGAGTAATAAGTAAAAGTGATGTATACGTCGTCACTTGAGGTGGGAACCATCCAGCGATGATTACCACGTTCACCGGGTCAGGTCATCTGGCCACTGTCTCTTCAGCCTTCTTACGTCCAGTGATGGATTGAGGAGCTCGTTGATCAGGTTATTGCTGTGTCCTATGTTGCGGTTCCTGTACTTAGCGGCGTGCATCTTGATGACATCAGAAATGTATGGAATGTTGAGGTCTTTGTGAAGATGTGAAGAGTATAATTAGAGATGAACCAGGGAGCATTCGTTATGCAACGCAAGATTTTTGACTGAACTGTCTGCAGAATCTTTGTGTTGGAAGGTAAAATAAGGTAGAATAACCTTAGAAGGTAGGAGGTAGAATAACTGTATAACCAAACAGAAACCCAAACGGATTGATTTAATTAGTATTGCGGGAAAAACAAAAAATGTTTACGGTTGAGATAATTTTTAAGATATTTACTATTTATAAATTATGTTAATAAAAATTTTAACTGTTGTTTTCTCAAGCTTCCATTTCGTATTCCGCTGTTGTTATAAATCAATGATCCATAATAATATTTCCTGCACTGTTTAAAATCACTCTGAAAGAATAACGAAAGCAATACAATAATAACATACATAGACTATTTATAGTTTAGCTTTAGGTAAAAGAAAATGTAGATTTTGAGGAAACGAACAGAACAATTAACGGTAAATAGTTTTTGCATTGTCTGATTGACGTAAGCAACGATACGATTCTAAGAAATCTTTATTTGTTTAATATGACGAAAGCAATTTTCTCGGATTACTCTGTTATTATTTATACAACTTGTCTGTTACATTTTTTAGTTAGTTTTTCCAACAATGATTCCAAGAATGTTGTTTGTTTTAATTGTCGCAACAATTATACCGTCGCAACAATGAACACCTACTCAGCGTCGTTTCCCTGTGATCGTTTTTTGGAAACGTATAAGACTCTCGTATTTTAATATCCTATAACTGTTAACTTGAAATGTACCTAAAGTAATTTTCAATATTTTTGTACATAGACTATAAATCTGATCGGAAATATGTAAATTATTGTTAATAAAAAAGGTTTTGTGTAAAAGAATATATTGTTACTACGGTATCACTGATCGCCTTATAGTACTGTGAAAAACAAAATGAAAGTCACCAATATTATCACTAAAAACCAGCTTTAATTATTACAATTAATAATTCCTAATCAACTTGTACAATAATTGCAGTTAGATTTATCCACACGCAATCATAACGTCGAATAATGAGTTCCACACAATTATTAACACAATAACACGCGTCGCGAGTTGTGCAGCGTCCCGAGTCTCAATTAGGATTCCTGCCACTAGGTCTGGTAGAATTCAATTTATGTTATTATTATTGGAGAGCATGAAGCGACCCTCAATGGTGAATCATACCACCGGGGCTAGTAAACGAGGTCGCTTCCAAGACTCACCTGGCCTAGGAGTATAGTTACCAAGTCCGGCATGAGGGAATTGTGGGACACACGTTCTGATCGAACATAGAATCTACGCGCCGGGCGTCTCACGGTGTCATCAAAAGAGCGGACACGGAGTCCTTTCCTCAAAAGACGAGAAGAGTACCTCCGAGGGACTTTACATGGGAGCTTAAGTCCCCGGTCGAGAACGCATGGTGCGCTGATCTATGACATCAAGCAAGGTATCCCCAAACAGGACAGGCATAGGTAATCACGGGCAACACGTACGAGTTGACGATGAGCTTACCCAGCCGGGGGGTCATTGCCGGATTAGAAAGCACGGGCCAAAATCTGCTGAGTTGCGCGGAAGCTCGTTGTCGGATGTATTGAGTATGGGTTCGCCAGGTGAGTCGGGAGTCTACATGAAACCCGAGGTACTTGACGCTATGCGTCCAGGGCACCACGACGGGGCTTACTTTAAGCGGCCGAGGCCGCTTACGTGTGCGCGAGAATATTACGCTGGAGCTTGATGGCCGCATAACTTGCGTTCGGCTCTAAGGCAAAATCCGCAGTGACATCCGCGAACAGCGACAATCTTACTCCAAAAACTCGGACCGTGTCATTGGCGAACAACGAGAACAGGAGAGCTCCAAGTACGCTGCCCTGAGGGACACCAGCGGTAATACGCCTCTCCGAAGAGAGAACGTGGTCTCTCTCACTCGGAAACTACGGTATCGCAGAAAGCTGCCGATCAAGTGAACGTAGCAATCTGGGAGAAGGACTTTCGTGAGCTTGTAAAGGACACCCTTGTGCCACACGCGGTCGAAAGGCTTTCTCTACGTCTAGGAAGAAGCGGTCGTCTGTTTCCTTTGGCAGCCAGCCTCGGTAATGCATTCCACGAGTCTCATCAACTGATGAGTCGAGGAGTGCAGCTCATGAAAGCTAAACTGTTCGGGGATCAGCACGTCCAGTCTTTCTAAATGGTCGCGGATCCTACGCTGGATCAGTCGCTCGAAAACCTTAGATGTCGCGGACAAGAAGCTGAAGGGCCTGATGTTTCCGATCGAGAAGAATTCTTTCCCGGCTTGGGTTATCACTATAACGGTAGCCGTTTTTCATTTCGCCGGAAAATAGGACAGCCTGAGACAGACATTGAACAACTCGGATAGGAAACATACTCCTTGCTCTGGAAGGCGGTGGAGTGCGGAATTCAAAACTCCGTTTGGGCCAGGCGGTTTCCGGGGTTTGAATTGAACTATCTTCTCAGTGACCTCTTCCGCCGAGTAGACTCCGGCTGGACTGTGATACCGGCCGAAAGAAAGCGCTCTACCTCGCGACAGATTCGGTCAGTAAAAGCTGGGTCCTAGGCTGGGTTGGGAGCGAACTGTCGCTTGAAAGAATCAGCCAAGAACTCTGCCTTCTTGACGGGGCTTCCAAGAGGTTGACCGCCGGGACCTTCCAGTGCGGGGAGATGCGCGCGTTTTCGCTTTCCTGTTAGGGCACTGGGAATCCTCCAGACATTAAAGTCCTCGTCAGGGCCATCCATCTGTGCTACAGCCAGCTTGCAGCTGCGTCTGCGGAACGCCAACATGTCATGACGTAACCTGTCGGTCATTCTGTTAATCGCAGCCTTGTCGGCCGGGTCACGAGTCCTCTGCCGTCGTCTCCAGAGGCGATTCTTCTCGCAACCAAGCTGAGAGACCTCTTCGGGGATCCGCTGATAGTCGGGTGTGAGCCCCGGCTTCATCCGGGAGGACATGTCTACCACCAAGACTACGGCTGTGTCGAACAAGGCAACCGCCTCATCGACATGCTGGGTAGTGTCAAGTGGTATACGCTCAGGTAGGCGGCGACTGAACGCCGGGCCAAAGCGTTCCCACTCGATTACCCGCCTCTCGTCGCGGGCGGTGGAGTGCTGGGTAGCTAGATGCACACTGATGGGGCAATGATCCGAGGACAGTTCCGATATGACGGAGACGTGGACCGGGCAATAAACGCCTCTGACCGCAGCAATACATCAGCGTGGGATTTGCGGAACAGTAAGTAGGCCCGGTCGGGCCCATGACTGTAACCCGATCCGCATCAGCGTACCTGCGTAAGCGGCCCCGTTTGGGTTCACCAAACGGCTCCCCCAATTGGGGTGCTTACAGTTCGCCCGCCAGGTCTACCCTCCTGTGTGCGCCAAAGACGGCCTCCAGATCGTTTAACAAGATCTACGTTTGTTGAGGCTTGTATGCGGAAACCACGAGTAGACCGCCGAAAGCACCATGGAACTCATCTGCGGTGCACCCGAGGTTCCGCCGCGGAGGCAGGACAACTCGGTGATGGCAAAGAGACGCCACCGCGACCCGACCGGTCATCCCGGTAGCACACGTAGTTGGGTAGTCGGAATCGACGATGCGGGTCAGGTGCGTCTCGCTAAGAAGAAGCACATCGGGCTTTTGACTGGCAACGAACTCTAAGAGCTCAGAATGCTGGGAAACGAGACTGTTGGCGTTCCACGCCACGAGCTCGAGGTCTCACTTGAGGGATTGCCGTGTTTGTTCGTTGTTCATAACAGACCAATAACACGGCAGGCTTCCACCAAGAGAAGGAACTTGTCCTGGGGAGAAGCTTTTGCCAAGCGTTCGTTAATATCTGCGGAAGGTTTGAGCTACTTTCTCCAAGTAGTAGCTTGCCAGAAAGTCGGAAACGACGGCGAGGTCATCGGTAGATGATTGTGGGGAACGATTGGCTGCAGCTGCATAGCTGTGGCGCGGCGAGGAGGTGGAAGCCTTGGGGGCAGGTTCTAGAGCGGGTGGTTGCTCTGGCTTTTGGTGGACAGGCTTAGGTCCAGTGGCAGTTCGACATTGCCCCTTGATCTTACCCTGAGTTCTCTTTCTTTTCTTGCCTGCTCTGGGGAAAGCGTGGTTTGGTATGCGGCGGCAGTGGAGGATCAAGTTCCTTGTCATCCTGCGGCAATGGGACTTCTGCACACGCGGGTGCCTCGCATTCCGGTTCCGAGGGCGCGACGTCAGGTGTGGCCTCTTTAGTAATGTCAGGCTCACTGCACTAGAGGTTTTCGGAACCGGAGCAGACTTTGGGAGTGGTTTCCATGCCGTAGGCTCACAGGATTTGGCCGATGTTTGTGGCTGAACTGCATAGCGAGGCTTAGGCTGGACCGGCTTTACTAATTTGTCCAGCTCCTCTTTGTATATTGGACAGCGCCTGTTGTTAGCCGCATGCCAGTTGATGCAGAACCTGTGATTGTCAGGAACAGCGCAGGCCTGCGTTAAATGGTCAAGTCCTCATCGGACACAGGTCGGCGCGTTCCTACAAGCAAAGGTGCTGTGGCCAAACCTCTGACACCTATGGCGTTGAGAAATTTCCCCGGTCTGACGGCAAATCTCTACGCTAACGCAGAGCCTGAACAGCCCTTCCAACTCTAAGAGGGCTTGAGTGGGTACGCCCGTTTCCACCTGTAGTCTGATTAGAGGACCAACGCAAGCCACAACGTCGTAGCCCGCGTGGCGCAGTTCGCCTAGTAGTCTAGTACGACCTGCGGGTCAGCCTGTGTGTCTAGCCCCCGAAGAACGAGGGCTACAGGCTTGATGCGGTTTACAGTGTACGTATGTGTGGGACTGGAACGATTCTTGTTCCAGCCTCTGGATCACCCCGAAGTGTTCTGATGCGCTGCGGCAGGTGACGCGTACGGTCTCACTCGCTTGTAACTTGCGTTCTCTGCCAGCGCAACGACCTTACGGAGTCGGCGACTAAAGCCGATAATGTCCCTGACGTTCGTGACGAAAATTGGCGAGATCCGACGGAGTCTTGGGATGCTGCCGAGACCGGCGCCGATCTCAGGGAAGCCAGTGAGGGCTTGCCACCGTGCCCTCCCACTACCACCCAGTCGGTGGAAGCTGAGGTCTCTATTTCAGGGGAGTCAGACTCCGGTGGAGGATTAGGGCTGACTGGCCGGCTAGCGGCCGTTCAGCCGGAAGGTCCGGTACTTGAGGCCATTTGTGACCCTAATAAGCACCGGTCGCGATCTAGCGCGGGTTGAGCAGAACTGTCCCCGCAAGTCGAAGGGTTCCCGACTAGCCCAAGTGGCCGGCCGGGTGGCTCCTCGCTGCGGCACAGTGCACTTGGGGCGCAATCAGCTGGACCAATGCTGACTACTTCAGCTCTTTGCCCAGCGGGTGCCCGGGGGCCGAACTGTGACACAGTCACAGTGGCAACGGAATCAGCACCTCTATTTGTGAGCCCTAATCTCGGACTCCCCGGATTCCGTGGGATAACTTTTAAAATTTCAAACTGTGTTTTATAGAATTTTTTTACATTAGTCAGTGTAATATTTTCTAATAAAATAAAGAAAATAAATAAGTTTATGTAGTCTCTATAGGACTATTGTTTTTAAATTTCAAAACTTTCTAAAGATGAGTGTGCATTGTGTTTAGAAAAAGAAATTACTTTATGGATATCAGAAACGGGTTTTCATATTTACGGGCAGCAGAGACGGGTTTTCATATTTATATGCAGCAGAGACGGGTTTTCATATTTATAGGCAGCAGAAACGGGTTTTCATATTTACAGAGACGGGTTTTCATATTAATCAATCAACAACGACTGTCGCCAAGCGTCAAGGTTTCACCCAATTTCTAAAACCCTTTCTATATTCATTAAAAACAATCCTGACTACGAGCTTATCGACACATTTCCAACTTAGTCCTATGTTCCTTCTATTCCTGCTGGAAATGAGTCTACTATACGCTTTGGTTTCTTTCCGTCCATCGTCATATATGTTTGAACCATTTGCAGTGGTGTTCTCTCCATCATTTCCACAACTGATCTCTGATTGTCAAACTCTTGATTCCATCCCCCCCTAGCTTTTTTATCTCTCACCCTCATGTCAATCTCATTTCGGATTCTTGTAAGTAATTTTACACTTTTTTTAAAAGTATGTAGTTGTCTGTCTAAATTAATGGCAGCAGAGATGGACTTTTGGAGACGTTCGGCAATAGTATCCAGAAGTGAGAAAATTATGAATGAAGTTATTAAGGACAGAATGAATGTGAAAAATTCAATTGTTGGTTTTATCAATAGAAAAAATTACAATGGTATAGACACACAAAAAGAATGGCACATCAAAGTTTGCTAATGAGAGTTACTGAATTGACCCCACCAGGAAGAAGGAAAAGAGGAAGACCACCTATAACTTGGGTAGAAGATATTCAGACTATATTGAGGGAACGAGAAATTGAAGAAGATGTTTGGATGGACAAGCAGCAGTGGAAGATGAGAACTCAATCACTTCTGTAATCTTTGGTTCCGGAAAGTGTGTAAACATTGTACAGCCGGAAATAATAATAATGATAACAGTTTTCTGTCTCACATACTAACGTAATAAGGAAGATCATATTGTTACTTCTATTTTGACTTCCCCTGTGATATCATTCTTACCTAAAATACAACTGTAAATCTAGTTATATGTTTGGTTTTATAGTCGGTTCAGTCCACCTGAATAAGGTAGTCACGTGAGGAAATAAATTTGTTACTAGAAATGGTAAGACAGTCACTTTTCTTGCCCCGCCTGTAGGGGATGAATCTTATTTAAATGCTAATTCAGGTAACACCGGCTTGCTATAAATACATCACAGGGCCATTAGACTGTGGTAATTCATTAGACTTGGCGGATCTTTGGGGTTTTCGTGCATACTTGTCAATTTCCGTGTCCTGATTTGTACTACGCGCATGCGCACTATGTCTCACTTGGTGCCACGGCTGTTTTTCTCTCCCACTCTAGATAACATACAAACTGTTTTACCCGGTACTACCTGACGACTATTTGTGGAGGTTATGTACGACAATTTGTGGAGGTTATGTCTAAGATTAAAAATATAACTTAAGTAAAATTTCCTTTGTAAGTGTACATTAAAAAACTGTATTTATTGGAAGTACAGAAATTACAACCTAGTTTCCATTTATCGCACATAATTACGGTACAGAGACGATTTTTGGAGGTTGTGTCTACGTTTAACAATCTAACTTAACTTTTCAGATTTTTAAAATTAATTGAACTTAACAAAAATTTCTTAGTTAGTGTACATTAAAAGGCTGTATTTACTGTTTGTATAAAAGGCTGTATATAACATTAAAGGCAGTATTTATTCGAAGTACGGGAATTAAAACCTAGTTCCAATTTATCGCACATGATTACGGTACAGAGACGATTTTACGTAAATCTAACGTATAACCAAACAAGTACATTAAAATCCTTTTTTCAACGTAATGCAATAAAAAGCAATGTGCAGTTTCTGTTAACACTTGATACAAATGATCAAGTATTTATAATGGGTTAGAGTGGAATTTTATGTTACTACGGTCTGAATTAATGCAAATAAAATTGGAGAATCACGTAAACATATTAAAGAATGCTTGTATAATACGTACCAAATTATTACAGTACGGACCTTTGTTAATGAATAGAAACAAATAGGACTCTATACTTTAGTATGTACCAATAAAATTCATCTTTTTCAAATACCGATACCTATTGTTTTTTTCATACTCTTAAAAAAAATGTCATTAACAACATACATTATGAGAAAACATGATTAAAAATCATAACCTGCAATTAGTTACTTGTGAAGAAAACAGATATAACATTTCCTAACAAGAAATCTTCAATTCTCTCCCTATTTGTTTTATACAAACTGGAGTGTCTACTGCAGGTTTTTAAGTCCATTAACTACTTAATTTAATATAAATAATTGTTCCTGATCTTGTTGGGTAACATTATATAAATACATCTGCTTCCTACTTATATGTCCAAACAATGTTTTTAATGTACGGTCCTAAACATCTTTAAAATTTAGACAAAGTCTAATGAGCAATTTGACCTAACCTGAATTACTACATCTAAGAATACTCTATTAGGTCATTTAGCTTTATTTATACATTTAATACATCTTAATTAGTATACTAACAGTACTGCTCCGTCACACAGGAACACAACACATTACACTAACTCAAAAGAATTGTTTTCAGTTTAAGAAAAAAGTTGAAATTGTGTATTTCTTTTCTTTTCCATTCACTTTTTATGGTAACGTGCTTTACATTAATATGTGTACCCTTACTATATTACGGTCCTAAACATCTTTATCAACACTATATATCTTTAAAATTTAGACAAAATGTAATGAGCAATTTGGCTTAACCTGAATTTACATGACCTGGCTCAGAACAACTTTATTTGGGGAAATACAAAGATGAAAACTCTGTACACCCTGGTTGCCATTTCTTCAGGGCTCACACCTGGTGCCAGGCTTAGTTCTATAACATGATAAGGAAGAAAGGTTCAGCTCGAACCTGCAACCACTGTGGAAAGGCTTGTACACCATCACCAAGAAGATTAATGACGTCGTCTACGAATAACTCATTAGGCCATTTAGCTTTATTTATACATTTAATGCATCTTAATTAGTGCACTAACAGCACAGCTCTGTCTTACAGTAACACAATACATTACACTAACTCTAAAGAATTTCTTGTTTTCAGTTTAAAAAAGTTGAAATTGTGTTATTTCTTTTCTTTTCCATTCACTTTTTGTGAAACGACCTACATTAATCTGTGTACGCTTACTAAGTTATATTGAAATCGAATGTTCACTATCCAGTAGTTAAAACGTTTTGTGGAATTGTGAAATTAGTAACACTATGTACTAATGTTGTTGTAACACTATGTGTGCCTTAATAAGTTATTGATTATTCTAACTGATACATTGTCATGCCATTATCATATGACACTTCTCAGAGCTTCAGTAATAGTCATCTTTGCTGTTAACATGGACACATCTTGCATATGTTCATTTCTTACAAGTTCTTCCCTTTCAGGACTAATAGTTTGTAAAAAACTCAATTGTTTTTTATTACATTTTCAATTGTTACCCTTAACATTTCGACTTCATCATAAAATAACTGTTGAGAAACTGACAGCTCTTTTTTAAAAAGTCTTTTCATTAGTAAAATTACTTACAAGTAGGCATACATTAGTACGCATAATATGAGGTTAAGAATTAAGAAACGGTAAAACCAACTCGTTACACTGAAAAACCTCTAGGTATACTACTACTGATTGGAAAAACAAGATAACTCAGGGTGAACTTTTAACCTCAGGGCGCAATATATTTCTACCTCTGAGAGGGAGGAGAAAGCCAGCAGCCACTCTACCTGCTACCACCCAAATTGCGGCTGAATCTTATTGAAATGTTAATGCGGCAGCCCCAAAGCTTACGCCGGCCATTAGTCATGGCGCTGATACCCCTGCTTGACAACTACATACTGCTACTTATGCTCTGTAAAAAGATACCTGTGATACTTGTTAATTGTAATTAGGGAGAAATAATAATCATTTTTTTATATACCGTATTTAATTACCATTTTAACTACTTTTACATTGTATTTTAAAGTGAAACTAAAATAAAACGATAAAATTATCATAAGATTGAAAAAAGTATAAAATAAATGTAAGAAATAAAATGACAAAAATTAAATGAGCTAGAGGTATGCAAGAGTGGAAGCTATATGCGTTAGTTTAATTTATGTTGGATTACCATATGTAACAAAACAAGTGATGCACTATCGAGCTACGATAACAAAATATATTGTGAAACTGGGATCCAGAAGGCGGTGTGAGACAAACATATGCTTTCCTTGAAACGAAATGCAGTATCGTCTCCACCCCAACTCCACTCTCACCTACACGCTGGTGGGCCCTGTTACGCCGAGCAATTAATTCCAAGGTTGCAGTGGTGGATCGGTAAGCAAACGAGATGTCGGTTATGTCAGGACAGTCTGGGAGTATCCTGAGTTCTGGCCTGGCAGGATGGCGCACATCGACAGCAGAATGTGCATCTATTGAGAAGGCGGAAGAGCCTACAGTAGGCCAGCAGCTGCACACATGGTCTACTGCAATGAGGCTGAGAGAGCTCGTTAGCTGAGGTGAAAGCAACTCTCTAGGGGGAGAGCAGCCAGAAATGAAAGTTGCTGGTCCTCCAGTTTGTGCGTTTTATAGCAGGTCAGTAACCTGTTTAAGTAAAAATTATATGTACTTACAGAATTCATACGAGCCTCCGAAATGGGATCCGTCTACCCGTGGCTGCGTTGGGTTATCAGCATACCGATAACAGAGATGTCGATAGACCGAGGAGGAAATGGGTTTCGGAATAGGTATAGGGCCTGATCCTTGGAGTGATGATGACGATGATGGTGAAGATAAAAACTTGATACAAAACTACTGGATTTAAAGGTAAGGAGGAGGTTGGTGAGGTGTTTGTTAGTAGTGTTCTCATATAGGGAGTAGACTCTTGAACAGTAAGGAAAGACGACGACAGGAGTTTACATGCCTTCCAAATTGAGAAGGATGGAAAGGATTTCCCGGAAGGATAAAATCACAAAAGGTCCTTTTAATAGTACAAGAAAAGTAGAGTGTTGGATATCATCAATGTACTCTGTATGCGGCACACGAGGTAGAAACATTGGAGGGCCTGACAAATGTAAAACGGAATAGTGAAGGGAGGAAAGATATACGAATTCAATGTCAGGAAATGAAGGGACTAGCCTGCTTGGAGGAAACATGACCTTGTGAAAAGAACACGTGATGATACTAAAAAGCATCGGTTAACAAGAGGGACGTTAACAACAGGGACGCATTTAAATCAACAGTACACGACGGAGACGGATGACTGGAGAAGACGCCATAGTCTGACTGAACTGACAGTGGAAGACAGGGAGATTTTACAGAAAATAACTGCAGGTTAGTGTACACGTGATAGTACTAGTATTTGACCGACTCGAGAAGGAATGGAATAAAGTATAAAATTGAATGCCACTGGCTGAAAGAACACAGATTGAGAGATGGGCAGAAGCGATGCTTCTTTGTAAAATTATCGAAAGGTACAGTCGTATAAACTCATGTTTATAGAATAATATAATAATTCTTCATTTCATTATAAAATTGTTTCTATGTAAGTATTCACTTTTTATCTTTCTTAATATAAATTCCGTTGACCATCTTCAATGGTCAATATCAATAAAGTAGGCTAATTGATGACTCGTTGGGCACTTGGGGAAACATATTAATACAAAGGTTTTGTAAAATATATAAAAACACTTCTTAAGTTTCACAGATTTTATTTAACTCTGACAGATTTTATTTAGACGCTTCAATTAAAAAAAAAAAAACAGAAGAAAATTATTTTAAACGAATTTTATTCCATACAGCCAGATCAGGGTAACAAAAAATGTCAATTAACAAATTATATTCCGTTTATAACAGATAGGATTAATAATAGGTTTAAAAAACATGGTCTTAACATGGTATCAGTAAACAAACGTAATCTTTTTCACTACTAATCAATAATAAAGAAAAATCAAACACATTGGAGAAAAATGGAGTTTTTAAAACACACTGTGCAGAATGCGATGCTATTTATGTCGGACAATGTGGCCGTGCTTTGAAACATCGTATTTCTGAACATAAGAAGGCGACTTTAACCAATACAGCCAATACAGATTTTGCAGATCATTGCTTACAACACAATCACTTCATAGATACATAAAACATAACACTACTCCACAACATACAAAAAAGTAGAAAAATGGATTTGTTAGAAATTCTAGAAATTAACAAAGAAATAAAAAAAAAGAACAAAAATTTTACAAATGAACAAACTGAATTCTGTGTATCCCCTTTATTAAAAGCTGTTATTTAGTTTAGATTAATTTATATTTTACATTCAGATTATATTTATTACAGTTAATTTTATATTTTGCATTCAGATTATATTTAGTTTAGTTAATTTTATATTTTGCATTCATTATTGTATTTAGTTTTTAAAGACACCTGACCTTTCCTTGTCTCTTGCACCCCCCCTCCATCACAAGAGAGATGTTCCAGATACGCCCTAAACAGATGGTCACCACCACCACCACCACCAACTTTACTCACATCCTGTGTTTAGTAATTTCATTCATTAGCCTCTTTGACAATGGCTTAGGTAGCCGAAACAGCTGTCAGAGTTAAATAAAATCTGTGAAACTTACCAAGTGTTTTTATATATTTTACAAAACCTTTGTATCAATAAAGTAATATAAATAATTTATATGTATTAAAACATTGTGATTGTTTATTTTTTCTACTATATTAATTTTACGTTGTGTTCATTTATGTTGCTTAATACCGGTAATTTCTATGAATTATGTACGAAATGAATTGATAAGTTTGATTTAAGTACGAGGTGCTGTATAAGCATTATGTGTTGTTGATCATCATCATCATCATCATCATCATCATCATCATCATCATCATCGTCGTCGTCGTCGTCATCGTCATCGTTTGCAAGGATTAAATAAAGCAATGTTAGTTCCGGTCTTGATCTCAAACAGGCAAAGTTTGGAGCTGGTCACTCCAGCTCTTCCTCTGACGTCCCATACCTCCCCGTTCCCTCGGCTTATAGTTCCATAGTTGTTTGGTAACGCTGCAGTCATCCATTCTGAAAAGGTGTTCCCACCATCCGTCCGGCAAGTCCTTGTTTGAGACAATTTAGTAGTGAATATATCTCCTGGATATGTTACTAGCATATCTCAGGTTAAGACGTATGGTGGGGCTGCCACCTTCAGGCTTGACGTCCAGCCCGATTTTCTGTCTGGGTGTTCTCTTATAAACTGGCTGTCTTACCAGACTAAAGAGACCAGTTTCCCTGTTGGGATATCCAGAATGATCTTTAACGTGGTGGTTTCTCTTTGCCTCCCACATCCTACGTTGACCGATGGAAAGTCATCCGTCTTCAGGGGCAATTGGTTGCCCTAACCTCTACTTGACAATGCCAAGTAGAGGAAGGACAGCTTATACCGGCTGCCACTGGGTCTCCATTGCATTGCATTATGTGTGCGGGCTGTCTTTTTGCCTGTGCCCTTCTTACGACATGGCCAGCCTTCTCGGTTTTACGTACACTTCTACCGTTTCTTCGCTGGAATGACAATATATTTCATCATTATGGCGTATTTTCCATTCGTCATTTCTATGTATGGGGCCCAGGACCCCTCTCAGGAGCTTCCTGTCAAATATCTTCAGGCCGCGACATCAGCTATAATAAAAATAACGATTTAATTAATCGATTACATAAATTTCAGTGTAGGCACATTATGTTAAACTCTGAAAAATAAGAATAGGGAGCACAACGTATAAAGTTTAACAAGACAATAGCAGTGTTTGCATTGGCGCCGTGGCCGAGCGCGCGGACAATTCCTGGAAAAAGCAGATAATGCCTGAGTGGATGGTAAACAAAGGTTAACACAAGGGCAGTTGTTCCGTCACAAGGCTAGAAGATAGAAAAAGTTTTGAAAGGAACGAAAAAAAGCCGACTATATGGAATCATTCTTTTGTTTCCTATTATAAAACTTCAGCTTCTATACACTGGCATTTATTGAACATTATATGAAAACATATTATATAATTGTGTGTGTGTTTGTGTAACACTTAGGGCGAGATAACTTTACAAAATAGTGACGTCACATTAGAAATTAATATGTGTCGTATCTCAAGTGTTACCCACCGAGTGTATTAGTCTAAGAAATGTTACTGTTGTATTTGTGCTACCAACGCGTGAAGAATTCTTTTCACTCAGGAAATTTCTGCTCTTAAAATACTTACAACGTGTATTTAATCACACACACACACACACAAAGTGGAATTGCACTAAATACAAAATACTAAAAAACACAGATGAAATATATAAAAAAAGTATAATGCAACTTCTAAACAAAAAATTTCTTTGTTACCAAAATGATTATAACCCGGGCTGGTAGGCAATAGTCGGTTGCTATTTAACAGCAAAATCGTCTGCGACATTACGAATCCTACCCTGGAAAAGCGACAGGCCGCCTGAATAAGGTACCCGAGGGTGGAATTCGAAACGTTGCCGGCGGTGACGCAACCGCGTACGGTTTAACAGCCCGGTTTGGTAATATTGGCAACGACCATGTGATGAGCTCACGACAAAAATGTCTTTGGTATGCAAGTTTTAATTATGAAAATCAAGGTACAGTACACTGACAGTCCCAAGTCTGTAAAACTGTAAGCAGACGTTGCTGTTACTATTGGTATAATTACTGGTCTTGTGTCTTGTTTATTGAAGTAACCGCCTCGATCACAGCGCCTTAATCGTACCACACATAATTGTCGGCATCGGCCACGACACCCCTGCATTATTGTACGCCTGTAAAGTCTAAATCTCCACTGTATAAACATAAATCGAGGATTCAGGCAGCCAAAATGAATTTTTCATGCAGAAACAGAACGTCTACGCAGAAGACGGAATGAAATGTGAAGTCGGAACAAGCAGCCGCCTAATCCTTAAAATTCAGACGCTGGTGATAAACCAGTTTTGAAATTTTTATTTCAAATTTTTCTTTAATCAATGAGTTACCGTTATTGTTTTTTATATACTAAGGTTTTCTGGTGTATTCACTTTGCATCGTTTGAGTACATCCTTTATCAGTTTAACGTTTTGATATTTTAGAAATTTATATTTGTTATTCGCGTTTATTATTTCTAGAGTGTGGGTTTGGTTAAATTTGTACAGTACAATGTGCACATTCTAGAAAGTAATTTATTGAAAGCGGCAAACAATTGTTAAATCTTTCAGCCGTTGGGCTGAATTCACAGAAGAGCATAATGTTATATAAAATAACTACTTGATACAAGTGGCCACTTACGAGTAGTCTGTTGTTACTCAAGTGCCAATTATGTATCTTGTGTAATGACACAATCGACTAGGACGACAATATGAACAACAGCGATGGCAGGCAACAATATACTGCTACTATACAACAATTATTTTAATATTTAAAGTATCGAAAACCTGTTGTTTTATCCGAAACGTATTCATTGTTTTTCTGCTCAACAATCTGTGATGCAACTCACACGCAGTGGTATGTCAATCATTTTTACATGGAATATTAAAGTTAATCTCTATATATTATTTCTCAAAGGTGTTTTTTTGTCGGTATTAAATATCTCCCTTAATACTGTATCAAAATTAATGTTTGATACGCCATTTTGAAGATTATTTTTCCCTCTAATGACGAAAAATAAGTAAATATCTTAAAATCGTTCACTAAGAATAGCTCTCATTTTAATGAAAACTCATGTAAACGAATTTGTGATTTAGGTTTTCATAATGCCGGGCAGACTGAGAGGGAGACCTCCCGGAAGACGTTCCAGACCATTGGAACGCGTCACAGAACGCAGAAGAAGAAATACTGAAAGTGACGAACAAAGACAACTTCGACTTCAGCAAGATAGAGAAGCTCAGCGCCAACGCAGACAAGACACATTCAATACTCAACGACAACAATTAGTGCAAGTTAACAACTTTGTGACATCAACTTATTACTTAAAAATTATCAAGACGCGATGGCTATTGTTGCCCGTCTAGGAAAGCCTGATCGATTCCTTACAATTACTTGCACCCCAAGTGGATTGAAATTACCTCTCAATTGAAACCATATGAAAGAGTTGAACACAGACCTGACTTAGTGTCTAGAGTTTTTCATTTAAAATTGCAAGCGTTATTAGATGATCATTTAAAAAAACATGTAGTAGGCGTAGTCATTGGTTATATTTGTGTAATTGAATTTCAGAAAAGAGGCCTTCCCCATGCACACATGCTGCTCATTTTGTCTAATGAAGATAAATTACGTTCAGTTGAAGATGTAGACTCATTAATGTTCTGCAGAAATTCCAGATAAGGAACAGATCCTCAACTTTTCGAAGTTATTCAGGAATGCATGGTACACGGACCTTGCGGTACGACCAATCCAAACAGTCGATGCATGCAAGAACAAAAATGTATTAAAAATTATCCAAAAGATTTTCAAGAAGAAACAAATTTAAATGTTAATGGTTACCCTATGTATAGACGACGTGATAATGGCGCTACAATGACAGTTCGATCATTTACTATTGATAATAGGTGGATTGTACCATATTGTAGATTTCTCAGTAGAAAATATCGTTCCCATATCAATCTCGAGCATTGTTCTTCAATCAAATCTGTTAAATATTTGTACAAATACGTGTATAAAGGACATGACTGCCCAGCTTTACGATTACGTTCAGATTCTGAAGGTCAACAACAACTCATTGTTGACGAAGTGGACATCTATTTGAACTGTCGTTATGTGAGCCCACCAGAGGCTATGTGGCGATTACACGAACGCCGACTTTTCCACCGATCTCATACAATTGAGCGACTTCCTGTTCACTTACCGGAAGAACAAATGGTGTACTTTCAGGCCGGATTCGAAGCTGATGCTAACCGTGATAGAGTCTCCAAACTCATGGCATTTCTTAAATTGTGCAATGAAAATATTGCCGCCCGCAATTACCTTTACCACGAAATTACAGAACATTTTGTGTGGTCACATGGACGATGGAATATTCGCAAAAAAAGTACCAAGTGCTTTGGACGGATCTACACTGTCAATCCAGTCGACATCGAAAAATATTACCTCCGTGTACTACTTCTGCACGTCAAAGGACCGCAGTCGTTTGACGATTTACGTACAGTTGATGGAATTCTGTGCAACTGATTTCAAGAAGCTGCAGAAAAATTACATTTAGTCATTAACGACGCCGAATGGAAAGAACGTTTGCAGGAGGCTGTCAGTCACAAAATGCCAACGCAATTGAGATGGCTTTTCGCTATCATCTGCATATTCTGTTCTCCTACTAATATACCTGAGTTGTGGACAAAATTTCAGGACGCACTTTCAGAAGATTTTCAGAGACAGCACACGCCACCTGAAGCTTACAACCTCACACTGCAAGAATTGGAAAATATTTTTAAATATCATGGTAGATCTTGCGAACAATTCAAACTGCCGATTCCTGTCCTAACCGTCGCACAACATACAACAGAAGAAACCTGCAACGTAGAAGAAGAAAGTACGAACGGCAAGGCAGCTTATGAAAAGTTAAACCTAGAACAGAAGGCAATAGCTGAGGAAGTTTTACATGCAGTAAGAAATAAAATTCCGAATTATTACTTCATTGACGGACCAGGGGGCTCCGGTAAAACGTTTGTCTACAAAACATCGTGCCACATTTTACGAGGTGAAAACAAGGTTGTTATACCAGTTGCATGGACAGGCATTGCTGCCAATCTCCTACCAGCGGGACGCACATCACATTCGATTTTCAAACTACCTGTACCCATCTTGGACACATCGGCCTCATCGATTCGCACTCACACAAAGGATGCACAACTTCTTCGTGACTCAGATCTCATTATTTGGGATGAGATTTCAATGGTTCCCAAAGATGCGCTAAGCGTTGTCGATAGACTTTTAAAGTACATTATGAATAATAATCTTCCTTATGGAGGGAAAATAATTCTGTTTGGTGGAGATTTTCGTCAGGTGTTACCCGTTGTTAGACATGCCAATAGAACAGCCATCTTTGAAAATACAGTTAAACGAACCGCCCTTATGGTCTCATGTTAAAATTCATAAGTTGACTCAAAATATGAGGGCAAATGACGATCCTGTTTTCACTGAATGGTTACTTAAATTGGGTAACGGTGATTTAGAAGTTCAAACAGGTTACGAGAATGAAGCGATCAAAATCCCGAAACATTGTTATTGTAATTATGATAGTATTATTACCACCATATTCAATGCCACAGAAATCAATGAACAAAATATTTCGCAGTTTTATTCAACGGCGATTTTATGTCCAAAACACGATGATTGTACAAAAATTAATGAATATATCATTTCCAATTTGTTACTTGGAGAGGGAAAGGTTTACTTCAGTTCTCATTGTGACCAACATGAAGAAACAGACAATGCTCAATTGTACCCCATAGAATTCTTAAACTCTTTGAATCCATCCGGTTTACCAACTCATAAATTGATTTTGAAGAAAAATGCAATCATAATGTTAATTAGAAATCTTAACGCTAAACAGGGATTAGTTAATGGTACAAGGTTAGTGGTAACTCACTTAGGCGAGTACATCATCACTGCTACAATTATTCACTCCGATAAAACTGTGCTCATACCCCGGATTAACCTTACACCTTCTGATCCTACTGTGCCTTTCCAAATGGTAAGAAAACAATTCCCATAAAAGTTGCTTTCGCTATGACCATTAACAAAGCACAAGGTCAGACGCTTCAAAGGGCAGGATTGTATTTACCAGAACCTGTTTTTTCGCATGGACAGTTATACGTGGCTTTTTCACGAGTCCGTATGTTTAAAGATATCTTTGTTTGTGTTGAAGAACCATACGGGCAAAAAGTGAACGATGATCACGTTATAACCTCCAACATTGTTTTTAAAGAAGTTTTGTGAAATTAATTTAAAAAAAACAAATGCGTATATAATACTGTATATAATGTTAATATCATTTACAATAAGACTGATTTTGTTACTATTTTTTATAATAAAATATTTTGGATTGATAAATATTTATATTTACTTATTTCCACTTTATTATATTACGTAACTGACCACTAAGGGTGCGAAGTATTCGCACGGGTCACCTAGTAACTATATATTCTTGTAATGATAGCTTACTAAATTCTGAATATTTTAATATGAAAAAAATAATGTCCATAAAACTCGTAACGGAATTTTTCGGCAATCAACCCTCTTCAGTATTGGGCGTCTTAGTAGATAGCGCAGGAAAAATAGTCAAAATATTTGACTTTAAAGGAAAAAATTAGATAAAAACTAGATTTTTGTCGTGTGCTCATTGAACCATAAGTTATACGAAACCAATGAGTCTACCACTTAAATTTGTCCGGGGGTGATTTTACTTGGGTTGAAAGGGGGTGAAAAAACGATTTTTTCCACGTAACTTAAAAACGAAGTATTTTATCAAAAAATGTTTCAAATAAAAGTTGTACATCACAAAATTCCCTATAATTTGGCGTTATATTCCTGTACGTCGAAGATTGTTGGAATAGGCCACATTTATAACTTACAGTATATTGTATAACTTATTTTTTTGTATTTTGTGTGTATTGCATTCCAGAGTGGCCAAAAAGTTTGGAAATACACACTTACAGGCCACAGATGTGTGGGTAGACCCAGGAAGATAAAGCTGCCGGATCTTTGAAGGCGGAACGGGCAGCACCTAGCGTATGCCGTGTTGTAAAGATGATGGTAAATATATTCTTTAATTTTACATCCCCCTGCGGTATTTTGATTTTTCTAAAAATTTTTATCCTTTTTACTTTTATATTTTCTCTTTTATCAGGTGTGGAGTAATCTCAAAGCAGTAAGGATCTGCGGGATACGTCTCAAAAGTATGAACACGCATCCCAAGTATTATAACATCCGGTTGAGGTACGTTTAAGTATTATTGTGAGACATATGCCTCACATAGGGAGACAGACAGACAAACAGAAAACTTTCCAAACGAGTAAAAGTGCGATTTTGGTCCTCTTGTGTAATTATTACTCCTATGCATTTTGTTTTCCTGATTCGATTGATAGACATAGCTGTGGTGGAAACGTGTAGTCTAAGGGAAACGAAAACAAATAAATACAAACGCTTGTTTGTCATGGTTGGAGGTTGAGACATCGCAATAACTTCTGGACGTTAATAAAAATTTCAATGTTAAAGCCCATCTGATAACTGTGCGCTGTTTTATTAAACAGTTTAACTGTTCTTATTTGTTGTTTAACGCTCTTTCATTACAATAATCTTCTTTTCCTTTTCTAGGATTAGGTTATATAAACCTGTTTTGGCAACCATCTTATCCGCGGATTACCCACGTATCTTCGATCAATAGCGTTATAGTTCAGTGCCGCTTACGGCAATCAATCCTCTGTAATACTTTGCAGATCATCCCACCATTGTCTTATGTAAATTGAAATAATTCCATTTATGTCCGTCCTTTACTTGCAATAAATTATTCATTATCCTATCTTGCAATGTATAATTTAAAGTATTTCAAAGAAACTGTATTTCTGTAGCACTCTGAATCTTGCCGCATTCCTTTTTTGTCATGAGCCATGCATAAATCACTCGCATAAATCAATGTGGGTATTGCAATTGTCTTATCAAATTTAATCCTTGTGCTGTGTTCTGTTTTATTCCTAAAATTTCTTTCAACCGTACCACAAATATTAATACATTTATTTATTTTCTCTCTTATATCATATTCAGATCCATAGCTTACTGCACAGCCGAGATATTTCGAACTGCTCACTTGTTCTAAAGTGTTGCTGTTTGTAACTATCTTAGTCCTCACTGGATATTTACCTTTAAAGACCACAGTTTTGGTCTTCCTTATTGAAATTATCAGTGAGTACTCTCTCGCCACTTCCTCTTTGTAAATTATCTTCATTTTCTTAAATAAGCACTATGGCATCCGCATATAGCAGGGAACCCATATAAATTGATTTGTTAAGCTGTTTACAATAATTTTTAAAAAAAATTAATAATTGTTATTGTAAAACTGCTTCAGGATTGTTTGTTTGGCTATGTCTTTTAGTTTACAGCACTAAACATTATATCAATTGAAGAACTCGTTGTTATGAAAACTTTTGTAAAAAACGTTGGTGAAAAGGAAAAGGCTAAAGTATGCTGTGGGTCTGACAGAGAATGCGACTATGAAAATTCAATGAAATTGAAAGAAATTATATAAATATAACAATATCTAACGTGTACGATTAATCCTTACTTTTACAAACAGTGATTCATGAGTTTGACAGTGGACACAAAATCAATGGGACGACACAAGGGAAAGTGAAATCTCCAGGGCGTGATACTAATGTGTTCACTTTGTTGTCACCATCTGTCAGAGGACACATTATTGGTACTTGCTTGCCTCCCCCCCCCAGTTCAGTCAATCATAAATCAAAGAACGAATCAGTACACACAAAGTGAGGTATGTTTACTTATTCATGTCAGGATTATTTTGTATTAGTAAGTTTGCTGAGTGTCCAGCTCCTGCCCTCATGACAGCCACTTATAAACAAAACTAAGGAAATTGTAACTTCAAATTCGAACAAAAAACGACTCAGCCAGAGGCAAGGTCTGAAATTATTTAATTTATACAGAAAAAAATAATGTACGTTTCGGTAAGTGATGATGTAATTAACGAAGGAGAAGAACACACTTAACAGTAGGATAAAACAAAATACCAATTATACATCACGTTTAGATCCAAACACTTTGCAGCGCCAAAAGGGCGCAGCGCTACGCTCGATGTGAAAGCAAATCACGTTAATAGGATATTTTTTAATGTGGAATTATTTTTCTCACGGTGCTGTTATATTCGCGTGCGTCACGTCCTGAAAAGGGCTTTAATTTTATTTTTGATTGCGATCTCTAATTACAGGTTCTATTGTAGGGAAAAAAGTATTTAGAAAATAATTAAACTTGTTTTGGGGAAATTGAATTTGATTTCTGTCGGCACGACATTAGTGCTTCTGTTACTAACTTAACACGTTTTTCTGGTAAAAATAATTTTTAATTTAATTTTAAATATGCAGTTACGTAAGTCGTTTAATATATTCTCAAAACCATTTTATCCTTTAAATTTCGTGACTTTTTCATGGAGAACACGATTAATAGATCCACCATACTTTGCATTCTAATATAAAAAATTGAGTTTTGAATCTGAATATTCAGCTGTTTTTAATTTTCAAACCCAAATATAAACAAGACTCGTCTTTATGTGCTTAGATTATTATTACCTTTCCAATCAAAGTATTCATTAATTTTATCTTAAACAGAAACTAGGCCTAGTTACTATACGACTAATTATGTAGACTAAAACGTCCTACTTATAAATAATGGTTTCTGTTCGTACTATTTAGATCCGTCTGTGGGACGGTTCAAAGAAAATTTTAAATGTTCAACCGTGTTCAATTACTTAATTCTATTGAAACACTTTCTTCAATATTGTCATACAACCGTTAATCTGTTTAAATGTTTATAAATGAAACATTTATTTCAATGTTTATAATAGATCTCTTTTATCGTATTGTATTAAATTTGATAGGAAAAGAATTTTTTTAAGTCGTATAATTTTAAAAAGTTTTTATAAATTTTTGTAAAATAAATTACTGTACAGTATCTATAAAATTATGTAATTTTTAAAGTTTTCTATCTTATGTTTATGACCGGTCTTTCTTCTGCTAAAACTTGATTCGTATAGTAGTTTTTGTGTTTGCATTTTTCAAATCTCATTTTGATACTCTTGTAAATATATTTAAATGTATCAAACGTCATTCTCATATATGTGTGAAATCTGTGTGGATCTTTTTTTGTTTTTAAAATAGATAAAGGTATTCGCCCAAATCTTGCCTTCTCATGGTTATGTGGTGGGCGCTAAATCAGCAATTTGAAGAGTTTGATTGTAGCCAGCATTTTGTACTTAAAGACATATATGTGTCGTCACAGACCTCCCCTTACCAAAACCTCCAATAGTGCTCTGTATGCCCTCAAGAAGCTCTTCCTAAACCTCGACTCCTTCCTGTACAAGACCAACTGGAAATACTCACAAACTGCAAAACAACGCACTCCCCTACAATCCTTAGCTCCCCCCTCCATCAACAGAACTACCCGCAATATCAGCAGACCTTCCTTCCTCATAAAACGCCTCCTTATCATAGTCGACGAACCTGTTGTCAGAACTCCTCGCTGCCATTGTCATAGAAATAGAAACACTTAATTCCCATTTTCAAACATACTCAACCTGCCGTCATTCCTGATCACATAACAATTTAAATTTTCCCTAACTACTTACCTAGTCTTTAGCCATCTTCCGATTGTCCCCCGCCTACCTTGACGCCTCTCTGTCGCCTCCTTTTAACTTTGGCGACCTGCGTTACACGTCCCTGTCTAGGCCGCCGTCGTGTACAAACTTTATGGCATTTCCGTCAGCCACTTCCTTTACTTATACGGCTACAAACTACATCTACACAGAAATCCACACACACGCGCACTACTCTACCTCCATTGTGCCTCCGTCTTCTTCGCTTCCGGCCTGCGTGCGTCTCCTCACATCCTTCCATTCGGCTGAAGGGGGCTTGCCCCAGATCACCCCGAGACTTGTTCTTCGGGACAAGTCTCAAACAACACAAAAAAAGTCACTGGCACTATCACTTTATTACATAATCAAATATATTTTAATGAGTATATTTCAATCAATCAATAAAAACATATGTATATACATATACATACAGTTATGTATACACATAAGAGGGAAAAAATATAAATTTTTTGAATTTATAAGAAAGAGCACGGTCATTTCTTTTCTCTACGACACCGAACACTACACTCCAGGATAAACTCCTCGGTATGTTTGTCATGTGACTTGTCCCGATGTCTCACAGTACAGTAATCTTTTAAAGTAAGCTGCAGTCTTCCAGAAAGGCCGCGTCGGCATGTTGGTAGCGTAACTCACTGAATAGCACAAAAGCGATGACGTCATACCGGCACCAGTCTACTACGCATCCAGCTCGTCAGGATCCCTACCGTACATTCTCAGAGCCTAGGTCGTATCACCCAGCGTGTAGTCATAATGAACACTGACCGCAACGTCAGTGTTGGCCTACAATATAATATCTTATATAATAAAATGCAAAAATAAATAAATTACAATACAATAAAAATATAACTGCGACAAACATTACTAATGTCAATATTGTTCAGACGTTTGTAAAATTAATATCCGAATGGTGACAGTTACAGTGGCAGTGTTATTACTCTTGGTTGTAAAGCGGTTATTGTTGGTTTCTTGGAAACACAACGGATTTGTTACTGTTTTAGGCGCTAGTGCAGAATTAATCTTGACAAGTTGGACAGTCGTTGTTTGGCGTTGCGAAACGTCATATTAAAACGAGCGGTGGTAATATTTATCGTTAATGCATAGGCTGCGTATGAATTAGAATATGGCCAGCACAATAAACATTTGACGAATTAGCTCAGGAAGGAGATTTTGTAGGTAATGCAAAAGCTGTTTGCAAATCAAGGACATTTTTTTCAATTAAAATTATAAAGATGAAAACTTGTGACTTTGATGGGTTTATTTCCTTGACTCTTGTTTGTAGACATTCTGTATTGTTTTGGTACTTATATAACTGTACATGAAGGTAACTAACCTCTCCCTCTCCTCTTCACCTCACAGAGTAGGCACTTTGCCTGTTCCGTCTTTACAGATTATCTTTCCATCTCACTCTAGGTCTTCGTACATCTCTTGTACCAAAGGGTCTACATTGAAATGCAACCTTAGGTAGTCGTCCATCCTACATTCTGTCCAGATGCTGTAACCATTCCCTGCTACATGTCTGGATCTTAGTATTTATGGAGAAAGCCTGTAGCTATTCAATAATATCGTCATTGGGCAAACGATCCTATCTTAGGTAACCCTTCGTTCTTCACAGAAACTTCATTTCCAAAATTTGAAAGTGGTTTTTAATCTTCTTTATAGGAACCCATGTTTCAGATCCCTACAGTAAAAAAGGCACTGCCATAGTTTTATAAAATTTAAGCCTTGTCTCTTTCCTTGTGTTTTTCCTCAACGTTCTGTGTATGACGCCATACTCCATCTGAAACCTTTATATTTTTGTAGTGATATTTTGGTCTGTGTCGTTCACAACCCACGTAATTGAAGTGACTTGTTCCAAAACTTCCCCCAAGAACAATTTTTGATCTGACAGAAACTTTCCCCAAAAAGCCACGATTTTTGTTTTCTGCCTAGACATTTGAAAATCGTGCTGTTTACAATATGATTTAAACAATGTAGAGGATATTGCAACTCATCCTCTGTATTAAGACTGCATTGTCAGCATATAATAAAATACTCAAACTCGTGTTCTGGTTAAGTCAAATTCCTGAGGCAATATCTCGTCTCCATGATTAGATGATGTAAGTTATATATATATTGCAACAGATCAAATTTTATTATACTAATAAGGATATAGTGAGTGTGTAAAAATCACAAACAAGTCTATTATGGAGGAGATGAAAAATTATTTATTATACACACAAATATTGTTTTTAAACATGTATATTGTATTATAAATTGTCATGTATTGATAATAGAAATAATTGTTTGTATTGTTCGATAATATAAATCGATTTTACTTGGTCTCTGCAACGTCCTCCTCTCCCCTCGTTGCTCCCGTCCTGGCGTCCTCTTCTTCAGCGTCACTCCTTCCTGGTGTCCTCTTCGTCTTGTCGTCCTCGTCTACGGCAGGCGGCTCCAGCGGGGATATTTCAATGAGTCTCGTTGTTATGTCTGACTGCTAACATTAATTAGTTTCTTCATATACAAATATTGTTCACTCACAATGATTTTAAGTTTCATTCGTACAGTTTATTATTAAATTATACTTTATATTTTATTAATCTCAGGATTAATATGGGTATTAGTTAATGCCGTGCGTTTAATGTACACCTTCCACGATATCTTGAAGTGTCTTTAAATTCCCTAACCGGATATCTTAACTTACACGAAAACAGCAATGTATTATATTTTAAATTTTATCTAAATATTTTACCCACTCGGTTCTTAACGCAAAACTTCGTTAAAAATTAGCAAGGTTTATTTTATTTATGATATATCTACGTTCGTAAGAGAACAACTCTCTTCACCGGGCACAACTTCCCCTTGCAACTTCTACAGACAGACTGTGTCCATCCTAACTCTACAACGAATGAATCTCACTGAATTTAGTGTATTCTGATAGGCTAAGCACAAGTCACATGATTGATGGAACAAACAGATATACAAATTTCATGAAAAACTTTGTACAATTTAGCAAAGGCCTGCATGGAAATTATCTAGGAATTTTATTACCCTATCTTTGATAAGAGTTACAATTGAGTTTTTCTTCACTTAAAAAAAAACCATATTTCTAAAATAGTTATGAACCTCAGAGTATACACAAATTGAAGCTATTTACCTAGATAATTCCTTGTCAAAGTTTCACGTCAATCGGTTAACTACCACTGAAGCTACAGCGATCGCACATTATCACACCCGCACAAATTCACACAAAAAATACATGACAATATAGAACACCTTTGTATGAAGAGTTTGGTATACCCTACATGCTTATGCATTTCTAAATACAAAACTTACGACTAAAAGACAAAATATTACATAAAACAAATTTAAACAAGAAAATGCTCGTCATCCATGTGCTTTGTGCTTTGATACAAACAGCGTAGCTTATCATCCTGTGTTCCGTTGCAATATATATATATTAAAAAGCGTAGGCAAAATACTACATCCCTGCCTTACTCCTTTATTTAATAAAAATGTCTTCAGTCTTTGTCTTCCCTGTATTTACTTTTATTTTAGTGTTGCAATATGGGCTTCTAAATCAAATTTATCAAATGTTGTGGATAGCCGTGGATTTCCGTAATGTTAAGAGGGTAACTATATATGTAGCATCACGTACAAAATGTTATCAAAAAGTGGTGTCAATCTTCGAGAATGGTTCTACTCATTACTCTGAACGATCAGTGTCCATAGTTTTACTTCTCTTTATGTTTCTGCGTGCTTTTTTTAAATTAATTACTACAGAATGAAATAAGGTGTGGTGTTAAAATGTGGTATAAACAGTAAGACTAATATTTCTAATTATTTTATTATAAAAAAATGTATTTACGTATATTTCATTAATCTAGCAGTATTCCCCATAATATCATCATGTTTAGTAATTATAGTTACTACTGTAAATCGTTAAATTCTTTTTTTTTAATAATGTGACGTACGTTTCAGTGATAGAATCTAAATCCTGAGAGACTGTTAATGTTTTTTACAAAGGTTTATAAGTAATTTTTATAATTTGTAATTAGAAAAATAATTATGTTTAATTATTAAAACTAATACTGCAATTATTATTACATTGCAGAAATAAATATAATTGAATAATAATATCTTTATGAGTACAAAAATCAAAGTATATAGTCTCAAAAATTTTTAAGTGACAGTTGATTAAAATTTTAGTTCTGAATTTCTTAAACATTAGTATATAATAGGAAAACAATTATATTAAATGAAACATTACCCTATTTATTCTTAATCCTTTTTATTCTTGTTTATGGAATTTGGATAAAAAATTATTATATTTCTACGCTAACCATAAAATTAGTATATTTTTCTTAAAATAACTTTTCTGTCCTAACAAACATTTAAAAAAACTGGATTATCATTTCCGATTACAAAATACTAAGTGGAATAATAATATTTAATAACCGTTTACTTTTATTTTCTAAATTATTGACTGTGGCGTATACAATTATGCTCTAGTACTAAATATGAGCGAGCAGACTTTACACAGTATAATTTAAAATGGTTAAATAATTGTAAACAACATAAAGTAACTTCAAACGAGCACTCATGCAACTAATCGGAGTAAAATAATTTAAATGCAGTTGAATGGTCCTTATGATAAGAATATGCCAAATGTTTGAATTGTATGAAAGAAATGTAGTACCCGTATCTTCGTTATTTTTACCAGAATTCTATAAACAAGGTACTAATTGATTATAAATAAAAGTGGTGACATTTTACGTGATGAAAATTTTTTTGTTATACCGACGTTTGTAAAATACTATGTTGCAAATTTCAATCAACCTCCAATTTGAAAAATTTAAATTAAGTAAACATTTCTTTCTGTTTTGTACGTATAAGAAATAGTAACCTAACTGAGTAACAAATTTTAGCTTGACATTTGACTTTGTCCAGAAATAATTAATTAAAAGGAAATAATTAGAATACTTTTCCGACATTTGGCACCATCTTTTGGAAGCACCGTGTTTATTAAAAAGTAACGCTCGCGTCTTTGTATTCTACGAACGTAGATTTATTTGTAAATAAATTTAAAAATTAAATACAATTTAAATAGATTTATTCTAATTTACGTACCCAAACAGGTCGTGGGGTTTGAGTTTATCTGAGTTACGTTCAACCGCCAAGTCACATATAGAAAATCCGCAGCGACCAAAAAAGTATCGTGAAATGAAATAATTACTACAGGTTTAGACAAGAAAAATATTATTTTTATTTTTAACAAAAAACAAAAAACTGCACACTTACTTATAAGTGTGCATTTGCGTCATATATACAAGTGAATAATTATCATATCAATGACTATTAAAGGATTATATTTACAATTACAAACATCATATTTACATATAATAGCAATTTAAAAATTACTTTATGCCGTGTAATTGACAAAAATTGCTAACAGAACAATGTTATATTCATAACAGAACATTTTGCAATTTACAAACTCATTCTAAATGGCAATATGTGGACCATAGAAACATTTTAACAGGTTTTATTTGAGCTTCTATACTCAATTATAATTTTATATTAAATTGCTTAACTTCCATTGATTTAACTATTATGCTAACTATTCTTATAAAATTTACATGAAGTATTATCAAATTCTATTTTTAAATTGTTTGTGATTATTGCATTATTCTATGATTTAACTAAAAACATTCATCGTTCATTATCCCAGAGGAAACAAGTAAATAATTCTTACGGGTTCTAGAATAATTTAATTTAAACACGAATAAACTTTTTTAGATGGAACAGGAGGTATTGTAATGTATCACAATACGATAGATGCCTTGTGACTTTTGTCGATACACATAAAGAACTGATAGAGCAGTAAGAACTGATTGATTAATTTATCCATCTATCAAAAAAGCTGTTACAGCTACCAATTATATTTCCATATCATATGTAGGAAAGCTTTCTGGGAAACTTACTAATTCTAAACCAAACAGATAAATGCGTTTAAAAAACGTTAACATTGTCAACAACCTATCAATTATAAAACACACGGACCAAAGCAAAACTAAAATCTAAAACGTAATTTGTAAGATGTTTTTCCGTAAATATGCGTTCAACAATGTTACCGCTGCTGGTAACAAAATGACTGTAGTTCTGACAACGTATAAACAAGACTAGACCTAAAACACATAACGTAGGTTTCAGTTCCATAAAATCAAAATAATTTATAAACAAAGATTAATCATGTTTCATTTCTAAGAAATAAAACAAGACACAGCACAAGGAATAAATTTTATAAGACAGCAGGTAATTCCGAGTGTTATCAATGTAATTAACATTGTAAACTTTAATAATGAGATTAAAGATATTTTTAAAAAATGTCCACAAACTGGCAATCTTTCCGCTGTTGAGATATCCTCCACCACTTATTCTCCTGTTGCTACCGTCTTAGTATTTTCGGTCAATTAATAGCATCAGTGTACTTAATGAGATCATGCTTTTATTTTGCACTGCACCGTCATCGTTTTTCATGGTTTCAAAAATTGTCCTGGGGTTGTGAGCTCTGATATCTTCTCCAATCCCTAACCAAAAGCCCTGCCCGCTTCCATTTCACCATCATCATCAACATCTGCGAGGATTAAATCAAGGATGGTTTGTTCCGGTCTCAAAGAGGCAAAGCCTAGAGCTGGTCACTGCAGCACTTCCTCGGACGTCCAACACCTCTCCGTCCCTTCGGCTCATAGTTGTTTGGTAATGCGGCTGTCATCCATTCGGCAAAGATGTTCCCACCAATTCAGCCGATACTAGGCAATCCTGTCAAGTATACTCATATTATAATAAATTGATTTACCTCCGTCTTGTGGCTGCCTGATAATTCTTCTCAACACTTACGCGTTTCGGAACCTAAGATTCCATCATCAGAGTGTAATAGTTTAAAAAATCGGTCTAAAAGACGTCGTTATCCAATAAACATATAAAAATAAAACGCATGAACACACACAATGAAATAAAATTGCATCCGCGTACGCGAGTCTTTGAGTGCGCACTCCACGATCGATCGCGACACACTCCACGACCTTCGACGGCCAACTTCATTGTTTATATCAAGCTATTTACTTTATTTATTCACTGATACAAATGTCTCAGTCAGTAACCACCACAGCGGTGCCTTCGACGACCATCTTCGGTGCTTATAGCAGGCTACTAACTAACACAGATGTGTCAGTCAGTGACCACCGTACCGTTGTTAATGCTGTACACCATATGGAACTGTACATTTGAATAATCGGTATGAACCAACTTTATGTCCTAAAATAGTTGAGATTCTTGTAACAGCACATTAAATTTCCATGAAGGCAATCAATTTTCTTGTGTACATGTTAAGATAATGTCCACATGAAATTGTTTTCCGCACAGTGTAACAAACGAGAGGGTTGATAGATGGTGTGGGTGGGGGCCAGTAGGCGACATGCAAAAAGTCAATTGCACTGAGGGCGGCAGATTTTATCTAAAAGGCGGTGATTTAATGAAACCCGCCTTCAAGTATGTTACAAGGGTTGAATTATTCAAGTATATTACAACGGGTTATTAAGTTTAAAATTGTTTCATCCCTCTACTGTGTTTGTCCAATTTTTAAAGAAACTAGTTTACACTGCTCAAACTGTTGTATTTATTACTTCACCCTTACACGGACAATTTAGTTGGACTTACAGGTTTCCTTATATTAAGCTTTTATGAATGCTGTAAACGCTGACTAGCATTTTAATTACAATAATAGTTTAAAGTTAATTCCACATTAGTTAATAATATTTTACAATCTTTCTTAATGTAACACAGAAAAGTATCTCCGTGATCGCAGCGCTTACATAAACGATCTTCTTGTGGATTTGAAAACCGTAAGGAAATCTGTTCATGAACACAATATCTTCTTCTTATCTGGCGATACAGCCTTTGTTGGGCTTTAGCCTTCTCAACAATACTCCTGCAAACTTCATTATTCTCCGCCCTTCACCACCACTATCTGATTCTCACCCACGCTAGCAAGACCTTCTGTTACGCCATCCAACCATCTCATCCTTGGCCTGCCTCTACGTCTAATAGTATATAATCTTCCCTTCATCAATCCTTCCTCAGACATACTTTCTGCATGTGCCAACGCAACATCTGTATTTTGATGACATACACTAACGGTATGTCTTTTCCTTGCTTCAGAACCTGTAAGCCATTGTTATTGCGTATTCTCCAGCTGCCTTTTTTAAATAATTGGTCATAAATTTTACGCAGCATTTTGCGTTTAAATGGTTTTCAAACAGTTTTGTTATTCTCTGTCAAATCCACACCTCAGATTCACATGTAACAACTGGTCGCACAAGACAATAATACGGTTTAAATTTAAACATCTTGTAACAAGAGTGTTTTTAAAGACGTTAATATTTGCAAAGTAGGCTTTATTTTCTGCTTGTATCCTTTCTCTTATCATCATCTTAATGTTATTATCATTTGATACTAAGGCACTTAAATAACTAAAGCAGGACACTCCTTTAAAACACTTCCCATTCACATTGAAATCTCTAGGAGCTCTTCTGGTCTCTGAGTTGGACATTACCATGTACCATGTCTGGTTTTCATTTATGAAAAGACCAATTTTTATTGCTTCTGCTTCCATTAATGCAGACATGACTTTGAGGTTATCAACGTTTCTTGCTACTATTAAAATGTCATCTGCATATGCACGTATTTGTGAGATTTCATGAAAATTGTGGCTCTTTGATCAATTATCTACTCCACTCTGTAGAGCTATGTTGAACAGACGCGCAGAGAGGCCATCTCCTTGCTTCACACTATTCTCAAAATTTAAACCTGCACTCATTTTGTTATATATTCTTAGCTTTAACTTTGCTTTTGTGTCCTTCATTGTCGTTTTAATTAAAGCATTTTTTGGTGCTAATAGCAATTTCCCTCAAAACTTTAAATTTTTCCCGATATGGAAGGCTTGCTTAAAATCAGTAAACATGAAATGTAGATCCACATCATGTTTACAGAATTTCTCCAACATTTGTCTAACGATAAATATTTGATTAGTCGTTCCCCTGTCAGGTCGGAAACCACACTGATATGTGAAATGTGAAACCAATATGTATGTGCAAAATTTCCTTCGGCATTTCAAAATATATGATTAATTTGTACAGCAGAAGGAAGTGGATAAACAAGGATAGTAAATAACAGAAAACATGAAAAGTGAAACTAGAACATACATTAATAGCTGTATTGCTCGGCATTATACGAAACGTTGTAATAATGAATTGTGATCAAGAAGCAACAATCACTCGATAACTATTACAAACAAAAATACAACTTTATAATAGTAAAAATTGTTTCTATCTGTCAGATGACGTTGCACTAATGAAAAAACATTTTAAAATGCATTGTACAGTTTTATTTTATTTTAAAAATTGTAATTGGAAATAAAAGATCAAAACAAACAAGAAGAAGAAGAAGAAGAAGAAGAAGAAGAAGAAGAAGAAGAAGAAGAAGAAGAAGAAGAAGAAGAAGGAGAAGAAGAAGAAGAAGAAGAAGACGTAGGAGGAGGAGGAGGAGCAACAGCAGCAGCAGCAGCAGTAAGATGACGAGGCGAAGGAGGGAAAGGAGAAAAAGAAGAAGAAGGCGAAAACAAATAAACATTTTTAGAGAATAAAAGATCTAGGAAAATATTACAAGCGGTAAAGTTACTTTCTATACGTAAACTATAGTACCAGTTGTCCATCTGTCTTGTATGCCTTGGTTTTCTGTTCCCAGTATATGACCGTGAAAACATTTTGACCTTACAAGTCAAATTCAAAAGTGGGATGCAAGAAAAAGCCTCATGTCACTCAGGTTGTATTTTTATTTAAATGTTCTTTATTTTTTAGGTATTAAGCGTTTGTCAAATAAATTATAGAACCACCCATAACAAATTTATAGTTCTAAATAAACCTTTTAAATCTGACTGAGTTTAAGGGATTTTGTAAAGCCGAGACAGCTGTTCCGGAAAGTGTAACAGATGATGGAGTTTGATCACAAAGTGTGTGGAAAAACAAGAATTTGGTGGTTATATGAATGTATTACTTCATTTTGTAGAGTCATAGAATTAGAAAATAATTTGACAAAACGGTATATGAGTTGCTATTATTATTTAAAAATTGGAGTAAAAGTCAGACACACTGAAATAAAAAGAGTTTAGATAATTTGTTTAACATGTCTGTTTAGCTAGTAAAATTATGTGGTTATTTATTTTAATATGTCATGAACAGCAGAGAAGGTTATATGGTACTTTTTGTAAACTTATAAAAAAGAGAGTATTTATTTATCAAAGATTTGAAATTTTAATATTTTAATATTTTCAATTAACAATAATAAATCATAGAATGATTATTTTGAAACAGTTTTAATTAATTATTTCATGTCAACAACATCTTACTCCTCTTTAAAAATTATTTAATTATTGTGCAACAACATATACTTGATGCAACGAGTATAAAAAAAATCATACGACCTGGCCGGTGTAATATATTTCATAGTTGCGTTGAGTACATGGTAATTGTATTTGTGTGAATTTTTGAAATACTTGTAACGTTGGAAAATAAATTGGCGTCCCCAAAGTGGGGCTCGATATATGTTAATTATCGTTTATGTTCATAATTAATAAGTGTATTATTATTATTGTCATTAATATTATTGTACTGTAATTTTAATATTGTTGTGTATTTCACAACTGGCGCTCAACAAAACTTAAAGAGGAGAGAAATTGTTGGTATGAGATAATTTATAATAATAATAAACGTAAATAAATAATTTTAAATTAAAACCAATAGAGTCGCGGTTTACCAATAATAATTAAATATAATATAAAGAATTTAAATTTAACGAAATGGCTACACCGCAGAAAGGAGTTGATATTGAGGCTATGTTTAATCTTTAAAACCGATTCGTGTTTGTTTAATATAGCATTCAATCGTTTCTCTTGACCAGCTGTATGTTTATCGCCAGTGGACTGGCCGCTACTCGTTATCTTATCCACGAGATTAAAAACTGGCTATGTACGTCAATATACTGCTCGCATTGCTTCAGGTCACTGTCCATATGTCCCAATTTAATAGTGTGTAGTTTATTCCGAATTGTACATGGTAGTTTTTTGTTACTGAAATCGATTGTGGCGTGTATTTTTCTTAAAGTGTCAGTACCTAAAATAACATCATATATTAGATTTTTAACTACAAGGACTGGGACTTCAATTTCTATGCCTTGTGTAATTATTGATATAAGTGCTTGTTTACAAATCATTTGTGTATCTCCAATCTCCGTAGTAACCAAAGTATTATTTACAGGTAAGACAGGTGTTTTCTTAAATTGGTGCTTATGTTTGTTAATAAATTTTTCCTTAATTAATGATATTTGCGCACCACTATCGAGCAAAACATTACCAACACAACCATTGATTCTCGCTAACACAAGAGTGTCATTATTGTCCTTAACTCTAGCCTTTTCCACACGTTCATCAACACAATTATTATATATTATTTCATTCCTAACATCAACAGGGTATAGCCAGAAGCAATGTACACATTATTATCACTATTATTGCTAACATATGATTTCTGATACTGCAGTTTGCTACTGTAAGTTTTAATTGTATTTTTATTCTTATTTTTATTTATATTATTACTTTTATCGTACGGACCCAGGCTGTGCAACCTTATATGTTTTTTGGCTGCTCTCTTCATTTGCATTGGTCTCGGTAATTGCCGATAAGTTGCTCTGATTGAATCTTTGAAACCTTGGTTTATTTTTAAACTGTTATTGTTGTTGTTGTTATTGTGGCTGAAATTATTTACGTGGTTGCTCATTATTACTATTATTACTTGGGTTATCCACATTATTCCATTTAGTCAATAACAAGAGTAGTTCTTCCAAGGATTTAGCCCCTTGTGTAATAACCGCGATTTGCATTCCGGGTTCAAAATGGTGAGCTAACTTACCATTTCTGCTTCTGTCACTTCAGGTTCCAGATACTTGGCTCGAGATATCAGCTGGATTAAACAGCTTTCTTTTGAACCTTTCAAAAATATAATATTTACCAAATTCCAGCTGCACACGGATCGTTCTTTGTATTTCGCTGTTGCAGTACCTAGCCCTAAAATGCCGCACCAGATCCTCATACGTACATACCTTGTCCTGTATGACGGTGAACCATTCAGCCGCGGTACATTTAAACCTTCTCACCACCCAGTTTATTTTGTCCATTTCGCTTAAGTTGTCACCTACGCGTCCATATCTCTCTCGCAAGTTTTGAGAAAGTGAAGGGATTTTCCGTCTCTATACCATAGAATTTTACTAGCGAATTGAGTTCATCATAATTTTTATAAATTTATGTGGTCTGGTTAGCTGGTGTCGAGGTACTTTGGAGTCGGGTCAGCTGTTCTTTTAACTCCTGTATCCGCTGTTCTTGCTCAGCTACCAGTTCATTTACCGTCGATGTATGACTTAACCATTCTCTCTTCTATGGCATTGAACTTAGCTTCACAGTCGTTATGCGTGAATTATTAGCTTCAAGTGCTAGCTCAATGTTAGTACGAATTAACTCGACTTTCTCTCCGAGACGCTTTTCTGTTGATTCTAAATGTTGTTTATTTTGCTTAGCTTGATCATGTAGAGCTGCATAAATTTTCTTATTCTCGTCATGTAGTGACTGTAGTGACATATTCTGTTTTACTCCTTCATCTTTACTAGCTTTATTTTCTTCTGAGATTTTCTGTGCACATTGGCTAATAATGCAGCTAACGTATTTTGTAATTCAAGTGTTTCAGCCATATTTACAGTTATTTTATATATTCAAACAAATATTATAGTCCTTATTTAACGTAAATGGCACTACTATTAACTCTTGTTGTTACAGTATTAATGGTCCGTTTGAATGTTGTATAATGTCACAGTCTAGTATCGTAATCAAATGTTCAGAAAACTTAACCTCATACAAACACAAATAATAATCAAACCTCCAAATAAACTAAATTACTAATACTGTTCAAATATCTACTTACAAATAGAACACACACAAAATAGTTCAATTGGATCTAACCTTTACACACTTAAATATATAGTATTAATAGATTAAAATAAAATCGTGCCACACGTTGGCAGGCGCCAAATATCTCTATGCGACAATGCGACAATATAAATAAATACTTTCGCATACGTTAGTTGTGTGTGTATAAATTATGAACAAGTCTATATTGGAGGTGTAGAAAAATTATTTATTCAGCACACTAGTAAATAATGTTTATATGATATATCTAGATTTAAACAATGTCATGTATAGTCTTTATTATTTATAAAAGAGTTTATATAGTTCAGTTTGGATGAATTTACTTAATACGAAAAATTCTTATACTCGGCGTGACGTGTGACGTGACTCGGAGTGCCGTTGGCCTCTCTCTCTCTCTCTCTCTCTCTCTCTCTCTCTCTCTCTCTCTCTCTCTCTCTCTCTCTCTCTCTCTCTCTCTCTCTCTCTCTCTCTCTCTCTCTCTCTCTCCCTCTCCGCGCTGTGCTGGGTTCGTCGAACAACTAATAGCACTAATTGCAGATGTTACACATAAACTGCTACTTTCCGCATTGTTAGTTTGTATCGCTCGGAATTTGTTATTATTATTATTTAATCGTAATGAATTATTGGTTGTCAGGGTTGTAATGAGTTGTAATGATACAAGCGGTGTATTATGCGTACACCTTCCGGCTACTCTTGAAGTGTTCCGCGTTAATAAGATTTACCCCGATAGATAAATCTCCCTAAGCGGAAATCTTCTACTAACACGGAATAGCACTTAATATAATAATATTGGATATTATGTACTTCACTCACTTGGTTCTAATAAAACAACTCGAAAAGAATTCCAAGGCTTAGAGTTACGTTAGATTAACCAGTTCGAACAAGAAAAACTCTTGACGAAGAGCACACTTTCACTAAGCAACGGCTTCGGATGAACTGCCTGAAGTACACCTGAAAACGGACGGATCTGACTGAAATTAGGGGCTTCTGATTGGTCAATCGACTGTCAACGTGGCAGATTGAAGAAAAGATAGACGGGTTGCAGGCGACTATTTGTATAAGTCTGTGAGAGCCTGCCTAGATTTTATCTAGAAATTTTGTTACTCTTAAATAGATAAGCGTGAAAGTTGAGTTTTCAATCACAAAAAAAACACATTTAAAAAATAGCTGAGAGCAGCAGAGTATATAGTAAATGTAGCTATTTTCATAAATAATTCACTGTCCAAGTTTCATGCCGATAGGTTAACTAACGCGGAAGGTATAACAACGAAGGTTATAACACGCGAATGCGCTCACAAATTCACAAACAAAGTACATGACATTATAGAGCGAGAATTTACAAAGAATTTGGTATAACATAAGTCCTTATCCATCACTAAACACAAAACTTATAGCTAATTAACAAAAATTGCATAGATCAATTTAAAACAAGTTAATGTCCGTCATCCATGCTCTGATATTCTTATTCATAGATCACCATCTTGTGTTTTGTTGCAATATATATATATATATATATATATATATATATATTACTATAATACTTATAACTATTTTACCTCAAGATGTATTTTTTCTTTAGGGACATGTTTCGGGAGATCTGTTCTCCCATCTTCAACCTTCGCCATCTTGCTTCTGGTGCAGTATTTGTGTGTTGGCTTCTGGATGTTATTATGGTGGTTTGTTGGTCTTTGGTCCTTCAATGTGGCATTATTGTGTGTGGTTGTGGTATCTGTTTTTGTATTTTGTGTATTTTCGATGTTGAGTGCTTTGAATATTGTGTCATGTTTTGTATTGATTTGTATTTGTTCTGGTATTAATTTGTTTTGTGTTTTATGTTTGTAAATCTGTAAATTTTCCCAAATGTTCATTATGGTGCCTTTGTGTGGTATATGTTTTATTAGTGTTACATTGGTTATGTCTGGGAATTCATGTCCTGTGTTTATTGCATGTGTGGCTAAATTGGATTTATATATGTTTGGTTTTTTGTATGCATTTAGGTGTTCAAAATAACGTTTTTTCAGCTGTTTTTTTGTTTGTCCTATATAACATTTATTGCAATCTTGGCATTCAATTTTGTATATACCCTTGGTTGTCGTATTATCTTTGTTGTGTGAGTTATTTATATTTTGCAATTTATTTTTATTAGTTTTGTATGCTATTTTTATATCTGTGTTTTTAAATAGTTTTGTTAGTTTTGACATTTTATTATTTATATATGTGAATGTGGCCCATTTTTTGTTGTTGTTATTATTTATGTGTTGTTCAGTTTGATTAATTCTTAATTGTTCAGTTTTTATTTTGTATTTGATTTTATTTTCTATTTTGATTATAGTATTTTTATTGTATCCATTTGCATAACCAATTTGGTGTATTATATTTCTTTCTTTGTCAATTTCTTGTTTGTTTAGGGGTATTTTGTACATTCTGTTAAATAACGAATAAAATGCTGCCATTTTATGTTGTGGTGGGTGGTCAGAATGGTTAGGTATAATGATGTTAGTGGAAGTTGGTTTTCTATATATTGCATATTGTATGTGTTTGTTGTATCTTGTGATGGTTATGTCTAAATAGTTGATTTTGTTATGTTTTTCTTTTTCTTCTGTGAATTGTATTTTGGGATGTATGTTATTGATTTGTTTCAGTATGTTCTCTGCATTTGTGTTTTTGTTATTTGATACATATAGTCCATCATCTACATATCTTATCCATATGCCATCTGGGTCATGTGTTTTTATGATATTTTGTATTTTGGTGTCTATATGTTGTAGGGAATATTTCTGCTATTGTGCTTGATAATGGTGATCCAATTGCTAAACCTTCTTTCTGTTGATAAATTTTGCTATTAAATTCAAAGTAATTTTGTTTTAGTATTAGTTGGAGACTATTTTTTATTTCGGTTATATATTGTTTGTTTTCATTTTGTTCTATAAGTTTGTTTATTATTATGTCAATTGTTTCTTCTACTGGGATATTAGTGTACATGTTTGTTATGTCATATGATGTGAAAAATGTATTTTCATTTATATTTATTATTTTTAGTTTGTCTATTAATTCGTATGTATTTTTTATGTTATGATGGTTATTTGTTAGGTTGGTTATTTTTTAGTTTTTGTGCTATTATTCTTGCTATTTTGTATGTAGGAGCTTTTTTGAAATTGATTAATGGACGTATTGGGTTGTTTAATTTGTGTATTTTTATTAGGCTGTTCATTTTAGGTGGTTCTGGATTATTGTTTATATATATGTCTATGTTTTTATTGTTGAAAATGTTTTTATTTGTTTTTATTAGTTTTATTGTTTGTTTAAGATAGTTTTCTGTTGGGTTTTTATCTAGTTGTACGCATTTATTATTGTTGATGAAGTCTTCGGTTTTTTTGATGTAGTCTGTTTTATCAATGATTACTGTTGCTTGACTTTTGTCTGCTTTAGTTATTATTAAATTATTGTTCTTTACTTTATTTTTAATTTCTTTTATTGTTTTATTGTTTTTCTTTTGTTTATCTTTGTTTTTCATTTCGCTAGTGATTATTTTTTTAATTATATGTGCTGCTTCTGTTCTTTTTTCTTCTTGTATATTGTCTTTTATTAGGTTAATGGCAAATTCTGTGTCTACTATTAAATTTTCTAGATTTTTGTTTGCATTTTGGGTTACGTTAGTTTTTGACATATTGTTTAAATTTTCTGTTTCTTTTTTGTTAAATTCTGTATTGCTGAGGTTAATGGTTCGAGGGTAAAAAGTGTGTTTATTTTTGTTTTTTTGTTCTTGATTTTTGTTTTGTTGTTTTAATGTGTTAAGTTTTTTGTTGATTGTATAAGTCTTTTTGTTTTTCTCAAATCTTATTTTATTTTCTATGTTATTGTATTTATTGTTCCAAGTGATTGGATGTAATAAATTTGTTAGCTCTAAGTGTAGTTTGTATATGTCTAGTGTTATGCTATTTTTCTTACTGTATAATTGATTAATTTCGTTTTGTATCCATAGCCTTTGTGCTTGTTTTATAGTTTTTTGTGCAGTCATATTTTTGTTGTTAGTGTTTATGTTGATGTATTTAGGTGTTAAATTATGTTTTTGGCATTGTCTATTGAAGTATATGTTTATGTTTGTGTTCATTAGTTGTTTTTTTCGTGTTCGGAATTTGTTTAACAATTTGGTAATGTGGTTATATGGAATTGTGGTTATGTTGTTTGTGTACATGTTAATGTATATTTATGTGAGAGATGATTTGTTATCTGTTATTTGGTAGTTGATTTCACTTATTTGCTATTCACTTCACTATTTTTTCTTCACTATACACTTTTGTTTTTGCTTTGTTTTATAACCTCACTTTTCGTTTTTTCACTGTAGGCTTATTTACGTTGTATGGTTATATTATTTCATTCACTTTCTGCTACAGTCCGTTTCTTGATGTATATAATACTATAATACTTATAACTATTTTACCTCAAGATGTATTTTTTCTTTAGGGACATGTTTCGGGAGATCCTGTTCTCCCATCTTCAACCTTCGCCATCTTGCTTCTGGTACACTTAGAGCTAACAAATTTATTACATCCAATCACTTGGAACAATAAATACAATAACATAGAAAATAAAATAAGATTTGAGAAAAACAAAAAGACTTATACAATCAACAAAAAACTTAACACATTAAAACAACAAAACAAAAATCAAGAACAAAAAACAAAAATAAACACACTTTTTACCCTCGAACCATTAACCTCAGCAATACAGAATTTAACAAAAAAGAAACAGAAAATTTAAACAATATGTCAAAAACTAACGTAACCCAAAATGCAAACAAAAATGTAGAAAATTTAATAGTAGAAACAGAATTTGCCATTAACCTAATAAAAGACAATATACAAGAAGAAAAAAGAACAGAAGCAGCACATATAATTAAAAAAATAATCACTAGCGAAATGAAAAACAAAGATAAACAAAAGAAAAACAATAAAACAATAAAAGAAATTAAAAATAAAGTAAAGAACATAATTTAATAATAACTAAAGCAGACAAAAGTCAAGCAACAGTAATCATTGATAAAACAGACTACATCAAAAAAACCGAAGACTTCATCAACAATAATAAATGCGTACAACTAGATAAAAACCCAACAGAAAACTATCTTAAACAAACAATAAAACTAATAAAAACAAATAAAAACATTTTCAACAATAAAAACATAGACATATATATAAACAATAATCCAGAACCACCTAAAATGAACAGCCTAATAAAAATACACAAATTAAACAACGCAATACGTCCATTAATCAATTTCAAAAAAGCTCCTACATACAAAATAGCAAGAATAATAGCACAAAAACTAAAAAATAACCAACTAACAAATAACCATCATAACATAAAAAATACATACGAATTAATAGACAAACTAAAGTAATAAATATAAATGAAAATACATTTTTCACATCATATGACATAACAAACATGTACACTAATATCCCAGTAGAAGAAACAATTGACATAATAATAAACAAACTTATAGAACAAAATGAAAACAAACAATATATAACCGAAATAAAAAATAGTCTCCAACTAATACTAAAACAAAATGACTTTGAATTTAATAGCAAAATTTATCAACAGAAAGAAGGTTTAGCAATGGGATCACCATTATCAAGCATAATAGCAGAAATATTCCTACAACATATAGACACCAAAATACAAAATATCATAAAAACACATGACCCAGATGGCATATGGATAAGATATGTAGATGACGGACTATATGTATCAAATAACAAAAACACAAATGCAGAGAACATACTGAAACAAATCAATAACATACATCCCAAAATACAATTCACAGAAGAAAAAGAAAAACATAACAAAATCAACTATTTAGACATAACCATCACAAGATACAACAAACACATACAATATGCAATATATAGAAAACCAACTTCAACTAACATCATTATACCTAACCATTCTGACCACCCACCACAACATAAAATGGCAGCATTTTATTCGTTATTTAACAGAATGTACAAAATACCCCTAAACAAACAAGAAACTGACAAAGAAAGAAATATAATACACCAAATTGGTTATGCAAATGGATACAATAAAAATACTATAATCAAAATAGAAAATAAAATCAAATACAAAATAAAAACTGAACAATTAAGAATTAATCAAACTGAACAACACATAAATAATAACAACAACAAAAAATGGGCCACATTCACATATATAAATAATAAAATGTCAAAACTAACAAAACTATTTAAAAACACAGATATAAAAATAGCATACAAAACTAATAAAAATAAATTGCAAAATATAAATAACTCACACAACAAAGATAATACGACAACCAAGGGTATATACAAAATTGAATGCCAAGATTGCAATAAATGTTATATAGGACAAACAAAAAAACAGCTGAAAAAACGTTATTTTGAACACCTAAATGCATACAAAAAACCAAACATATATAAATCCAATTTAGCCACACATGCAATAAACACAGGACATGAATTCCCAGACATAACCAATGTAACACTAATAAAACATATACCACACAAAGGCACCATAATGAACATTTGGGAAAATTTACAGATTTACAAACATAAAACACAAAACAAATTAATACCAGAACAAATACAAATCAATACAAAACATGACACAATATTCAAAGCACTCAACATCGAAAATACACAAAATACAAAAACAGATACCACAACCACACACAATAATGCCACATTGAAGGACCAAAGACCAACAAACCACCATAATAACATCCAGAAGCCAACACACAAATACTGCACCAGAAGCAAGATGGCGAAGGTTGAAGATGGGAGAACAGGATCTCCCGAAACATGTCCCTAAGGAATAAATACATCTTGAGGTAAAATAGTTATAAGTATTATAGTATTATATACATCAAGAAACGGACTGTAGCAGAAAGTGAATGAAATATATATATATATATATATATATATTCAATCACTTTCTGTACAGTTCGTTTCTTGATATATATAAAATATTTAAAATTTATATTTATTTTACCTCAAGGTGTTATTTTTCCCATATTTGGAACATGTTTCGAGAACTCCTATGTTCTCATCCTCAGCCTTCGTGATCTTGCGTCTTGCACCAGAGTTCTTGAAACATGTTCCAAATAAGGGAAAAATAACATCTTGAGGTAAAATAAATATAAATTTTATATATATATATATATATATATATATATATATATATATAGAGAGAGAGAGAGAGACATGTTGACATACTTGTCTTAACGTACTGTCTGCATTAGTAAAGATCGAACGGATCCTCGTGTTGTATGGTGAAAACAGAATGACTGGCACCTGATGAAATCACGAAATACGATTTTAATCATACTTATAGTTCTGGGCAATAGTTCTGTGAAGAAAGTAGTAAATGGAAATCCTAGTGGGAGAAGAAGAAACGGAAGACCCCGGGAAAGATGGGTATGAAATGCTGAAGAAGACGTAGTAGTAGGTAAACTATCAAGGTTACTTATAATATTCACATCCTGCCGTATGTAATATTCACATTCTGCGTTTCTTGTACGATCTTGAAAAGTAGGCCTACACCTTACTACGAGAAATCTCATTCCGGCCGCTTGAATACAGCTAGCCTCGGATTTAACTAAAGTCCAACTCTCAAACGTATGTGAGCAGGGCCATCACCTTGTAGAACTTCTGGCGGGTTCCTTTACTCGCTGATTTTATTGTTCTCCTGATGATCCCGCACATATGAGAGAACTTACTTTACTTTATATAAATGTTAAACTTCCACTATGAACACTTACTTTTTGGTTTTGTTACCCAGACGTTTCGACGTGGTATTCGTCTTCTTCAATGGGATTTAAATACTGAATGTCTATACAGTAACGGTTATGGGATGTAGGTGTGTGTGGTGGGGGTTGCTGGTGGGAGGGAATTGGCGCTGGGATTCAAATTTTGTGTTGGAATCAGTTTATCGAAAAGTATGTATGATCTATAATGTAATTGTTCGTTTAATATGTTGTTTGGTTGTAGTGTGTGATATCTGTATATTTCAAATTGTTCTGCTGTGTGTAGTTTTCTACTTTTAGGTAAGTAGTGTAGTATTTCCAATGTTGTGCTCTATGTTTGTGTAACTGTGGTTTTCGTTTTGTAAATGTGTGGCAAATGTGGAATGTATGTAATTTGTGGTGAGGGCTTTTAAATGTTCAGAATTTCTAGAGTAAAAATATCTCCCCGTCTGTCCGATGTAGAACTGGTGACAGTCATTGCAGTTTAATTTATAAACTCCTGTTTTGCTGTATGTGTCTGTGTCTTTGTTAGTATTATTTATGTGTTTCATGGTGGTGTTGTTAGTTCTGTAGGCTACTTTATAATTGTGTTTCCTAAATGTGTTAGCAATTTTGTGTGTGTTGGAATTGTAGTATGTGAGTGTGATGTATTTACTGGGTTGTGTGCTGTTGGTTTTATGTGTTTTACTTTTTGGGTTTAGGATACGTTTGTGCAGTTTGTTTATTAAATCGGGATTGTATCCATTTTTGACTGCTATATATTTAATTGTGTTGAGTTCTTCTTGGTAGTCATGTGTATTTAGGGGTATTGATGTAAGCCTATGGAGCATATAGTTGAAAGCTGCATGTTTGTGTTGAGTTGGGTGGTTGGAAGAGTTATGTATGACCATGTCTGTTGTAGTGGGTTTTCTGTATATTTTGTATGTGTGTGTGTGTTGTTTGTTTTTGGTAATTGTAATGTCCAGGAAGTTTATGCTATTGTTTTATTCTAATTCGAGTGTGAATTTTAATTATTGATGTATAGTGTTAATGTATTTGTGGAAATTTTTCAATTTGTCTCTTGTTGCCGTTGTATAGGAGTAAAATGTCATCAACGTATCTGTGCCAATATATTATTTTGTTAGTATATTTGTTATTGTTTAATATGTGTTCTTGTTCTATGGTATGTAAGAATATTTCGGCTAGTATACCTGATATAGGGGAGCCCATGGGTAGTCCATCTGTTTGTGTGTAAACCATGTTGTTGTGTGAGAAAGTACTTTACTTATGCAGGGTGTATAATAGAGGACAAATTATAGCCCGTATGTTCATTGAAGACGTCCTCCAGAACAATACTAATTCCATGGCTTCTTCTATAAAATCAATTTTTAACATTAATCTTCGTTCAATGGGATTTGGTGATATTGTCATGGATTTAGATCTCACAGTAAAAGTTTACTTAGATTTCACTTGTCATGCACTTTGGTTTCTTAATGTCATGGGTAAAACTTCTGCCATTAAACAGATGTCTGATACGAAGATTCATAAATTCTTCTACACATGGTCAACAACTTCTTGGAACAACTATACTATTGAATGTATCTGAAGACAACGGAACAGAATTTTAGGTATTTCGAAGCAGTTCTACTTCGAACAAAAAAAAAAAAGTCATGCAACACAAATAATGCCATTTATAGAATTAAAAACAAAATAACAGAGGTAAACAAGATCTTCAGGACCATATATAGCAAATATTCTTGGAAAGGTCACTAGGCAATAGATAAAAACACATAAAGACAGATCGACAACTGAACTTTGCAGGATGAAAGGATGATTAATCACGCAAACTGTGAAGCAGATAATAATTGCTCTGGAAATAATTCAATCGACAATCGAGGAATAAGTGAGCAGAAATATGATGATGATGTTAGTGTAACTTAACCTTTATCTATTATCATTTGTTTTACATTAGTCTCACTTGGAGTTGCCATAAGAATTGCTGTAGTAAGTCGATCAGTAACGGTGATGTAGAGGGGGGCAATTGAAGTGGCACCAGTTTTCTGACACGCTAACAAACAATTGGCACAGTAAAACATTATACTTGGTTCACTAAGTGGCGCTGTGACGCTAATAACATTGTGTCACGCTTTGAGTTATTACAGCACTCTGTCGAGACAACACGTTTTGTAGACGTACCTTATATTATTTAACGACAGCTCAAGGAACACTAGAAATTTAACAACTTTAATCATTTTTCTTTTTTTTTATAAATCCTTTAACATTCACCTTCACCTATATCATACGTGTATATATGAACATCCCCCCCACAGACACGCGGTCTTTTAGTTTTTTCTAACAGCATTTAAAATCGTTTTTTGGATCCTAGTTTCCAAAGTTTACAATCCATCAAATCATCGTCCTTCAGATTTGTCAGTGTCGTTGCATCTTCTATCCACATCTTTCGTAGTCTCCCTGTTTTTCTTCTATCAGGAGTGATCCATTCTAGTAAGTTCTTTGGCTATCTATCAACGCCCATTCTATTCTTCTATCCAAACATTTTTGCAACATTGTGTCATTTATACTTCTATATACATATCCTTTCTGTTTTGGCCGTCAGAGTTGTGGGGATGCACATTCGAGACGTCTCCTGGTTTACAAGTTCCGAGACCGGAAGGAGCCCCTGCCGAGTCCTTCCAGAACGGAATTCGGTTGTGGTCCTGTCCAGAACGGAATATTTTATTTGAATTTAGGGGCCGTTGCAGTGGCATACTCGTAATAGGCCGTTCTAGTACAGTATTTGCCGAGGTCGTTTCCAAGAATCACCTGGTCGTAGACGGTACTTGCCAAGCCCGGCTATGAGGTGATTTGTACGGGTCCTTGCCGCTCGGACGTAAAATCTTCGTGCAAGTCGCCGCACGGTGTCATCCAAGGACCGGACACCGAGTCCACTTCTCAGTAGTCGAGAACGGAACTGATAGAGTGCTTTGGCCGCTAGCCGAAGACCCCTATCGAGAACGCTTTGGAATTTTCTTTTACGAACAGCGGCAAGGTAACCCCAGACGGGGATGGCATAGGTGAACATCGGCAACAGGTATGCGTTGACGATCAACTTACCTAGCTTGCGGGTCATAGGCTTGTTGACAAGTAGGACAATCGGAAACAGAGACGTGCGGACGCTCGATTTCTCTTCTCCTTAATGCCATGACGTTAGTGATTGTTTATGTATTTGGCCGCCGAAACGTATATCTCAGCTGTTACGGTTTCTCCTCTTTCGGATAAAGTTAAAACACCCACTTGACGTTTTCCTCTTGGTGCAATTATTGTTGTGTGTCCTTTAGGATTGACAGAGATACCGGTTTCGTCGCAGTTAAAAATACGATCAGGTGTAAATTTATGCTTGTCAACAATTTCGGTAAGCAAACCAAAAAATCTGTCAACACTTGGTCGATTAAATCCCATTGCTCGGGCCCCAGATGTTGCCTCAGGTTTCCGCGTACTTAAATCTGAATGCCTAGAAAGAAACTGTTTCACCTAATCCTCACCGGCCATCTTCTTCTCTTTGTTAAATGGGTGAGTTAACTTGTTCTTTTCAGCTAACTGGAAAGCAAGCGCACGGAAATCTGTTATCGTCAACCCGAACAGTCTTCCTTCCATGTCTTTTAAATATTGAACAAACTCTAACTCCTGTGCCGATGTAAAAACACATTGAAACTTTCCTCTGGACTTATCAATTTCAAAATTATCATCCTTTAATTTACGTTAAACCGCTCTTTGTAACGTTGTTTTAGGAACATTAAACTGTGCACATGCTTTCCTGCTCCACCGACCATTCTTGTCGATTTGTAGAACGTACGTATTTTCGAACCATCTGTAAAAAGAAAAGAGAACAAACCATATTAGCACCAGCAATGAATAGCGTTTAGATTTGTTGAGGCCTATATGATTCATTCCCTTTTCCTACAATTTTATAACTTATTTCTTTACTGGGAAGGCGGGTATTTTATAAGTTGACAATATCTGCTACAGATATGGTGTGTGTGTGTGTGTGTGTGTGTGTGTGTGTGTGTGTGTGTGTGTGTGTGTGTGTGTTGGGAAAGAGAAGAGAGAGAGAGAGAGAGAGAGAGAGAGAGAGAGAGAGAGAGAGAGAGAGAGAGAGAGAGAGAGAGAGAGAGAGAGAGAGAGAGAGAGAGAGAGAGAGAAACACCTCATTGTGTCGTATATTAGGGCCTACATAAAATCAGTGTTTAACTATTTCCGATAACATCATGGAACAGTATGTTTTTCAAACATTCAACTTTCAATGTAAATTTGTATCTGAATTATTTTACAGGACAGTAAAAACAACAAACACAGCTTTTGCGAGGCTCTGGTTGAAATACCAATACTACGTACTATATCTAAGAAAACAAACTAGCTACTAATGACTATATACCTCAGTAGAGACACAAAAAATGTAGAATTATTTTGTACTCTCTGGAGCTTAAATTCCTCCCACGGTTTGATAAGGGCGGTAGAATGTCTGTTTTGATTATAAATGATGTCACCAAAATGGTAGAATGCAAATAAAAATACTGTATGAGCAAGAATCAACGAAATTTGAAAATGGGGCGGAACGGAACCTCGGTCCGTTCTGCCCCGGACCATTCCTCCCCGTGCGCAGAGGTAATGTTCAGATCAAAATTTTATCTAGATTAGTTTATGAAATATACGACAGTAAATACGTGAATATGTAGAGAAATATATATGTTTTGCAGATATGTCAGCAACAAATGCAATAAAAGTAAACTGTTTTGCTTACCTTGGATTTGATTATAGCCAAAAGTTACAATTATAAACGAAAATTATGCTGAATCGTCGCTCGCAGTAAACACACGCACTCAGAATGTCAACTATGGCGCCAATCTCTTTAGTAGCACTGTAATAAAAGTTCCTACACAACTACATAGAGTGTGCCACCGTACAGGCGAAATAAAACTGGTGTTCCGTTCTGCCCCGGGGTTCCGTTCCACCCCGGTATTCCCCTATATCTGAAAACTAAGATTGTTTTGTGACCTAGTAATGGTGAGATCCAAAAAATTTAAACTTTTCGTATTTTCTGTTTCAAGTGTAAATTGCGCTGTACTATAAAAGGTATTAATATACTTTAAGAACATATGGAGCTGTCTATCTGTTTCCGTCCAGGTACAAAATATATCATCAGCCTAACCTAACCTAACCTAACAAAAATATATTTATTTTAATCTTTTTCATTATTGTACGTACCAAGAAATGAATGCAAACAAATAAAATTACAAGCCATGTTTTCAATACCAACAACAGTTTTATAGTTTCAAAGTATGAAGGACAAAAAAAAAAACAAATGATTTGTAAAACACAGGCAAAAACATATACAACAGTGGCAATGCAAAAGTAATAAGTAACGACTTGAGAGGTTCTTAATAAATAGAGACAGTAAGACAGACAAGACACGAATTAAATTTTGTAGCTAATTCATCTTTTTCATCGTTCACGTTTTCTACGTCTGAACGATTGCAGACAGACAGCACTCCAGAGCACTTGGCGACGTAAATTGCTTCTTCTCAGCTACCGTCTCAATCTCGTTACAACTCAATGCCAGTTCCATTGACCAAAACTCTCTGACGCAATTTTCCACTAAAAACGTTGAGAATATAAACGTATCAAACGTAAGGCCTGTGTCAATATTAAAATAAGTTTATTGAGAAGCATCAAGTTAAATTCAATGTTTTAATACCGGTAACGATAATCTATAATAGAGGTTGTTAACTCGAAAGCGTCAGAGGGGAACAATTAAACTCAAGAACCTGAATCGCGGCGGGCTGTATCATGAGCGATCAAGTTTTCACATATAGCATAAAAATACGTAGGGGATTATTTAATAAAAAATAGATATTTAATATATCCAACTAGTCTTGCTACGTATATTTAACAACACAATGTTTATTATGTCATCATATCGATAAAGATATAAGTAATATCTTACACATTATATATCTTCTTCTTCTTCTATGGCGTCACAGTTCGAAGTCAAACATTAGCCTCCATAATCATTCGCCTCCATTTTCCCAGTCCTTGGCGATCGATGTCCATCGTTTTATTTTAAGTACATTATCAGCATCCCTCGCCACTGCGTCAATCCAGCGTATCTTGGGTCTTCCGAGAGGAGTTCTACCATCGATTTGATAAAACAGTACCTTCCTAGGTATTCGGTAGCCTTCCATCCTAATGATGTGTCCTGCTCATTGCAATCTATGTAGTCGGATGGAGGTGGCCAGATCATTGTCTTTCTTGTTTAGCTCCTTATTGTGACGCATTCTCCATATCCCATTGACTTGGATTGATCCATATGTTCTCCTCAAAATTCTCCGTTCACAACTATTGACTATGTTAGCGGCTTGTTTGTTCAGAGTCTAAGTCTCGCTGCCATATGTTATTACTGGTCTAATCATAACTTTATATAATGTGGTCTTGGACTGATGGTGGATATTTCTTGTCTTGAATGTAGATGTTAACAAAGCATATGCTCTATTTGCGGCTTGTATCCTTTTCCTTTTTTCATTTATTTCTTCATTCTCTTCTGCCATCATCAAATATTTAAACTGACTAACTGTTTCCAGGTTTGGTTGTTCGATTTCAAACTGTTCAGGTTTCTTAGTGGTCCAAACCAGGTTTCCTGGTTTTCTTTCGAGTGGTGGTCATAAGCTTTTTTTTATATGTACTAACACGTAATCCTATCTCTTCTTCTTCATCTTTGAGTTCCTATAACGTCTCTTTTGCTCTTCCTTTGTATCTTGAAATAATATTAATATCATCAGCATAACCGACGACCTGGACTATTTTATGTTCTAATGTTGAATTCCCACCAACTGACAATTTCCTGATCACATATTTAAGTGCTAAATTGAACAGTGTTAGTGCCAGCCCATCGTCCATTTTTAACACTCTCCTGACATAAAAAGGATCTGTCGTACCCTTTTGCAATTTGACTTTGGCTGCTATGTGTATCACTGTCAATTTTATCAGTTGTACTAATTTAATGGATATTTGAATGTACAGCATAATTTCAAAAAGTTTATTCCTATCTATGCTGTCATACGCTTGCCTACAATCTACGAAGATTTGTGTTAGGTCCAGATTGTTTTCACACATCTTCTCCATCAGTAATCTGACTGTGAAGATTTGGTCTATAGTGGATCTTCCACTTCTGAAGCCACATTGGTATTCCCCCAATACTCTCTGAACATACTGTTACGATTGTCTACGTGATCGTCGTAGGTAAGTCAGGGCGCTTTTGCTCACGAATTAACGATTTTATGTCACCTGCTTCACGTTTTTCTGTTTCTAGCATTAGTGCTTTCTGACGTTCCTCAGTGTCTTCTCTTTCCTGCCTGAGTTTTTCATCTTGTCGTTTTTCTGCTACTTCCGCCTCCTGTCTGCGTTTCTCATCCTGTCGTTTTTCTGCTTCTCCCTGTGTCTGCCGTAACAGTGTTTGTAAAGCTTCCATCATCTGATTGGCATCCATGTTTACCGATTAATTACGAATTACCCTCATCTTGTACAATGTGTCCACTGTTTCCACTGTTAACCGTTCTATCCCAGTTCTGACACCACTGTTACGACGGTCTACTTCATCGTCGTAGGTACAGTGGAAAACAAAATACAAGACACCAATTAAGTCACTAATCACCAGCTTTAATTTTCACAGTTAAAAAACAGTTCGTAATTAACAACACAGTCTCTTACAACAAATCAAATACAAATTGTTCACACGCAATAAAATGTCCACTAATATTAAACACAATTGTATTACAATTATACCACCCGATTTTAAAACACACACTAATAACCACTTGAACGCGCACAGTAATATTGCCCGATAATAACTCTCAACCCGCACTGTAAATATATCGCAACTATACTGAAAATTAAGGCCGCTCCCACCTAGTATTTATACTGCGCTAACAGACCAGAAGGTTCCAAACTGCGTCTTACCGCCAGTATGTACGACGTAATTAATTGCGGCCTTAACACAGTCCGCGCGGCTGGCGGCTTCGAGAATAGTCTCGCGAATGCGTCTAGAAGCACGTACACTACCGCATTACATTCTGGATCCCTATGGAACGTTTGATAAACACTTAGATTGTTCTGTGATGTCGTAGCAATATTCTACTTGATCGTCGTAGGTACAGTGGATAACAAAATACAAGACACCAATTAAGTCACTAATCACCAGCTTTAATTTTCACAGTTAAAAAGTTCGTAATTAACAACACAGTTTCTTACAACAAATCAGATAAAAATTGTTCACACGCAAAAAATGTCAACTAATATTAAAACACAATAATATTACAATATACCGTCCGATTATAAAACACAACACTTTACTAATTACCACTTGAACGCCCAGAGTAATATCGCCAGATAATAACTCTCAACGCGCACTGTAAATATATAGCAACTCTAACTGAAACTGAACGTCGTTGAGTACCGGTATTTATACAAAGCTCACAGACCAGAATATTCCAAAATGCGTGTTAGCGCCAGTGTGCACGACGTAATTAATTGCGGACTTGACACAGTCCGCGCGGCTGGCGGCTTCCACCAAAGTCTCGCGAATGCGTCGAGAGTCACGTACACCATCGCATTACATTCTGGATCCCTCTGGAACGTTCGATAAACACGTAGATTGTCTGTGATGTCGTAACAATATGGTTTCAGTCTCTTCTGCAGTATTCGAGTGAATGTTTTGTAACCTGTACACAACATTGAGATACTTCTATAATTTCTGCAGAGGGATGAATAATGTGTATAATGTGTATGAATCTATAATATATACACATTATATATTTATATAAAATCTTCCTTCGATGCGAAGGCCGAGTTTGATCTGCAGCAGGCACTAAGGCGGGAATGTCCACACCAAGTTTTTAAAGTACAAAAAAAATGATAAAAATTTACGTTGTAACAACTGTTGCTGAAATGTTTGAATAATACAACTTTTCTCACTGTATCTGTTTATAGACGTTACAATGTGTGGGCACAGTCCCATTGTTTGTTATCCGAAGTTATCAGTGTAGCTGTAGTCTCGTAGATTGCTCACTTCTGTTATCTCAAGTGCGTGTAAACGAATACCAACATGTGTTTCGAGTTTTGAAAAGTCACTCCAAAACTCTGTCACAGCGGGTGTTATCTGTGTACACCTCCGTGGTACGTCCGCAGTGACGTTATTAGGGGGGGGGGTTCAAGGTTCCTTCCGTTGACGAGTTCGTGCGTTCTGTGGCGCTGAAACTCTTCACACATGCCTCCACCTCACCGTACCTCACCTCCACCGCCTTAGTACATATTACGGAACACCTCCTCGCGAATTTAAACGCCCCCGAGCTCTGCTCGATGAACCCCCCCCCCCAAGCTTTCATCTGCCCCTCACCACGCCCTTGCGGCGCTTGACACTCTCTCATATCCCCTTCGAACAAGAAATAAAACTGATTTCTCGCTCCTTGTTCTTTTATGTTAAAAAAAGCAGCTGTTGCGAATTGCTCCGCGGTTCTGCTACACACTAGCAGCCTCCATCGCTACAAGGCTACTCAGGTCTCTGAACGCATCAGAAAGTCATCGGGTTTGTCCGGACACAGCGACCACTGGGGCACGTCCAGCTTAGCCGCCCCACAATCGGAGGTCGAAAGTCAACCCCAGCCTTAACCACAGTTCAGCGGTAACTGGCTACAAAACCTCTGTCAGTGTTTTGCAGCCTTCTGCACTGAAGATGGCCGTCGTTTGCACGGAACAACCTTGGACCCCGGTCTTACAGCCCAGGAAGCCGTGGTTCTCATAACTCTGAACATATGATAATTAAACAAGGTTAAGTACTTGAATTGGTTTTAATATACGACTATAATAAGTGTCTGAAATTGTTGCTTTGTGATTTGACAGGAGAAACTCTCATACTTGGAAAAATCTGAATTAAAATGAATATGTTTCCAGTGTACTGTTTATATCAATTAACACAACTAACATTGGCACGATTGGACCATTGTTAAATACAACTACCGTAGTGCAAGAGTTTATAATATAGCCTATATGTATAGAAGGTGTCTCGTACCCATGACCGGTCCGCTAATTGAGTGTACACTCCGTCATCAATTACTGAACACTCAGTTCAATAATTTACAGAAAGAGCACTTATTGAATGATTGCGTTCAGTGCGTCCGGTTCGCAGATGCATCATTGTAATTGGAAAGTAAGCCATTTTACGTCTGATAAATTTCTTTCGTGTCACTGAAACAAGATCAGTTAGACATGCTTTGATAACGCTGTTTAAGTGCATGCATTTTATTGAACAGTTATCGGCGAATTGTTAACAAGACAATTGTTGCAGTTAGGGGCGTCCCTTCCTTTTATTATTAATAAAGGTAACAAGTTGTCGTTGAAGACGCTCGGATACAGTAATTTTTGTTGACATTTATATTGAGAGACGTATACAGGTCGTCTTGTAAACACTTTTATTAATTATCAAACAAATTCGAAGCAAATGTGTTTGCATATGTATGTTGTCAAATGTTTCAAGGTATGTAAGGTAAGGTACTGTAAACGTTACGAAAAGTTCAAACTGTAAACGAATGTTAAGCCAGCGCGCGCACACGCACACACACACACAGAAACCTAGTACGCATCACATAATTCACACCCAAAGTGTCACGGGAAAATGTCTTTCCTTGTCAAAATCACCGTTGTCCTCACTATTAAAATCATCATCATTGTCATCATTTCCATCACCATAAGTAGCGATCCAGTCGCTGAACCGTGCGGATGTATGGTCAGTTCTTTTTATTGTTGTTATTGTTATCATTAAGCTATATTTTATCATAGACATTTATAAAGTGTGTTATTATCGCTGGTGAGTAATGACTTACTTATCCTCAATATAGTCGTTATCAAGACCACATTGAACAAACCGCAGACTATATTCAGTGGCTACGCGTGCGTACGCTCGTTCCTGCGAGTAAGTGTGCTTGTGTTCTCGGAGACGCGAAGCCGCCTGTCGGCTCACGTACTCCTTACATATTAAACATGGCAAATCCACAAAATACACAGGGCTACCCTATTCAAGAAGCAAACATGTTGCCAGCTGGAAATGGACCCGGTACAAGCGATATGTCTGATCAACTCAATCAAGTAGCAATGCAGCCAACAAATCCGCCACATTTGTCAATGCCTAATACATCAAATGTTCCAGATGTACACCAACCAAATAGGTCAGTCACTTCCAAGTAAACAAACCCAGCTTATGGCAATAATAAATCAAACCATACCGACCAGCAATAGTTCTTATACACCACCGACCCAGCAACAAGCAAATTGTCCCAAAAATTCCTTCAGTAGCAGAGAACGTAGACAATAGAGAAGAATACACTCTTTCACCACAACTACACTCACCCACAGACTATGCAACACTCACTGAGGACGACTCAATGGAAGAAGACGCAACAGACAGTGGTACTCATCCTTGGCAAAGCAGTTACAAAATAAACGGACACGCACTACAATCAAACAGTCAAGTTCAACTAACCAAGAAATAACCACATCAAATAAGTTCCAGTCGATGTCGGAAGTAAGAGACGAAGAAAATAACAAAGCAAGTCCCCGGACTGAAACACAACCCAAAAATCTCAAACCGCCTCCAATTTACATATATGGTGTTACGGATTATAAAGCAATGATAGAAAACCCAACTTCAGTAACGAAACAAGAAACCTTCTATACTAAATCTCTACCAGAAAACATGGTTGGTTTTCTGTATATTGCATATTGTAGGTTAGGTTAGGTTAGGTTAGGTTAGGTTAGGTTAGGTTAGGTTAGGTTAGGTTATTGTATCTTGTGATGGTTATGTCTAAATAGTTGATTTTGTTACGATTTTATTTTTCTTATGTGAATTGTATTTTTGGATGTATGTTATTGGGTTGTTTTAATATGTTATCTGCATTTGTGTTTTTGTTACTTGATACATATAGCCTATCATCTACGTATCTTATCCATATGCCATTTGGATCAAAGGAATTTATATTATTTTGTATTTTGGTGTCTATATGTTGTAAGAATATTTCTGCTATTATGCTAGATTATGGAGATCCCATTGCCAATCCTTCTTCTTGTTGATAAATTTTGCTATTGAATTCAAAGTAATTTTGTTTTAGTTTTAGTTGGAGGCTATTTTTTATTTCAGTAATATATTGTGTGCCTTCATTTTGTTCTTTAAGTTTGTTAATTATTATGTCTATTGTTTCATCAATTGGAATGTTGGTGTAATTCAGTTTCGAAAATCTGAACTCTCCCGTGAAAGCGGCGCTTTCATACTTTATCTCTGTAGTCTGATGACCACAGAATAACCGGAAAACGTCTGAAACACTTGTCTTAAAAAAAAAATTAGTTCGTCGCGTAATCACAAAGCGAGTGATATGTCACGAAACCGTGTATACTTTCTGTTCCTTCAACGTAGCTATATGTTACAGACTTTGAGATTGACTGTTGCGTACCACGTTACAGTTTCCAACCAAAATATGTTTGTTATAAATGTCCATGTAAGAAATGAGTGAGCTCAGTTTAGAGGATATGCGTATTTTGCGTTTCGATGTAGACCCTTTGTTACAAGAGAGAAGTAGGAAGGCCGACAGCGAGATGGAGAGAGACGGAACAGGCAAAGCGCCCAATCCGTGAGGTGCAGAAGAAGAATGTTTACAGGAAAATTTTTCTTCCCTCTGCCTGTCAATTATCATTGATCTCATGAAAACTTCAGATGTCAGCGATTGAAACTTCAAAGTTGCACGAGACATTATCATTTGACTACAAAGTGGCGGACATCATACAAAATTATCGACTATTTCTACTAGTAATTTTGTACAAACCACTATGTTGTCTTTGGTATTGACGAGCGCTTTCGGCGGTCAAGCCATCTTCAGGTCATTTACCAACTGAGAAATATTTGAGACCACTAACACTCCAATACAACAATAAAAAAAAAAAAAAATCGACGTTTCATACAACGGACAGGAAACAAAACACTCGAATGCAGGCTTGCAGTTATTGGCGCTATCGAGAGCAGTGATTAATTAAATCAAAATAACCACAGAAACGCGTCAACAATTTCGCGGAATTATATAGGCGACTATGTTTTCCGCCTGTGCATTGTAGGCTCTGCTGTGACATTTCCATAGGTTGACATTTCTATTATGTGTCAGTGCTGTCAGGCGCGCCAAACAACTGTGGAAAGCACTGCGGGGTCGTGCTGTGTATTCCTGAACGAGCAAAACAAACACTGAGTTCAGAACAGATGTACGTATGTAGCTATATTCATCAAATAAATTTTAAGGTTGTAAAGTTAGTATTAGAAGTCAGAAATTGTGAATACCTGGATTACAATGTGTCTTATAATACAAGCAACGACGTTGCGAATAAGTCTTATAAATTTACCTCTATGTGCGGGATCATCAGGCAAACTCTTAAGTCAACAAGTAAAGAAACACGCCAAAAATTTTACAAGCTGATGGGCCTTCCCACACTTTTATGGGTCTGGGAATTGAACATTAACGAAATGCCGGGTTAGTCCTATCGAAGTGGCTGCAATGATAACTCTCTGGCACGTGGTAGGGTATACTCTCCATGATCATAGAAGAAACACAGATATACGGCCAGAACCGAATTGGTGGGAAAACCTTTGCCGAATGGATGACTGCCGCATCCCCAAACAACTATGGAACTATAAGGCGAAGAGACGGATAAATGTCGGCCGTCCGAGGAAGCGAAGGAGTGACCTGTTTGAAACTGGAACAAACCATGCTTGTAGACTATGATGATGATAATGACGTTAGTATCGGACGAGAACCGATGTATTCAATGAGATATATTTTGAATACTATAAGAACTGATTCGAAAAATTAAAACCAAACAGGGCATAAGGTAGAGATGTGCTTTATAAGCGACACTGTTCATATATATATATATATATTGTAGCGTGACAGATGTTTGCATAATATTGAATGGCAATTGATCATTAGAATAATGAAGTTATAATATTTAAAGTTGGAAGAAAGCATTAAGTTTAATATAAATAGATTAATTCATAGCAACTGTGGAAAGAAATCATTATTATAATGAAAATCCAAGTTCAAGTAAAAGGAGTTACTAGTGATGAGTCATCCAAGACCAGTCTCATAACCAAAGGTTTTCAAGGTATAACCCAGGAAGGTAAAATAGTAAATAACAAAGCAGTACACAATATGACCAAACCCACAACGAGGGAGAATAAATAAAAGAGAAACCCTAAAATAAGCCAAGATCAACCAATACAGGTTGTGTATTTCTGAATTAAAGAAGAAGATGGAGAAGATCCCAAGAAACCTGATGGCATCAAGAACAGATGGAGAAGATACCAGTCCCAGAAGGCAGGAGAAAAGAAGACTGAAGAAAGAAGAAGAGGGCAGCATCCTGAAGAAGACGTCATGCTCTTATAAAAGACACCCAAATCCCTATATCCCCAAAATATATATCTAAAAACAAAAGTATAACGAAATAAAAACCACATGTATATAAATTTAAGAGAGAGAAGTGAACAAAGTAAAAGTTTCCTGTGAACTAAGATGAAACAATAATATAGTACCCATGGAACAAATCTCCATTGAAAAAACGCTAACCAATTTATTATGTTAATAAGACTATACGACCATTTAGCATTAACATAATATATAAGTGCAAAGTGAACCAGTGATAGTTTTGGGTATTATAAAAAATGAACCTTGTGTTTCATTCTTGGCAATCACAAACATTGGATGCAATGAAATATGCATTTTTCAATGACTTAAAATATGTACTGTGACAATATGTTGTTCATAAGACATGAATCTGTTTAAAATAACATTTTTGTTTTACACGAAAAAAGAAAAACAGATTTCATAGTGCTTTTTGAACGGTTCATACTATTTATTTGTTAATGACAGGGTACAATTCCCCAAAGACAAGGTATAAAAGACTGTATAAAAACTGTAGAATCCTACTTATAATAATAGTTAGAAATAAGAATATAGATATAAGGTTTTAATGTATATAGTACAAGAATGTTTAAAAATGTTTTAGATATAAGGCCATTTGTTTGGGTCTGAAACAACTAACATCAGAACTATAAAAATAATTACCACTTGTAAATAGTAGAGAGTAATTAAGATGTTAGTTAGTACAAAACCTTTTTTATAAACCATGTTTACATGTTGGAAATGGGAATTTTGTTGCAAAATGTCTGATTTGAAGACAACCATTTATTTAAAAAAAAAAAGTTCTTTATTTGTTTAACTATTATTTGTATTGTAACCAATACTAATTGTTTTTGTGTAATTTGAAAACATGTTTAATTTATAATACTATTTGTAAAAAGTCAGAGAGGGTATCACACATCATATATTGTTTGTAAATTATTTTGTAAGAAAAATTGTTAAAAAATCATAGGCCAAAAGAATGGAAACCAAACTTCATCAAAACAGAGAAATTGCTCAATTAAATGCAAATAAACAAAAGGGGTTTAGACAAAATAAACTTGAGATCATGCCATATAATTGCACATACCATTTAGAGAGATTTTAATAAATTATATTCAGAATTATGAATAAATGTGAAAATGACTAAACTCAGAAATTTAGACATGGGAGTCATATATTTCAGAATAATGTTTCAGAATACAACTAATTCAATTAATTACCAGAAAATAAGGGAATAGGAACCTTTTAATACAATATAGGATTATTAATATTAAATATAACTGATAAAATGGCTGAATTTATATAATGACAGGAAGTAAATTTTGATGTTTTGGACTCTTCAGAGTATACCCAAACTGAAAGTAAAATTACTATTTTTTGGACAGAAAACACTATAAAATGGCATTATTTAATCTGAAAATAACCAGAATGAACTGAAAGATTAATTTAAATCAAATCTAGTGAATAAAATTGACAAATAACCAAAGTTTAGGCATTCATATAGTGAAATAGTAAAATGTACACAGGATGTGAAAATATTTTTGAACAATGTTAAGGATAATATTATATGGGCTAAGAGTTTAATTGAAACTGAAGGAAACAGTTAGTTAATTATTGGTTTTTGAACGGTCAACATGACATACATTTGGTAAAGTGCATAACCTAACCTATAATAGACATACCAAGCGAATGTATAGTACGTTATTGTGAAATCGCGAGTGACTTGTGGAATACCTCTAAAAACTATCATATTATAACAGAAACAATCAAGTAACACTCCATAACACAGAACAATATAAATCTACTCTGAAAAACACCACAAAACACAAGAAAACTGTGTAATACATTAACCCAAATTAGTGATGGAACCGGGGAAAGTGTTTGAACTAATAATTATACGGATACACTAAATACAACTCAGAAACAGTACACTAGACACTACACAACATTTTACAAGAGATTCGCAGACATCAGAACAGGAATACTACAGGAAAATCTTTTATTTGGAACGTCCAATATACGAATGACATCTCACTAACTTCACGGCAGCCATTTGCAATATTGGTCTCATCATTGCCAGAACCCCGCCTTCTTGGTTCATCACAGCTGTTTGGTGAAAACAATTATTATATTTACAAATTATTATTCAATGTCTGTGTTTATTAATAACTATTAATTTGATTGTAACGTTATACTTTTTAAATATAAGCCCGATTTCTCTGACTTTGGTAATAACTGGCTGTTTAAAGAACCCTATATAATTTTTATATCATATACTTGTAACTTTTTTCGATATCCTGAGAATCGATACTAATCGATAAGAGTCAATATTGCTATTACTTAATAAAATATTAATACTTTTCAATACTTAATAGTTCTTTATTTCTTCAATAATACTAATTACCAATAATATAATTCTAATTGATAATCTACAAGGATTTTACCACCCGTAAGTGAAGATAACCTAAAAAATAGAAAAGTAAACAAATATCGATTGGTTTACAGACAGTCTTATGAGTGGTGATAGATTATTTAAATTATACTAAAACTTTAATAAAAATTTTCAGAAGAGCATTACACTGTTTAAAACTTCACAGCCCTATATTAATTAATTGATCCTAATTAATTAATTAATAAAATTAAATAATTTTTTTTTATAAACATAATTTTTTTTTAAATTTCCTTCAAAACAATAAATTTTGTTTTGAAACGTTCGGCGAAGCCAAGCATATATATTTCTTTATCAACTTTACGCTACTCGACCGGTCTTGCTACCATTGGGACTCGACCAGCTGGGAAACTTAAGGAAGTGTTTCAGGCCAGTAAGACGTCGAGAGCCACACCAATTACACACCAATTAAACACCTTACAACTTACAGATTCACACATCAATCTTATTTATTTTATTACAAATTGGCTAGTCCAAACAGAGGGGCTTGATTACATCGGAGTCACATACTCCACAATACAGTATATCATCAACACACATCAATAATTATTTATTTATTTAAATTTGTTTTATTACAAATTGGCGCCCAACGTGGGGCTTTAATTAGCGATTGGAAGGCCAATATATTCTGCCCAATCACTAGTTGGAGCTAGGCAACAGCTACAAAGCCAGAGAATTTCAAGGGAAAATGCAACGACGTGCGACATCTAAGAAACGGGCGGCGGAGGCCGAAAAAGAAATAGAAAACGATATGGACAACAAAGAGGCAACGCCAGTAGAGGTGGAAGAAGTATTACAATCGGTGTTGTCCAAACAAACTGAACAACCGGAGATACCCACACAGACAGGAGAGGTTAATATCCAGGAGAAACCCAAAACAATGGAAGACGTAAGGATGGAGAAAATAATGGAAATGTTCAAGACAATGGACGAGAACAGGAAGAAGGACAACCAAACAACAAAAGAAGAAAATCGTAAGGAAAAGAAGGAAGACAATATAACATTAAATAAAAAGTTGGAAGAATTGAAGGAAGACTTGAGTAAGAAAATGGACAAGAAGATAGACGAAAGTAATAAGGAAAGGAAAGAAGATAGCCAGTCTTTGAAAGAAGATTTAGGAAATAAAATCGAAACAACAAATAAGAAGCTGGAAGAGAAGATAGAAGAATTGAAGAAGGATAATCAATCCACAAAAGAAGAGTTGACTGGGATGAACAAGAACATAGAAAATTTGAAGGAAGATAACAAGAAGATGGAAGAAGAGATGGGGAAGAAGTTAGAAGAATTGAAGGAAGACAACCAATTGTTCAAGGAAGAATTCAAGTCGACCAAAGAAGAATTGATTAATAAAATTGAAAATACTAATCAGAAAATCGATGAAACCAGGAAGAAGATAGAGAAGAACAACCGACAATTGAAGGAAGAGTTGAAAGAAGATAACAGGAAGTTGGAAGAGAAAATGGGGGAGAAGCTGGAAGAATTGAGAGAGGACAATCAAATTCTAAGAGAAGAGTTAAGGGAGGTAAATCAGGAGATAAGAGAGAACAGATTAAAAAGGGGAGAGGAGCATCAAAAATGGATTAAAGAAAGAAGAGAGGACAGATTAAAAAAGGAAGAATTAAGAAAGGAGAAGACCGAAGAAATAAAAAATGATAGCCAACCAGAACCAGAAGAAGTACTAAATGATAAAACGCAGGAAGATAGTCAACCAGAACCAGAAGAAGTAATTAATGATAAAACGCAGGAAGATAGTCAACCAGAACCAGAAGAAGTAATAAATGACAAAACGCAGGAACTAGTAATGGTAGTACCTGAAATTGAAACTAACCGAAACCAGGAAGATATTAAACCAAGGAAAAGGAGAATGTATCCAAGAAATTTGATAAAAACTAAGGAAGAGTTGGAGATGATGAAACATGGGTTGATTGATGGCAATAATATCCCAATTACCTATGACAAAGACATCATGAATTCCAGGAATTATAGAAGGAGAATCGAAGTAATTTCCAAAATAATTTACCACAAGACAGTAGTGTACCAATGGGAAAGGACCAGAGGTAAACAGAATACGACATGTGGACAAGATCAATTTCAGCGCAGGACTGGACAGTGTATTACAGAAAGATGGAAATGTGATATCGTACCAGACTGTAATGATGACACAGATGAATCACCAGAATGTATTCCATTAACGTGCCATCCAGGACAGTTCCAGGGTACGGTTAGACTAAAATATATTCCTTCAGAGTGGATATGTGATGGTAAACCAGCTTATGGTGTTTCAGATAAACAAATAATAAGTGATAACCCAGACGAAGATCCTCACAGATATTTGTCAAGTAACACAAAACATGGACCAGAAAAGTATTGGTGTATACAATATGATGATAGAGGGAACCAACCCAGTAATTACGACGGCCCTAACAATCCGCCGCATAATAACCAGTTTAGCAGTAATTTTAACGGAGTTAGGAATAACAACCCCTATCCATACAATAGAAACAATTTATACCAACATAATAATGTCCCATACAGTCAGAGAAATCCATATCCCAACAATAATGGTAACAGACCTTACCAACCTAACCGAAATTACTATCATGATAAATTTAGTAATAGCGATAATAACAATAATAATAACCGAGTGTCGCGCCCTAGGGTAAATTTTATAAGAGCAACTGAGATGATGGACCCTGGTTGACACAAATACCACACGACATCAAGAAAAGGGACGGATCATGATAACCGACTACGGCGAAAAACAACGTTGAAGGAGACGAAATAAATATCATTGAAAGGAAATGATATGGAGAATAAACATAGAAACAAAACTGGGTTTTATGAATGAAGACTATTTAAGAAAATGCACATTATAAATAAAAATATGAGCAATGGAACGACGTAAAGAAAATCGTCCATCTTCCTGGGTATATAAAAGAAAAGAAAATTTATAAGAAAAGAAAAAGTGGAGATCAACTTACAAAAGTATAAGTAAAATGGGCCAGTGTAGAGTACAATATAACCCCATATGTTGTGGTAAATAATAAGCATAACAATACATATGAGTTGAAGGAAATCGTTTCAGGAAGAATCAAAGGAGTGTACAATCAAGTTTCTATGAAGAAATATTATGAAGAATGAGTTGTGAGTTTTAGAATTTTGAATTTATTATAAAAATTTAAAAATAATGTAAGTACATCTTACAACCTAATATTTTGAGAAGAACATTCTGGAGAATTAAAAGAATTTTTTAATTAATTTTAAAAATCCGAAAATAATGTAAGTACATCTTACAACCTAATATTTTGAGAAGAACATTCTGGAGAATTAAAAGAATTTTTTAATTAATTTTAAAAATTCGAAAATAATGTAAGTACATCTTACAACCTAATATTTTGAGAAGAACATTCTGGAGAATTATAAGAAAAAGGAATTTAGAATTTTTATTTTAAAAATTCAGAAATAATGTAAGTACATCTTACAACCTAATATTTTGAGAAGAACATTTTGGAGAATTATAAGAAGAAGGAATTTAGAATTTTTATTTTTATAAAAATTTTAAAATAATGTAAGTACATCTTACAACCTAATAATTTTGGAACAAACTTTATGGAAGAAAGGAAAAGAAAGACTTTTGAATTGAAATATAATTATAAAAATTTAAAATTGAGTAAGTACTTCTTACTACAACCTGATAATTTAGAACAAAACTTTATGGAAGAAAGAGAAAGAGAGAGAATTTTGAACTTAATTTAAAAAATTTAAAATTAAGCAAGCACAGCTTACTACCACTGAATTATGAGAAAAACATTTTGGAAGAATTAAGAAGAAAGGAATTTTGAAGTTAATATACAAAAAATTTAAGAATAAAGTAAGACTAACTTACTATAACTAAGTTTATGAGAAAACTTTATGGTAAATAATTAAGAAGAATTTGAATTTGGAGAAATACCAAAACATTCAGAAATAATAGTAAGATCACATTACTATAAACAATTCTGAATGAAACAATTCTGGGAATAAATGAATTAAACAGAATTTGAATGTTGATAGAACGTCAGAACTTTGAAACAAGATAAGATCAACATATTACAAGGATTTATGAGAAATATTTTTCAATTAAATAAAAAGAATAGTTTGACTTTTATATTAAAACTAACCAAGTTCCAAAAAATAATTATGTGTCTATTATGATTGAATTGAGAAGAAAATAAAGTGATTAATTCAGAAAAGAGAATTAACGTTAATCCAGAATAAATGCTAGACATTCACAATAGCATTTGAAGGAGTAGAGAAGAATAACAAAAAAGAGTGTAATATGCCAGAGAAGGAAAAAATTTGGAAGCAAAGAGACTAATTACCTATGAAACGATAATGAAAACAGTTAATTAAGAGCGAAGAAGAACAACTCATACCAAACAGATGGAGAAGATGATTTCGAACAAATGATAATAATAAGACCTATATGAAATGCAAAGAGAAGAAATACCGCATGAAATATGATATAAATGAATTAATGTTAATGAATGCGAAGGTGGATTAATAACTTTCTAAGAGAAAGGAAAGAACCAAAATGTTTAAATAAAATGATCAATATAACAACCTGTATATCTAATGTAAAGATACAATGTTAAAAAATTAAATATAATATATTAAGACCATTCAAAAAATGAATACGAAAGACTATTTATAAAGACCATGCTAATACTATGAATAACCAGAAGAAAGTATAAAGAGAATTCAGATGGAGAAGAAAGAGAGTTACATTGTAAACAGTAACCAGAATTATTAAAAGAAAGGTTTTCAACCATAATTAAATTAAATATATCAGACAAGTTAAGAGTTTTGAAAAAATATATATGTAATGAGTATAATAATGATTATGAAGATTTATTAAGATAGAAAACGTGAGATAATCTGAGAGACTACGAAGTGGAGAATCCAAAGATATTTTTATTAGTCGAAAATGAGACTACTTTTTATTTATTTATTCGATGACTGACTGAAGATAATTCCAGCAGCATTATGTTTTTTGAGCAGGGATGGATATGCCTCTGTAATCAATTTATAGAAGTGGTGTATGGCCAGCAGAGAAGTAGCGTACAGTGCCCCTCTGATCTGCCCCAGCCCACGTGATAGGGAATGTTAGGGAATTAATATCCCAAGGATACAACACGAAGTTGATATAGAAAGAAAATGTATTACAATTATAATATATCTCAGAAGACACTAACTATCCGAAAAGGATCAGTAGTAAGACAAGTAACCATATATATAAAATTAATAAAACTCTAATATAAAAAAGTCGATATAAAAATGGAGAAGAAAATGAATTATAAGAAATGATGAAATTATCATAAGAAATTATTTCATCCATAAACATGTCTGAAATAATTACTTCTGGAGGGGAGCAATCTGTAGCGTGACAGATGTTTGCATAATATTGAATGGCAATTGATCATTAGAATAATGAAGTTATAATATTTAAAGTTGGAAGAAAGCATTAAGTTTAATATAAATAGATTAATTCATAGCAACTGTGGAAAGAAATCATTATTATAATGAAAATCCAAGTTCAAGTAAAAGGAGTTACTAGTGATGAGTCATCCAAGACCAGTCTCATAACCAAAGGTTTTCAAGGTATAACCCAGGAAGGTAAAATAGTAAATAACAAAGCAGTACACAATATGACCAAACCCACAACGAGGGAGAATAAATAAAAGAGAAACCCTAAAATAAGCCAAGATCAACCAATACAGGTTGTGTATTTCTGAATTAAAGAAGAAGATGGAGAAGATCCCAAGAAACCTGATGGCATCAAGAACAGATGGAGAAGATACCAGTCCCAGAAGGCAGGAGAAAAGAAGACTGAAGAAAGAAGAAGAGGGCAGCATCCTGAAGAAGACGTCATGCTCTTATAAAAGACACCCAAATCCCTATATCCCCAAAATATATATCTAAAAACAAAAGTATAACGAAATAAAAACCACATGTATATAAATTTAAGAGAGAGAAGTGAACAAAGTAAAAGTTTCCTGTGAACTAAGATGAAACAATAATATAGTACCCATGGAACAAATCTCCATTGAAAAAACGCTAACCAATTTATTATGTTAATAAGACTATACGACCATTTAGCATTAACATAATATATAAGTGCAAAGTGAACCAGTGATAGTTTTGGGTATTATAAAAAATGAACCTTGTGTTTCATTCTTGGCAATCACAAACATTGGATGCAATGAAATATGCATTTTTCAATGACTTAAAATATGTACTGTGACAATATGTTGTTCATAAGACATGAATCTGTTTAAAATAACATTTTTGTTTTACACGAAAAAAGAAAAACAGATTTCATAGTGCTTTTTGAACGGTTCATACTATTTATTTGTTAATGACAGGGTACAATTCCCCAAAGACAAGGTATAAAAGACTGTATAAAAACTGTAGAATCCTACTTATAATAATAGTTAGAAATAAGAATATAGATATAAGGTTTTAATGTATATAGTACAAGAATGTTTAAAAATGTTTTAGATATAAGGCCATTTGTTTGGGTCTGAAACAACTAACATCAGAACTATAAAAATAATTACCACTTGTAAATAGTAGAGAGTAATTAAGATGTTAGTTAGTACAAAACCTTTTTTATAAACCATGTTTACATGTTGGAAATGGGAATTTTGTTGCAAAATGTCTGATTTGAAGACAACCATTTATTTAAAAAAAAAAAGTTCTTTATTTGTTTAACTATTATTTGTATTGTAACCAATACTAATTGTTTTTGTGTAATTTGAAAACATGTTTAATTTATAATACTATTTGTAAAAAGTCAGAGAGGGTATCACACATCATATATTGTTTGTAAATTATTTTGTAAGAAAAATTGTTAAAAAATCATAGGCCAAAAGAATGGAAACCAAACTTCATCAAAACAGAGAAATTGCTCAATTAAATGCAAATAAACAAAAGGGGTTTAGACAAAATAAACTTGAGATCATGCCATATAATTGCACATACCATTTAGAGAGATTTTAATAAATTATATTCAGAATTATGAATAAATGTGAAAATGACTAAACTCAGAAATTTAGACATGGGAGTCATATATTTCAGAATAATGTTTCAGAATACAACTAATTCAATTAATTACCAGAAAATAAGGGAATAGGAACCTTTTAATACAATATAGGATTATTAATATTAAATATAACTGATAAAATGGCTGAATTTATATAATGACAGGAAGTAAATTTTGATGTTTTGGACTCTTCAGAGTATACCCAAACTGAAAGTAAAATTACTATTTTTTGGACAGAAAACACTATAAAATGGCATTATTTAATCTGAAAATAACCAGAATGAACTGAAAGATTAATTTAAATCAAATCTAGTGAATAAAATTGACAAATAACCAAAGTTTAGGCATTCATATAGTGAAATAGTAAAATGTACACAGGATGTGAAAATATTTTTGAACAATGTTAAGGATAATATTATATGGGCTAAGAGTTTAATTGAAACTGAAGGAAACAGTTAGTTAATTATTGGTTTTTGAACGGTCAACATGACATACATTTGGTAAAGTGCATAACCTAACCTATAATAGACATACCAAGCGAATGTATAGTACGTTATTGTGAAATCGCGAGTGACTTGTGGAATACCTCTAAAAACTATCATATTATAACAGAAACAATCAAGTAACACTCCATAACACAGAACAATATAAATCTACTCTGAAAAACACCACAAAACACAAGAAAACTGTGTAATACATTAACCCAAATTAGTGATGGAACCGGGGAAAGTGTTTGAACTAATAATTATACGGATACACTAAATACAACTCAGAAACAGTACACTAGACACTACACAACATTTTACAAGAGATTCGCAGACATCAGAACAGGAATACTACAGGAAAATCTTTTATTTGGAACGTCCAATATACGAATGACATCTCACTAACTTCACGGCAGCCATTTGCAATATTGGTCTCATCATTGCCAGAACCCCGCCTTCTTGGTTCATCACAGCTGTTTGGTGAAAACAATTATTATATTTACAAATTATTATTCAATGTCTGTGTTTATTAATAACTATTAATTTGATTGTAACGTTATACTTTTTAAATATAAGCCCGATTTCTCTGACTTTGGTAATAACTGGCTGTTTAAAGAACCCTATATAATTTTTATATCATATACTTGTAACTTTTTTCGATATCCTGAGAATCGATACTAATCGATAAGAGTCAATATTGCTATTACTTAATAAAATATTAATACTTTTCAATACTTAATAGTTCTTTATTTCTTCAATAATACTAATTACCAATAATATAATTCTAATTGATAATCTACAAGGATTTTACCACCCGTAAGTGAAGATAACCTAAAAAATAGAAAAGTAAACAAATATCGATTGGTTTACAGACAGTCTTATGAGTGGTGATAGATTATTTAAATTATACTAAAACTTTAATAAAAATTTTCAGAAGAGCATTACACTGTTTAAAACTTCACAGCCCTATATTAATTAATTGATCCTAATTAATTAATTAATAAAATTAAATAATTTTTTTTTATAAACATAATTTTTTTTTAAATTTCCTTCAAAACAATAAATTTTGTTTTGAAACGTTCGGCGAAGCCAAGCATATATATTTCTTCATCAACTTTACGCTACTCGACCGGTCTTGCTACCATTGGGACTCGACCAGCTGGGAAACTTAAGGAAGTGTTTCAGGCCAGTAAGACGTCGAGAGCCACACCAATTACACACCAATTAAACACCTTACAACTTACAGATTCACACATCAATCTTATTTATTTTATTACAAATTGGCTAGTCCAAACAGAGGGGCTTGATTACATCGGAGTCACATACTCCACAATACAGTATATCATCAACACACATCAATAATTATTTATTTATTTAAATTTGTTTTATTACAATATATATATATATATATATATATATATATATATATATATATATATATATATATAGTTGATTTTGCAAGAGGATAGAAGAAAGTTATACCACCTTGTATACAAATTGCTCAGCACAACATTTGAGTATGGTCTTTGACGATGATCAGGACAAGTACTAGATTGTAATGTAGGACAATAAAGATAAATTACAATAGCCTGTAAACAGGTTAAAACAAGTGGGTGACACAATTAAAAAAAAAACAGTGCAAAAAATAAAATCATGGCATATAAGAAAAGATAAATTACTGACAAAAATTATGGTTGCTCGAAAATTGAACTCTTGAACAGCCACCACATTCCAATTACTTGGAATATGATATAACATACAAGGAAGGCAAAATATTTTAAATACAGCTAATAACTATGAAACGGTATATGGGAATTTGCGATGGACTCTGAATCAAAAACGGTGGAGAATACTAAAACAAAGTGCTCTAAAGTGATAGCAGTCAACTGTGTGTTGTACGGATCAGAATCAAGGGCCCCTAGGAAAGGAGACTTTAGATTGATGGAATCTTCAGAAATAAAATTTCTTCCATCAGCCAAAGGTTGTTCAAAAGTCGGGTGTATAAGAAGTAATATTATAAAACAGACATTAGGTGTACAACTGATAACAGAAACAACATCATGGTGTAAAGAAAAATGGAGGGACCATGTTATGCATATGTTTCTGTATAGAATAACAAAGGAGGCTCCTAGCTCTCAACAACTCCACGCCTTTGGGAAAGCGAGGTATTGGAAGTCCGAGAATAAAATATTGCTGTCGGAAAGGGCAGAAGTGCCAATCCTGGAAAACAAGAGGCAAGCAAGAAGAAGAAAAAGAAGTAGAAGGGGCTAATAAACGGGGGAGCTTCCAAAACTCGCCTGTCCTTCGAGTATGTTTGTCGAGTCCGGAGATTGTAGGTAACTCGGGCTTATGAAGAACAGACCAAAGTTTGCTGAGTTGCGCCGAGGTGCGTTCCCGCATCTTCATCCCCGCTACTTCACGCTGTTAGTCCAGGACAACTCGACTGGTCCTACGGTCGCCGGACGAGGCCGCTTTAGGCGACGCGAGAATATTACCGCTGCGCTCTTAGTAGCGTTAACGGCAACTCTCCAGTTTTCTGTCCACACACCAACACCAATACGTATCTCCGAAGAGAGAGCGTGGACTACTCTCACACGGAAGCTACGATCTCGCAGAAACCTGCCGATGAATCGAAGTTAACAATCTGGGATAAGGGCTTCCGTTAGCTTGTAAAGGTCACCCTTGTGCCACACGTGGTCAATGGCTTTCTCTACGTCTAGAAAGAACGCAGTCTTCTGTTTGCCCTGGAAATCCTTGCATGTGTATAACCATTTAGTAGTTATCTTGAAGTAACTTAACTTTTAATAGAATTCTGTCGACATTGAAAATAGCAAATATGCTTTGCGATTATCAATTGCGTATTGCGAGAGAAATGAAATTGTAAATGCTTATGACAACTTAAATACGATAGTGTATCTGTATTTATAAACTTTTATTTTGTATTGCAAGCTGGAAAATTGAAAAACGGAAACGGGGAAACGAGAAATATTACAAAACTCATAGTTTACTTTGTTTCTGCTTCTGAAAGAATGTAAACAAAACATTTCTTTTCAAGCAATAAGTTAGAACGCGAGCTGCGATTGACTATTTTTCTGACCCAGATAGACTGTTGTTTTCATGCCAGTGTTAAGCTCTGTGTAAGCAAAAGTGCAACTGCAAAAACTAGGTATTTCAAATATTTATTCTGCTAAATGTAGTGGAGACAATTACAACTACTAAAACTGGATCAATTCTTCTTCCTGTGAAACTACAGCTTGCACTGAGCACTGACCTCCAACGATCTCGTTTTGTTGAGATTGTCTACCAGTTTCTCATCCCCAAAGAGATTTTCTCCCAGTTCGTTCTTAGCCTTTCTCTTCGTATAAACTAGGTCTGTACAAACTAGATGTTTCAAATATTTACACTGCTGAATGTAGTGGCAACGTTTACAGTAACTGACAGACTGGATCAATTCTTCTTTCTATGGTACTACAGCTTTCATTGAGCATTGACCTCCAACGATCTCGATTTGGTAAAGTTGCCCACCATTTCCTCGTTCCCAAGAGATTTTCTCACAGATCGTTCTCAGCCTTCCTCTTTGTCTGATGGCCAACAACTCTCTCTTCATTACTTTTATAGAGGGAATTCGAGTATAGAATTTTCCTCCAGATGTCGTGTCTATTTTATATGTATTTTTAGTTTAATATAGTGTATAGTCACTTGTGATAGAGAAAAAATGCATCAGATCTGAAGATGAAAAAATGTAGATGCAACTTCAACTGGTTGAATAAACAATACTAAGGCCTACGTATGACCCGATGATGGTAAAGGTGCATCAAGGCTTATTATCAGGAAATTTATAGTCAACAGAAATCAACTATATAGGCATTGTTCCGTATAATAAAATGCAAAGACCACAGTAGTTCGGAGACGCACACAGACAAGATTAGAGACAGAAATGAATGAAGAAAAGTGATTGAGGTAGCACAAAAAACGGGAGATTCTGTAAAGGAAATGGAAAAAGAGGGGTGAAGATACTCATCAGTCCTACTTACCTTTGTACGTTGTAAGTTAACATAGCAAAGCGATAAAGAGGAATTTGACCTGTATTTTGTGTTTAAGCGTCAAAAGATTATTTGTGTGTTTTATTGTCTTGTTTCAAAAATTTATTTTTATTCATGACACAATAAGTTTCAATAAGGAATTTTAACTGAAAAACCACATTTCAGAAATAATTGTGACAATGGTAGTAGATTTTCCAGAGTTGTTTGATTTCATAGAAAGTATTTTGTTTTCTACGCCAAACAATCACACAGGAAACGTTTACGAGTGTTTGGTAATATAACCGAACCGAACGGCTGACAATCTCGTCGCACATGTTAACTGTAAAACACATAGGCCTACAACACAATGATTTGTCGTCGGCCGGCCTATATTGGAGTACGTAACGCGCCAATAAAAGGGCAGTTCCAACTATTTGCTAATCCAACATGTTTACAGAACTGGTACTAATACAAATACAAAGCTGTAATACAAAGCGTACTCTGCTTTCAAAGCTTTTTCTGATTTCATTAGAGATTAAATTTTCACCAAACTATTAATTAGTATTTTTGTAATTTTTACTTCCATGTTCCATAAGGAAATGGAAGTATGGTGATGGCAAAAAAAATCGTGTTCGAGATAATTGCAGATTCTGATTGCACTATCCTCAAAACATGAAAAAAGTCATTTTTCGAAAAGTGTCTGTGTGTGTAGATTTGTTTTCTATGGCAAACGATAACAGCCGCAAATTCAAACAGAATCAAATAATTTTTTGCATACAGTCCTGAATTGTAGAGTACTCAAGACATCTTGTTTTTGGTGAAGATCAGTTAAGGGAAAGGGGTAGTTTACCAGCAACGTTTTATTTTATCAAGGGTAATTTTTTTTCTATGGCAAACGATAACAGCCGCAACTTCGAACAGAATAAAATGATGTTTCGCATACAGCCCTGAATTGTAGAGGTCTCAAGATCTGTTGTTTTTGGTGAAGATCAGTTGAGGGAAAGCGATAGTTTACCTGCCACATTTTATGTTTTAACAATGGTAATTTTTTCTATGACGAACGATAACTGCCGCACATTCAGACAGAATCAAATAATGTTTTGCATACATCCCTACATTGTAGAGAACTCAAGGCCTGTTGATTTTGATGAAGATCGGTTAAGGGAAACGGGTAGTTTACCTGCAAAATTTTAAGTTGTAATAAGAGAAATTTTTTCATGACGAACGATAACTGCCGTAAATTCAAACAGAATCAAATAATTTTTACATACGTGCCTGAGTTGTAGAGGACTCAAGGTCTATTATAAGATCGGTTACGGGGAAAGGGTAGTTTACGAGAATCATTTTTTGTTGTAACAAGAGTAAAGTAATTAATTTTGATAAATAAAGTATCCTGATAAGAAGATCTTAATAATCCACTGTAGAAACGTAGGTGAAATATCTATAAATGAAGAGGCTATTTGAACGGGGTGGGGGTAATTTTTATAAATGAAAATTATAGTTGAAGGGGAAGGGGATAATTTTTTATACATGTACTACGTTATCAGCAACAAAGAAGTAGTTTGTTGTTAAAATTCCTTGCCGTCCTGTTTGGCCGTAGACAAATGTGTTCTGCAAAACCATACCTTACGGCAGTGCCATCGACTTCCATCATCAGTGAAAATCGAGTGCGATAACGTGTGGTGGTATACGTTAGTGACCACAGTACTGTGGTTAAGGCTGAAGCAATAAGTGGAAAGAAGTAGTTTCTATGGAAATATTTTATTTCGAAAATGATTTTAAATATAAATCTTAGAACATGGAAGTCATGTATGGTTCTCCATACCGATATTTGTAATGGAATCTACAACAATCGTGTTGTTAATAAACCAAACTAAGATTCTGTGAACAAATTAATTTGTGTCGAAATCAATATTGTAAGACTCTGAAAACAGATGGGTATATATGTGTTAAATCTAATCTGCAAAAACTCTGAATTGCAAATATCTACAATTAAGACCAAGTTGATGCCTTTTCGTGGAACTGATCCCGTACGGGCAAAAATTGTTATAGATGGTTGTGTCATGGAAAAGTCAGCAATTTTGAATACCTGGACTACACTGCGTCTTATGATACAAGCAACGACGTTGTGAATAAGTTGCATAAGTTCAACTTTATGTGCGGGACCATTAGGCGAACCCTTAAGTCAGCAAGTAAGGAACAAGCCTAAAAGTCTACAAGGTGATGCCACTTGCCACACTTCTTTATGGGTCTGAGAACCGGACTTTAACCAAAGCCCAGGTGAGTCGTATCCAAGAGGCTGAAATGAGATTTCTCAGGCGCGTAGCAGGGTACAATCTCCATGATCGTAGAAGAAATACAGATATACGGCAGGAACTGAATATTGTTTGTATACTCGACAGGATTGCCCAGTAGCAGCTGAATTAGTGGGAAACATCTTTGCCGAATGGATGACTGCCGCATCCCCAAACAACTGTGTAACTATAATCCGAAGGGAGGAGAGGTGTGGGACGCCCGAGGAGGCGCTGGAGTGGACAGCTCTAATCTTCGCCTATTTGAGACCGGAATAAACTATCCTTGGTTTAATCCTTGAAGAATCTGATGATGATGGTGATCAATATTGTATGAAGAATTTCGTGATTCATATCACTTCAGGAATAATGTTTCCGAATATAAGATTGTGTGTCACCAGCAATTACGTTCATCTTATTAATTGAATTAGCGGCCTCTGTAATTCCAATTTTGTCATTCTTACTTGCTGAACTTCTACTTGTCATGCTCCGGACGAGGCCTTTCAGTGTCTCCACCATTATCAAGTTCTAAACCACGAGAAACAAATATACCACTGAACCCCGTATATATATATATATGTATATATATATAGGCCTAACCCTCAATCCGTTTTTACAGCTGGTCAATTTGTAAACAACTCTACCTGTCACTATCCTATTGAGTCAGCTCCATTAAGTCAAGAACGGAGGCTGAAGAGGCCTCGTCCGGAGCATGACAAGTTACAGTTTAGTAGGTAAGCACGACAAAGTTGGAACAATTAAGTGTTACAAAATTTCAGGTAATAAACAGCTAGGGTTACTGTATATCAGAATCGAGAGCGTCGAGACATTACGAATACACTTTTGTAAATACAGGTCTACCAACATCGTTGTCCGGCTAAGAATTTTCCGTGTGGAACAAAGAACAAAAAATCGTAAACAGGCAAAAAAATACGATTTGTTCGCATGATATAATGTGTGAGGTTTCATTAAAGAATTGTCAAATTGACCGACATTCTACTCAAATTAGACATTAGCAGAATGCAAAATAGTATAAAAAAAATGTATGAAAATGTGACTTGACGGTGTCCGCCTGATGGGACGGCCGTAAGTTCAATATTGGAAATCCGGAAGTATCTCGTATAACAGGTAAGACAGAAAGTCCAGAGGTGTCATGCACCAATAAAAATAAATTATTGTTCTTCTCAGCTACCAAGCTCTTACCAGCGGGGGACATTGCAAAATGAGAAAACGATGGTAAGATACTGTGTAAAGTCGAATTACAAAGGAATCTAAACTTTACAGTAAAGAAAAGGAAGATCAAAGAGAACAAGAAGAGAAGATGAGGAAGAGGAAGCAGATGGAAAAGAGAGGAGAAGAAGAAGAAGAAGAAGAAGAAGAAGAAGAAGAAGAAGAAGAAGAAGAAGAAGAAGAAGAAGAAGAAGAAGAAGGAAAAGAAGAAATAGTAGGAGAAGAAGAAGAAGAAGAAGAAGAAGAAGAAGAAGAAGAAGAAGAAGATGGTGGTGGTGATGATGGTGGTGATGATGATGATGATGATGATGATGATGATGATGATGATGATGATGATGATGATGATGATGATGATGAGATGACGATGAAGATGAAGTTCAGTCGTTACAGTCCACACTTTTTTTGTCCAACTATTTCTTGTGTATATGTTTACGCCAGCTTATTTACAATTGATGTTACGTGTATAATACATACCTTTTATACTCCAAGTTTGCCGTGAGTGGTTGCTAAACTGATGTACGCAGGATTTATTTCGGTGCCATCAACATTGCCATCTCCAAAACGACGACAAACCCCTGTCGTTGATAAAGAACCTCGCAAAAACTTGATTGTCGTTCTGTCATTTTTTACTTGATAACGGTGGTGACAGCAAAAGCCTGCGTTCAGTACGAACCAGCAGTGAGCAGGTGAGCACAAGTTACTCAAAAATTTAAAGTGATGATAGCTACTAACACAAATAATTTCCTACCATGCTTATCGACTTCTCTTTAATGTTCATTCTTCTCGTTATATGTCATAGTTGTTTCCCCGGCACTCTGTCATACGGCTTTCCCTAACGTTTCATTATTCTTTATTCTGTTTTTTCTTTATTACATGTCGGACACAACATAAATTTTCTGACTGACACGCCCTAGTTCTACAGCAACCACTCAGCGCTTTGATGACGTTATCCACTTCAATGTTTATTTAGAGCCTCATGACTAAAAGTACCGCGGTGACTGCACCACGCGCTTACTACACAAAATTATCATTTTAATGAAATTCATTTACCGTGACCAAAAGTTACAATAGTCTTGCCTTTTGTGGACATCAACTTATTGTTTCATGTAATGTGTAGGTCTAAGCATGTGGCCGGCACCGACTGGAGCGACATTTTGTTTCGAGACAGAATCCTTTTGATGCATCGTGTTGCAAAGTGTCGCTTCGGTGGAGAGAGGCTTGAGACATTGGCTCGCAACAAAATTTCTCTTTAGTTGTTTCAGAGCTGAAAAAGTGTGAGGTTCGTGGGTTCATGACAGACAGTATTTTGCATTTACTTCAATTTCAACTACACTTGCACTTGTTTCTATTATATACTCAATTACAGTTAATAATAATAATAATAATAATTTCACATCAATATGGTATAATCAGAACGAAATGACAATGCATGTACTTTCCACGCAGGACTGAGTAAGTGTAATATAAACTCCCCAGCTTGGTTAGAATCCAACACATGCACAGGTCAAAATATCGCAGACAGTTCTGTTCCGAGACATAAATTCAAGGAGCTTTGTCTTTGGTCGCAAAGGTCCTCGAGACATGTCTAGGTAATATCGCAGCTAGTGTGTGGCGCTTTATAGATCCTGATGGCTTTAGAGTCGCCTGCGATGCTTTGCGACACAATGCGCCAAAAAGGTTCTGTCGCAAAACAAAATGTCGGTCCAGTGTGCGATCGGCCTATGAAAACAGTTGAGTGTAACAGAAACTACAATCGCCTCCTCCCCGTAGAATTATGTATAATTTTTTTTTTTTAATTCCGGGTAATAACGTCCTGCGACCTTGTCCGATGAACAGCCTCCATTGTTGTCTGTCGTTGTAGTTTTCGTCGTTTAGTCCTCTATTGTTCATTGATATTCTTATGCCTTCTATCTATGTTTTCCTGGGTTTTCCTTTCTCCCTGTGCTCTCAAGGTATCCATCTCAAAGTTTTCTTTGGTAGTCCGTCTTGTTCCGTTCCTTGTACGAGACTTTGTTACAGAATTCAAACAAACGAAGTTCCAATCTAATGAACTACTTAACTAATGTATGACATGATACTGCAATAATGAAAGGCAATTTAGTTTTCGCAGTAAGTAACACTTGAGTATGGAACGTGCATAAAACATGATGTTTACATTATAAGATATAATTAAGTACGTGATAGCATCTGATAACGTGGTGGAATCTGATAGTATTGTGCTGACTATAAACGTTGGAGGTAGAGAGAGCCGAGGAATAACACAATGCAGATATACCACGAGGAAAACCACAAGGTGAAATATATCAAACAGGATTTTGTGGGATGCATATGTAATTGTTTAGAAAGACAAGGAGGGGCGGTAGAATTGAATGGACGCTGGTCATCAAGCAGTCTGTGGGCGGTAACACAGTATATGTGCCTGTCCAATTGCAATAATAATAAGACTTACTTCCGGTTAGTCGGATGTTGGGGAAGCATAGTGCAGACTGGGGAGTGTCAATTACGACGGACATTGATATTGTATGCCTGTCGATGGCTGTCACTGGTGCTGATTCAGCAACGGGCATGCCACGACGTTGTGTCACTCCAAACACGTCGATGACGTCAGGCGGGCGGCCTGCAGATTTTCACCCGACTGACACGTCTGGTTGCCTTCATATCCCTCCCTTAGTTACGACAGAATCTGAATAGTGTACGATCAGGGGCGGATTAGATGCGCGTGGTGCCCTATGCTGCTACAGTACTGCTGCCACGATTCAAAATTCAACTTTTATCCATTATTTACACTGATAAATAGCATACACAATTTCTAAAGTTAACAATTATTTTATTAAACTCTCAAATTACATAATGTGTGGATATATCGACCCCGTATTAAAAAAGTGATACAGTAAATATTTATAAAATATCAAATACAGTAGTGCAACTCGATTTACAAATTTTGTTCTTCTCTTGTGAGCTGATAAATTAGGAAAAAATATCAGACAACAAGAAGTATTACTGATGTCGTAACTTCCTTTGTTTCTGCTTCTGAAAGAACGGAAAAAAAACATTTCACTTCATACAGTGAGTTAGAACGGCAGATGCAACTCATTATTTAGCTGACCCAGATTGACTGTTGTTTAAATACCGCTTTGAAGCTATGTGTGGGATATAATGCGTACAGCTGTACAAACTAGGTTTCTTACTCCATGTTCCGTAAGAAAATGCAAGTATGGTGACCGCGAAAATAATCGTGTTCCAGGTAACGGCTGACTCTCATTGTAGAACCGTCAAAACATGAAGATCAGTCATTTTCCGAAAAGTGTCTGTGTGTAGAAGTTTTCTATGGCGAACAATAACTGCCGCAAATTCAAACGGAATCAAATAATTTTTTCACATGTGCCTGAGTTGTAGAGGACTCAAGGCTTGTTGATTTTCGTGAAGCTCGGTTAATGGGAAGTGGTAGTTTACCAGCAACGTTTTACGTTTTAACAAGTGTAAAGTACTTAATTTTGATAAATAAAGTATCCTGAAAAGAATGTCATAATAATCTACTATAGAATGATAGATGAAATATCTATAAATGAAAAGGGTAGTTTGAAGGGGAGAGGGTATAATTTTCTATAAATAAAAATGATAGTTGAATGGGGAGGTGATAATTTTTTATATGTGTACTACGTTATCGGCAACAAAGATTCTATATAAAGAAGAAGTAATTTGTCAATTTGACAAATTAACATTCACTTCAATTTGTCAAGCATAAAACTTAATTTACAAGGAACACACCTAACCTTGTTAGAAATTATCGAACCGAATTCAAGTAAATGATTTTAAATATAAATCTTAAAACATGGAAGTCATGTATAGTTCTCTATAATTAATATCAACAATTACGACTATTGGTTCAATTCTTCTTCCCATGCTCGCAATGAACATTCACCTACTTAACACTTGCTCTAACAATCTGGCTTTGTTGAGAATATACACCCAAAAGATTATTTTCATGACATTGAACATTTTCCTCCATTCTACCGTGGTCTTCTTCTAACATGATAATGTTTTTAGGCTGGGGGTCACTCCACATAAATGTAACGTCATCGAAAAACGTAACGCTTCCACACTTTCGATTCCCTACAGTCTAGAAATTTGATATGTAAACGCATCAAGACAGAAATAATCGCTGCTGACATTGAGTTTAGCAAACGTTTTAGTGAGAAAAAATTTGGTTTTACATGTTCTGTTTGTGATCGTCTGTGGTTTGGAAATGACTTAACGTAATCCATCAAACGTAATCCACATTATACGTTTCAAAAGCCTAAAAATACTATCATGCATCGACGTTTCGGTTTCGTCGAAATTCTTTGAATGCTTAGGTGCATAAATAGAGAGAGAGAGAGAGAGAGAGAGAGAGAGAGAGAGAGAGAGAGAGAGAGAGAGATTTTTTAGTTTGGTGGTCATCGTTACCACTGTCTCACCGATAGTCGTATGGTACAGTGGAAAACAAATACAGACATCAATGAAGTCACTAATTACCAGCTTTAATTAATCAAAGATAACAGTTTGTAATCAACAAGTTATTCAACAATATTATACTCGTACAATAATTTCAGTTAAATTGTCCACACACAATAATAATGTCAACTAATCTAATAGAGTCCCCGCACAATAATCATTTTTCACTAATAACGACTTGAACGCACTAAGTAATCGAGTGACGTAAACTGAAAACTATGGGGCAGCTGCCGTTTAAATAGACGAAACAAGTGTTTCAGAATAATCCATAAAACGCGTCAACAGGCACTCGAAAACACTTGATTGCGGTCTTGAAGGAACGCACCTGCTGGGCTAAGAGGAGGGACGAGTAGAGGAAGCTCTCGGCTGTTCTAGGCCGTTCCATTCGTTTTAATATTTTGAACATTCCAGTGCAGTCTCATTTAGATGTCGTGTCCACGTTAGATATTTTTTTTAGTTTATTATAGTCTACAATAATATATAGTTTATTGTAGTCTATAGTCTACAATGCTGGGTACATTTTACACTATATAATTCTGAACCATACCTTAGTAAACTTATCGCTTAGCTCTTTGCGTGACTTTTGGAATGCTCGCTTTCCCCTTCCAATTATGTGGATGTCATCTGTAATTGCTTATCGAAGCCCATCTCCTTCATAATCGTGATTCTGTGGTGGGCAACGCTAGGAAGACTATACCAAAAACCTGTGACCAATATAACTTGCGAAATCTAAATTTGTTTTTATAAGTGTACTGTGAAACAACTAAAAGTACATGATAAAAGACTATGCCATTAAAGTCAAGGAAATAGATACCAAATTATAGTTTACAGTCAGACATTCAGAGTACTTAAAAAACAAACCAACAGAGGTATTTACTCTGTGAAAGTAATTACGAAAAGATACAGAATTGGAATTTTATAAAGAAATGGCGGTACCAGTAGTGATGTACAGGAGTGAATCGTTGACACTCACCCAAAAATCAGAGAAAACGAATTGAAGCTGCTGAAATGAAATTCTTAACGAGAGTCAAAGGATGCACCCTGAGAGATCACATAAGAAATGCAGACATAAGGCAATAAGGCAAAAGCTTAATATATACTCGATAAACGATAAAATTAAAAAAAAAATATATAAACAAATTTGGATACAACACAGGGTGACTTGGGAACACCAAAAAAGATAATCCAGTATAAGCCTTTTGGAGAACCAGATAGAGGCAAACCAATAAAACGGTGGCTGTGAAGACGGAACAGGCTGCAAGCCTAATCCTTGAAGTGAAGAAGAAGAAGAAGAAGAAGAAGAAGAAGAAGAAGAAGAAGAAGAAGAAGAAGAAGAAGAAGAAGAAGAAGAAGAAGAAGATTCTATGACAATATTCGTAGTTTTGAGAAATTTCTTGAGCACTATCGACAATATTAAACTTCATTTCTCTTGCTTTTTCTACAACAGGCAACGAACCGAGACAATGTGTCGATCGCCTGACACGTGTTGACAGTAAAACAAAGTCAGTCTGCAACACAATGACTTGTTACGCGGCATCAGCTGCAGTGAATGCTGATACGGTGACTTTTGCTACCTGTGTTGATGAAATCGCATGTTTACACTAGGCTACGGGTGCGTAGTAAAGTCTGTAATACAAAGCATTCTGTGTGCGAAATTTCCATTTAGGACAAATTTTTCTTGAATACTATTAATAATCTTGGTTTATATTTTTCTATAAATAATTTTCTACAGTATCAAATGTCCTTCAAATATTAACTACTTCTGCAAGTAAAATTATTATTGTGTTTATCTCGTGACGCACTGATCACATCAGCATTATCAGAGGGTTATAGAAACAATTAAATTGATTCGACTATAAGGTAAAAATAATGAATAATTGAATTTAATATCAAATGAAATGATCGATTTAATTTGAGTCACCTTATCGATTGTTTTAATGTTTATTTACTCAATCACATTTTTTGTCGGTTATAATTTAAATATTTTACATTTATATTTAATTTATTTTAATACATTTTAATTTTCAATAGTTTATATTGTTTTTTTGACTTCAGTTTGTTCTTTACTTACTAAATTATTGTTTTTGTGTTTGTAAAATATTAAGATTTTTTCAAATATTTATTTTTGTATTTTTGTTTGTATTCTAAGCAGCTGAAAATTAAAACAATCGATAAGTTAAATTAAATTAAATAAATTATTTCTTTTGTATCAAATTCTATTAGTCGTTATTTTTTACATTAAAATCAAATCAATTCAATTGATTTTAAAACCCTCAGGTAATACTGATATAATCAGAGAAACGTGCATCAGGAGATAAATCCAATAATAATTTTACTTGTAGAAGTAGTTTATATTTGAAGAGCATTCCATACTACAGAAAACTCCAAGAAACATTTAATTTACTTACAAAATAAAAATGAATTAATTTTCTGTAAAGAAACGACGAATTGGCCTTATTTGAATGATACAGTAAGGTTGAATATTGTGTTAACAGAATGATTTATATCTATACCGAGACTTTGTTAACAAATGGATCATTTATATTTCTTCTGGCGTGACATTTCCTAAATCATCCATCTGTGTTAGTAAGAACAAACAAAAGAACTACCGAGAAGTACTCTGTTATTTGCTGCTGACCATTGCTCCGGAAGAGGAAAAATGCTCTGCAGGAATCGTGTAAGTATGACATATAATTTTAAAATATCTCAAATCAAGACGAAGGTTATGGTATTTAAGGGGAAATTCCCAATGCCTTCAAAAATAGTTCTTGAAGAACTACAAACTTTTGTAGGAAGAACTTGATAATGGTTGCGAAACCGAAAGGCCTCGTTCGAGGGAAAATTGTACATAGCAGAGAAGCAACAAAATACGACAAAGTTGTTAGGTATATTTTCCTTCAATGGTAAGACAGAATAACGAAAGCAGCAGTGGACCACCAGAATAACGTCTACAGAATGGACCACCAGAGGCTAGTAAAAATGTATAGTTACAATCAATACGCATACCACTAAAGAGAATCTGTTTAAATCTGGAGAAAACCCAATGGAAACTAAAGAAAAAAATGTTCAGAATGAACTAACGTTCTTGGCTTCCATGTTCCGTAAGGAAATGGAAGTATGGTGATCGCGAAAAAAAACGTGTTGGGATAAGGGCTGATTGTACTACACTCAAAATATGAAGAAAATTATTTTCCGAAAAGTCTGTGTGTGTGTGTGTGTCCGTCTGTCTTGGCGAACGATAACTGCCGCAATTTAATAAAAAAAAAAAAACAAATAATTTTTGCATATGAGGCCAAGCTGTAGATGAATCAAGGTCTATTGATTTTAGTGAAGATCGGTTAAGGAGAAGGTGTAGTTTACCTGGAACGTTTTAGTTTTAACAGAAGTCAAGTACTTATTTTTGATAAATAAAATATCCTAAAAAAGGACGTAACAATCCACTGTAAAAAGTTAGATGGAATATCCATAAATGAAAATGGTAATTGAAAGTGTGAAGGGGTAATTTTCTATAAATGAAAATGATTGTTGAAGGAGGAGGGGATAATTTTGTTTTTGTATTTGCACTACGTTATCGGCAGTAAATAAGTAGTTTATATAGAAATATTTCATTTCAATTTGTCAAACATAAAACTCGATTTACAAAGAACACATCTAACTTGTTAGAAATTATGGAACCGAATTCAAGTAAATGATTTTAAATATAAATCTTAGCACATGGAAGTCATGTATGCTTCTCCATAACGATATTCTCTGACAACGCCCTTGAAATAATGTTTACTAAAAAATTATTGTATTCGAACACACAATTCTGAGCATCCATGCGTCGGTATTAACTTCACTTATCGCCCTTTATTGATAAATGACGATATAATCGTGTATGAGGCAACTGAATGTAGAGAATGCATATCACGTGATATTCCTTTACACGAAGTCATTTCAGACATTTTTCATATCGAATGATTACATACTTCTCCTTGGCACGTTTATGGTAAACGATGGTATTATAATTTTAATACCGTTTGCCGACTACGTCAATGAATGCTGTTCCGCATAGTGATATGTCTATCTATCAACAGGAGACCGTTACAATTTGTACGTTAAATATTCCCCTAGTAAGACGATTTACGGCGTTGTCTAAAGATTATTCTCCGTGTTCGCTTCTATACTCTTTCCATTCTTAGTTCAAACCTGATGTAAACAAACCCACGTGGCAAATCTGAAATGCTATTCGTCAGGGGGCGTTGACGCTGTTTACACAGTAATGTAATGTGCGCATGTGCAGAATGTCTGTATAGTCATGTGAGAGTTTATATATGCCATTTAAGTGGGGGCACGTCGTTTTAAGAATTCCGCCTAATCACTGTATTCTGAATCCTATTGAATTAATATAGAGCCAGTTGAAAGGATATGTTGCCCGTCGCAACACAACGTATATAAGCTGCCTGATGTAAAACAATTTATAGAGAAGGCGGTAAATGAAACAACGGCGGACAAGTGGTGTCACTGTATACTGTAATCAAGGAAGGTGATAAGCATTGACAACTGGTCTACATTACCGATGTTATTGTGGACAACGAACAATCTTATCGATAATAACGTTGACTCAAGTGATGATACAAGTTTAGACACAGATATGGAAGGCATTGAATTACTTTCTGAAAACAACTGATGTATTCAGTACACTGGTAATTTTACACTGGTATCACAGCTTTTATTTTTGTTTTAAATAAATTTTAGTTTTTTTTATTGTTGTGATTTGTAAACGGTTTTAAAAAAAAATCGTTAACTGGAGTTATAAAATGTTTCACTGTCGGTCTGACACTGTCAGGACAAATTTTACTTTGGTCAGGACAAATTATTACAATTTACGTGTGTTTATACAGTATAAATATTCTATGTACCCTGTCTGTACTGGTTCTGTCAGAGTAACACGCCTCTAATTCAAGTAGCAAATAGCGTTTTAGATGTGCCAGCAGACATCCGAGGCGATCTGCTTCACCCGTAAGTCCACTTCCCGGTGCCTGTCCCTCTCCATAGAAGGGAGGCCTATCGCCTGGCAGAAGTCGGTGAAGTATTTAGGCGTTCGGCTTGATCGGCGCCTTAGCTTCAACGCCCACAAAACTGATAGCCTCAATAAATCTCGAGGCGTCCGACCCAAAATATTTCCCATGCTCTCGTGCCGCAACCGCCTGTCTTTGCGCACTAAAGTAACCGTCTATCTCTTGTTTCTTCGGTCAGTGTTGACCTATGCCGCTCCCGCATGGTGGTCGCTTCTGTCGACCACTAACAAGTGTAGGCTGGAAGCCTTCCACTCCCGTACCCTCCGATCCTTGTCGGGGTCTACATGGTTTGTGAGGAATAGGCTAATGTTATTCGTGGAGACCTTCGAGTGCCTACCATCGCCGATTTTGTCCGGTCGCTTGCCGAAACTTTCTTTGCTTCTGGAGCGACCTCGTCCTTTCCCTACCTACGTACTATTAGCACGTCAGCACCACCTCCCCCTATACGAATCAAACGCCCTCGGGCGATTTTAGACGCCCCCCCATAATCCTTTTTGCTGTAATTTAGGTTCCCCAGCAACTTGACTTCCTTGTTACTTTCCTTTTAAGTCTTCTCCCTCCCCAAGTATGTTGGCACACTGCTTGGCGCTGTTACCGTTTGCCACCAACACGGAGGTTCCCTGCCTCGCGGGGAACGACCGGCGCCACAAGGCGCCTGCCTACCGGGCCGGGCGTGTGCGGCATCTGCCGTTCGCCCCGTCACTGGTGACAGTGTTACCACGACCCGGTACCTATATAAAATAAAGTTGATTGAAAAACTTTCCGCTTCCCTGACCTAGACTCCTTCCTAGTTCAGTTAAACTGGAAATATTCCCGCACGGCCTCCCGCCGCACTTCCATTCAATCAATAGTCCCTTCAATTAACAGAAATACCCGCAAGACAAGCAGACCTTCCTACCTAATAAATCGCCTCCTTACAATAGCCAATGGCCCTCCCCCTCGCCTCCCCCGTCGCCGACGTCAAAGACACAGACAAAATTAACCACGCTTACAAATCCCCCGCCCATGCATCATTTCTCCCCAGCGGTAGCGAATAGACACACTCACGCAGCCTAAATACTCAACACACTGCTAAATTCCCACACACTCTAAAACTCTAAGCCCTGTCTTCGCTTCACCACATGAAAACACACATTCTAGTTCCTCACACTTACGTCCCCGCTTGTAATCCCCGAATCTGTTCCTTCCGCCTCCCTTGACTGCACCCTGTCGCCACCTAACAGCTTTGGCGGCCTGCGTCACACGCCCCTGTCTTGGCCGCCCCCCCAACAGATCATCGAATAAGAAATAAACAAAACACAATGAATGAATAAAGATACCACCAAAAAACTATAATGGCCACATCCACCTACCACTCCCGCTCGCCTATGGCTGCCCACTACACTTGCACACAATATAACTCACAAGCAATATTCTCCCAACTTCGTGCCTCCACCTTCTCAACGGCCCGGTCAGCTGGTGTACGTCTCCCCTAACATCCTATACCCACGCGGCTGAAGGAAGCTTGTCTCAAAAACAGCCCGAGTCCGACCATATTGATCGGTCTCAAAAAAAAAAAATTCCGCCGCCTTCTCAGTTAACTGGTTGGCGTGTTCCTCCTGATTTTTTGGCCACCTCTCTTGTGAAAGTCCAGCACTGTTTTCATCTGACAGCCATCGGGCACGTCCCGGAAGCTGTAATTCAACCATGGGTGCAAAGACTTAGATGTGCCACGCCTGATTGTTTACATCAGGATTAAGCTAAGAACGGAAACTGTATAAACCGAAGAGAAAACAATTGACTGCGCATTCTGGGCGCATGCGCAGAAGCGGCCTTTTGAAGACGCTTTAGAATATAAAAGTAATTTTGATCTTTGACAAAAGTAAAAATAGGTAGCCTATCGATACGTTCATTACAAAGAATAGGTAACGGTTCTGTTAGTTTGAAGTTAAACCAATTGCATATCGAATGGCAAATTAGGATCATGTAACATGTTTGTGTACTTAGATGATCGGATACCTAACAACAAACACTGCAATACACAATAAAGAAAAATAAGCCAGACAGAAGTTTGTATTCAACATCTACTCCTCCTTCGATATTTATGTAAGTTTCTGTCAACGTAGCAGATGTCATATCTCAGGTAGCTCAAATTTCTAACTTTCTCTACCCTTTTATCATTACATTTCCAGTATTACAATTCTTGTTCTTACGGTTTCATATTTTGGAAAGCTACTGCATTTGTTTTGACAACAGCTATTCCCATTGTTTTAACTTTGACAAACTTCCCGTAGTTATCTGATTCACTCGTGGAAGACGTTTTTATAATAATAATTATCCAAGTCTACTACGCCGCCTAAGCACAGACAAAGGCCTACCACCTAGAAGACATAAACACTCGCGACCACTGCTCGATGACACACCTGGCCATTCCGCCGACAATGAGAGGCTTCGCCTCCCGTCCCTCCTGCCTACACCGTGTCCGTGCCGGACCATGGCAACAGACAGATCGGGGCTTGCGCTTGCTTTAGGTATGCATTTTGTCGCCTTTTGCGAAAGCTTCCTCCTCTTCTGCGCTCTTCCTTGACCCGGAATTGCCTTACGGCAGCTACTAGAATTACCCGAGTAATTACTGCACCCAACCAAACGGTCTCAACTAAGCCGTTGCACACCTGTCCTCGGTCCAAAAGTCACAAAATCAGTTTTCCATCACTCAAGGTTTATTGCCTGCAAGCACGATATCAATACTCATGGTAAAATGATAAGAAGCAGGCGACAGTCAGTCATCAGTTTTCCCTGACACTGCGATCACTGAGGCACGTCAAGCTGGTGCCCTTGTTTGCTTTAGATCTTGGCGTTTTCATTTTTTTCTACAATTAGCAGGACATTTAATTAATAAAATGGCGTTAGCGGTTTTAATCACAAACAGAATTAACACTGTTGGACAACACTATAGAAAAATTATTCCGATTAGCACTTTGAAGCTTCACAGCTCATCATCAGATCGGAAATAAAAATAATGGAAATAGACAACTTCTTTATACCTTTACAAAGCGTACATATTTTTGTGAATAAGCTTTCAGTTAAACGCTCTTTCTTGCTATTAGTAACGAGCGAGTTCAGTCACCCGTGTCTGTAATTTTACGTTTCTTTTTAGTACACTCTGTGTGTGTGTGTGTGTGTGTGTGTGTGTGCGCGCGCGCGCGCGCAGACGCTTGTTTTCTGTGTGCATTATTTTCAATACCTAACGTCTAAAAACGTCTCTAATTCATACTTTTAACTGCAAGTTCCTTTCAGCACCGTTTTAGAATATGATATATTGTCAAAACTTTCCTCTTTCTTTTGATAATGCAACTATAATTTTTCTACAATTAACAGGACATCTACATAAGACAACAGACTCGAACACGTGTCCCTTAAAATTCTCAGATCAGTATTAACACTCCATCTGTGTTCTTGTAAAAGATCGTCAGTACAATATATTCAAAAGTTTAGGATACCATGCAAAAGCAGTAGTGACAGTTAAAAAAAAAAACCGGGATATTCTATTGTAAAGATGACGTGTTTCCCAATTATCTTTTGAACCATCGAGAACAACAGACAGAGACATGGTTGATTCTACTTTTACGAACTTACCTCTGGTTGAACAACCTGTGGCAGGTCCCAGTTCTCTAAGATAGTATCAGTCAGTTGACGGTATGTCAGCAGTTCCTCCAAAATTGGCCAACCTCATTTCAACTGATCCCACTTCTCCATCTAACTGCCAGGCGACCTTCAGCAGTTTCACCATCTGATATTCTGAAACTTGCACTTGCGGGTTGACCAACTAGTAGGAAACCCTCAGGACATGGAAAGACTGCAATGCTCACATCATCCCCATATAAAAATGAACTACTTGCTGCTCAAGAAATAAAAGAACCAATAACACAGACAAAAAAGCAAGCAGGAACACCAGAGAACATTACATTCCTAAGGAAAATACTGCAAGAAATAAAACTGGAAAACAACAGCACAAACAAGATCCACAAAAGAAAAAATCAACAAGTGCTATAAAAAGAAAGTTGTTTCCTGCGGGAAATATTGAGCGACACAAGCAGTGAGAATGAAGAAACTGATACAGCCTGTCTTCATTGTGATGAACTTTATTCAAAATCTGCGCCAAATGAAGGATGGATACAGTGTGAAGATTGTAAAAACTGGGCTCACGAACATTGCTGTGGAGCCGATGAAAATGATGGTATATTTATTTGTGACTTTTGTAATTAAAATCTTACTTCTTAAATAAAAACATTGGAAAGTTATTTTTAAATTAAAAATAACTTAATTAAAAATAGATATTTTACGTGTTTAGATTTTTAGTATTTGTAATTTGTATTATGCGATTAAGGACTTCTATTTCTTTCTAAACATGTAGCCTATTTTTATTTGTATTTTGAGCATTTTTTAGAAAACTTTCGTGTAATTGGATTTTCAAAATTTTCCGCTCGAGCTGCTGGCTATATGGGCTGTACGTTATCCTATAAAATCTGTCGCTCCGCCAGATCATCACTGTAGTACAAACAGAGGAGATAATGAAGTGTACATGCATAATAATAAAAAGGCTTTATTTTGTCGCTGTGTAAAAGCGAGACTCTTCCTGTTCCTTGGGTTGTTTACGTTAACAAAACCGTTAAAGGACACGGCAGCGGTATCATACGTGGTGCGTGGGTCACATAACTCAATAATGTAAGGGGCGGAAAAGAAGAGATCTCGCTGTTTGACATATTTCGGTGTAGCCAAAGGTGTTTCCCTAACGCACGTGGTATGCATTATTCAAGGCGTCCTATTGACGTCCGCTGGGAATGGTTTGACGCCGCGAATAAATAATGCTGTACGTCTCCTCTCCTTTCACTTTACAACAAAAATATTTATTTTGCAATCCTTTAACTCAAAACGTTATTGCTTTTTAACGTCCTTCTAGTATTTTACTATTTGGTAAGGCTACTGGGTAACACACAGTGGACCATAATTGGCTTGGGGTTGGAAGTTGCATTTAGTTTGGAAATGTCCGTGAATTAATAAAATATTAAAAAGTTCTTGCGTAAATCGATTAGTTGTGTAAGGTTAGTTGTTACCTTAGGTTTAATATTGCCGAGAATTAATAAAAAAAAAGGTATTGTTTGAATCAATCAGTAGCTTGAGATTAGAGGTGACTTTTGGTTTAGAAATGACCGTTGCTTAATAAAAAAAATGAAAGGTTTTGTGTGAATCGATCAGTCGTTTGAGAATAGAGGTTACCTTTGTTTTATAAATTACCGTAAATTATTAAAATATTAAAAAGATCTTGTGTGAATAGATTAGTTCCTTAAGGCTAGCAGTTGCCTTAGGTTCAAAATTGCCGAGAATTCATAAACAAATGAAAGGTATTGTGTGAATCAATCAGTCGCTTGAGATTAGAGGTTACTTTTGGTTTAGAAATGACCGTTGCTTAAAAAAAATAATAAAATAAAAGGTTTTGTGTGATTCGTTCACTCGTTTGAAATTAGAAGTTATGCTTGGTTGTGTTAGCAAGACGAATTAGCAAGAAGAGTTGTGTGACGTTTGGCAATGAGTTGTGTATCGGATAAGGTTTAGAGATTTATTCTTTGCGGTGTAGAAGAAGGAAAAGAATGACCTGAATAAAATCGATCAATAAACTAGTATTTGAATTTAATTCTGTGAATAATTTAAATTTGTTTTGTTTTATATATACCGGCTACATTATATACGTTTTTTATATAGTTTACACTATACTGGGAATTTTATATCGTTTTACAGTCAATTAGACACTAAAGCTTATTGTGTGGTAGGGCCATTTATAATACCCTTCGTCCTGTACGTATTTCAGATATATTTAGAATTCAAACACATTTTGCTACAGTCTGTTTCTTGATGCATATATAATTTTGGAAAATGGTTCGGGAATTCTAATGTTTCCATCGCCAGCCATATTAACTTTGTACCATGTTGAGTACTTGTGTTTTGGTTCGTTGTTCTCATGATTTCCTGTTGGCTTTTGGTATTTTAAATTGATATATTGTGTGTGATTGTGGTGTATATATTAGTGTTTAAAGTATTTTCGACGTTGAGTGCTGTCAGAAAATTGATGACACAAAGCACTACACAAGTACTCAACAAGATACAAAAATAAGGTGGCTGAGGATGGGAACAATAGGATTCCCTAAACATGTTCCAAATAAGGTAAAAAACATCTTGAGGTAATGAACTTATAAATATTAAATAAAATTATATTTACAGTTATATTATTTTACGTGACAAATGTTTGATTTGTAATTTTCTTCACACAAAAGTGTATTGTATACGATTCACGAATAGCCAGTAACTGTACCTTTTGTTAACAACAGTACAACACGGACCTTTGTCAAACCTCTTACCTGGGACTTTCCAATGCACACTTGGTCGGGTGATGTTGAGTTGGGCCCACGGTCAGCGATGTCCATAAAAAGGACGGTTGAGTTGGGCCCATGGTCAGCTCGGAGTGAGGGTCGAATTGCCCCCATGGAACTGCCCCCAGTAGTCAAAACTTTTGGAAATCAGTTAAAATATACAGTTAAAATAAGTTTTAAATGCGGTGTAGAGTCCGGTACTCAAAACTTCGTATCTCAAGCCTCCATGCAGTGGTGGGGGGAGTCCCGGGTAACTTGCTGTCATTGGTTTATATATGAGCGGAACAGAAGCCTTTACACTTCAAATGGACTTCAGGTGATCGAGTTCATCGTTCAAAGGGAAATAACAGGTACGACTTCACTACTGTTTAAAATTGTTATTGAACTAATCATTCAAATAAAATTTTTTTTTTACTATTTACTGATTTTTAGGCCTGATTTTTTGTTTGTATTTACAAGTAAAAAATAAAAACTTATATCCACGCTTAAGACCGAGCAACCATTCTTAACAAATTCCTTTAAAAAACCATTCTTAACAAAGGCCTAATGCACCAAAAGTAATTTATACACGTTTGGATTTGTTGTAGAAATTTAATTGGTTATTATTTAAGCATGGATTCTGTTTAGTGATTAAGTAATGATTTAATCATAATTGAAAATTTTTTTTAACCTTATTTCATGTTTGTTAAAAAGACGTTTTAATTAAGACGTTATTATGGTAATCATTAAATGGGGATGTAATAACTTCAATAACTGTCTTTAATTGATATTAAAATGTAATTTTGATACTTGTTAATATTAAGAAGGACATTCAAATAAAAACGAGCGGCCGAACATTAACAAATGGAGAAACCTACCCCACTGAACAGGGGCGCAACTAGACGTCGACCCTTCGAGGATCGACGGTAATCCGCAGGGGAATGTTTTGACCGTGGGCCCAACTCAAACGTGCCCCACTTGGTCATGCACTAACTAAATCCTTTCCTTGGCCAAACATACATTTCAAATCTCTCAATTCAAATCGAATGTCTAAAGCTGCCGCGACTTGTAAAACAATTGTCAGAAAATAAAGATTATCTGTGGAAGTCTACCTAATGTTTGTTTATTCAGTTCAAGTATTTATGAAACGTCTCAATAGTATTCTTTATTTACCACTTCGCGTAGCGGTGAAATTTCGTAAAAGACAAAAGTATATTCTCCAGCTGCCGAGTGAGCATCCGATCAGTGCAATAAAACTAGCTGTTTTACCGACGCTTGTGTGTTTATTTAGTTACACCGATGTACGCATGTATGATTATCTACGCAATATCACATCCTTAGCTTAACCGCATAATTGTCTCCGCGATGCATCAAGCATTCGGCCAACATTATGTGACGTCACCATTAGTGGGCAATAATTAACCCCCGCCCCGACTGTGACGTGACAGGTTCATTAGCTTGATTGTTACGGAACACTACAATATGGAGGTGCACACGTTAACTCTACATTACGCTAAGTGGTCACTAAGTGTTTTAAACACATAACCCTGCCGCGTGATGTACATTGTTTGGTGAACAATTATCTACGTTGCTCACCATTTTTTTTTTTGTGTTATTTGAGAGGGCCGACTGGTCCACTCCGGCTGTTTTGGAGCAAGCTCCCTTCAGCCATGTGGAAATGGTAATGTGGGTAGGTAGCGTACGCCAGCAATGACCGGGCGATGAGAAGGTGTTGTTACCAGCGAAAAGGGAGGATGTTGGTTTTTAGGTGTTTGTAGCCTCAAGGAGAGGGGGCGGTGGGGTAATCAATGCCAAACTTACGGACTGTAATATCAGTGTCGTTTGCAGCAATTGACGCTAAAGTTAGAGAGAAGCGTCGAAGTGATAAGTGATATCAAGGGCATGGGCGGGTTAAGGAACAGGTTGTTGGGTTTTAATTGGGCTACAAATGGAGGGTTTTGTTTTTATTTATTTATGGGTAGCGACGACGTTGAAGATGTAGGGAGGTGAGATGCTGGACAGTTTTTTTTTTCTTTTTTCCGACGTAGAAGTTGTAGGAAGAAGCAGGATGACTGGTTGTTTTAGATTTTGTTATTTTTATTTTTTGCAATCACTTTCTGCTACAGTCCGTTTCTTGATGTATATAAATTTTATTTTTTTATATTATTTTTATTGTTTATTTGAAAATTTTTTTATATAATTTTAATTTTTCTGTTACTATAGAGGTGGACCCTAGACGGGTCCTGAGACCCTTCTGTTGCGTGGTTTTCTACGTAGTATCCTGGGCGGGGGTTCATCTATAAGAGTCAGGAGACGGTTTAGAAGGAAGTGTGATCGCCGGGCATTTTGGGCAGGTCCATTGGGGGGGGGGTGAGGAGGGTTTGTAATGTTGGTCGGGTGTTTGCTGTCTTAGCGTATTTCCAGTTTATTTTGTGTAGGAATGTGTTGCTCACCATCGTCTCGCTACAATTAAGTATCGTATTGTACATTCTGTTGTACATATAGCAGCATGGTAACTGTATGTAACCAAATTATTGTGCAAATGATATTCCGGCAAACGTTCTACTAGATGTAAATATTATCACACCTAGTACTGAAATTAAGATTCGGGCTGTTTCGCCGAGGCCTGCTAGTTATTGTTCTGTCAGATGTTGTTATCAGGCGTTTCGGGTGCACCTCTGAAGGCCGTCTTCAGTGACCACCAACGGTTTTTAATACAACTGACACTGTGCACGTCGGTAACCACAGTACTCTGGCAAAGGATTCCTGAAGATGGCCTCCAGATGTGAAGCCAAAACGGCATCTGTCAGACCAATAAGTATATTAGACTACGACCCAATAACGACGCCGGTCGTACAAGCGTTAGAACTAGATTATCGCGTATAATCAAACGATGAAAAGACTAGCACATTTTAAATGGAGAGAATGTGAGAAGACTTTCCAAGTAGACAGAGATAGATTACTCCTCGTAAAACGTACAGATAATCGGAAATAAAAAATCGTAAGTTATACTTTAATAAAATTACTAAAAGTGATACATTTTTTTACTAGGCTGTTGGGCAGTCGTCTATTGCTTAAATTTTGATCTCTACATGTTTCGCCAAACCTACGGATACCATCTTCCTTAGAGGAAATAAAGAAAAGAAAACGTTCTCAAGGTTCATACGCCAAACTCAATTGTTACCACAGTCAATAAGTAAGCGACAACCTAATTCGGAAAACGAGGCTCCTTATATAACTTGGTTCCTAAGCGAGCAAAATCACAAACCACCTTGAGCACAACGCAGCCCCTTTGTATCTAAACGTCCGTCGTATTTAAAAACCCTCACTATTTTCTGCGTAACGAATTACATTAAATAGAATGAAGTAACGTAATTATTGAAAACAGACGACAAGGTGAAAAATAAGTGAAGCGATCACAATGACATCATGCTTCACTGGTGCCAAAAGGTAAGCATTTGTTGCCACTGACACATTAAAATTCATTAACTTGTGGACGTTAATGGGAGTGTCATTAACAAAAACATGTCAGAATGTCCAAAAGCTAAGAAGATAATCAATATGCTGATTAAGACATTCCTTACTAAAATATCGGTATGGAGAACCATAAATGACTTCCATGTTCTAAGATTTATATTTAAAATAATTTATTTCCATAGACACTACTTCATTCATCAGCCTTAACCACAGTATTGTGGTCACTAACGTATACCACCTCACATTAGCCCACTCGATTTTCACTGATGATGGCAGTCTATGGCACTGCCGAAACGTTTGGTTTTGCAGAAAACTTTGGGCCACTGTCAAACAGGCCCGGAAGGAATTTTAACAACAAACTACTTCTTCGTGGCCGATAACGTAGCACACATGTAAAAAATTATCCCCTCCCCCTTCAACTATCATTTTCATTTATAGAAAGTTACCCCTCCCTCTTCAACTATCCTCTTCATTTATAGATATTTCATCTACCTTTCTACGGTGGATTATTATGAACTTCCTTTCAGGATATTTTATTTATCGAAATTAATTTATTTAACTTTACTCTTGTTAAAACATAAAACGTTGCCGGTAAACTACGCCTTCCCCGAAACCGATCTTCACAAAAATCAATAAGACTTGAGTCATCGACAACCAAGGGACATATAAAAAAATTATTTGATTCTGCTTGAATTTGCGGCACTTATCGTTTGTCATAGAAAAATTTCTACACACACACACACACACACGCACACGCACACACACACACACACTCTCTCTCTCTCTCTCTCTCTCTCTCTCTCTCTCTCTCTCTCTCTCTCTCTCTCTCTCTCTCATTTCGGGAAAATAACTTTTGTTCATGTTTTGAGGTTAGTTCAATCAGAATCAGCCCTTCCCTCGAACACGATTTCTTTCGCCATCACCATACTTTCATTTCCTTATGGAACATGGAAGTAAAAAGGAATTTTTGTTTCTTGCCGATAAATACTTATACAGAAATACAGTATTGATACGACGGTCCCACAAATCGTCGTATTGTACTGTGGAAACAAAATACAGATATCAACTATGTCGCTAATAACCAGCTTTAATTAGTCACAATAGCAACATGAAATGAGCAAGGTACTCTAGTACAATAATGCTAGGTAAATTTGTCAACAATCAATAGCAATATTAATTGTTACTCTTCTAACACAACAATCACTTTCCACTAATCAGCAACAATCACTTGATCCGCACTCTACAATAACGCCTAATGTAACTAACTTCTAAGCCGGCCGCTGTTGTTTGTATAAGTCCTGCGGATGTTCTAGAATAATTTAATTCTTTTGGTGGTGTGCCAGCTTAAGTTTCGCAGTTAAAAAGCACTCGAACAATCAGGAAGCTAATTTTGTGCACGGCCTTCATAGAAATACTCCACTTGGTCGGGTAGTCGACAAACGTGTAGAACTTTCACGTAGTGTATCTGAGGACATTTCAAGAGCATTGTATTACCAGTACATATGTTATGTTACATTAAAGAAAATAAACAGTTTAAAAATGTATAATACTGTTACGTCATCACAGAAGATTCTACGTGTATCTCGGCTATTCCAGTGGAGCCCGGCTATAATGTGTGTGTGCGTACATATTGCTGCTACTTTGAGATGATGGACAATTACGTGACACTTGTCACGCGTCCGCGACGACACTATCCCAGACCATACCGGTCCGCGCGCACTGTGTTCAACGTCCCAATCAATTACGCTCTAGTGGTTTCTAGTAGTTGACGCGTATTATGGATTATTCTGAAATCTCAGCGGGGTGTAAACACAAGCCTCCTTCAGCGACGCTCAGTTTAGTTTTAGTGGCGATTTATTCAAGTGTGGTTCGAAGTATTGTGGCTAAGTGTTACGTGTTTCATAGTTGTGCTGGACTCTGTTAGTTGACATTATTATTAGGTGTAGACAAATTAATTTGAATTATTGTACGAGTATAATCTTGTTGGATACGTTTGTTGATTACTAACTGTGCTTGTGATAATTAAAGCTGGTAATTAGCGACTTCATTGGTATCTTGTATGTTGTTTCCACTGTACCAAACGACGATCAGTGAAACCGTCGTAACATATCTTTGTGCAGAGGTGTTTAATCTTACTTCTCGAAGACTCAAGTTTAAAAAAAAAAACAATATTTGAATGCAGCCAATGAAATATATAAACAGTAAAATGTATTCTTAAACGTAAAACATGTTAAATTTTTTTAATTATTGTCTCTAACCAAGTCTATTAAAGCCTATCATCCGATGTAACGTGTGCTGCCTTCATTTTAGTCTGACAATTCAGGACCGTATTGGTGGGGTGGGGGGGGGCATTAAGCCCGTTTCTGAGACTGAGCAAAAAACCGACAAAGTGTAAACATTAAGAGGAAACGTGCGCAGGAGAAGAACAGTAAAGTGGCTCTAAATTGCTTTACCCAATCTCCAAGACGTCCCACCTGATACTTCTCGCCGTGTAAACCGAAATTTGTTTGTGCACCTCTCACTCTCTGCATACCACAAAACATCAACTAAGGGAATATTTCTTTAGGATAATTTATTGTTGGCAATGTTCGTTGAAACGGAATTAAGTTCTTTATAAAACGTATTATTTAACCATCTTTTCGAAACAAAAAGAATGCAAGTTTTTCTGTTTGCAATGAAACAAATCTAAGCTTTGAACTATTAACTCTGACATCGTAGTTGTATATTATTTAATTTAAAATAATTAAATTATCATAATATACCTGATTTACTATGAATTACAAGGTCGTTGTTTTATCTTAGTAACATTTTAACAGATTACAATCGAACCATTTCCTTATCCAAAACAAAAGTTTTGGCTTTTTCTGGGCCAAATCATATTAGAAAATAAAAGATTGTCATCCAGCACTCGCCAATAGAACAAGTGGCAGATTTCAAGTATCTACGGTGCATCTTCACATACTAAGATGATAAGGAGATTGCAAGCAGAATTAGTCTCTTCCAGTCGCTTTGTGGATGTATCATTAGACACTTAAAAAAAAAAAACAAGGAAAGAAACGCAACTGCAATATTATAATGTAATGGCCATACCTCAACTACTGTATGGTAGTGACACTTGGATTAGAAAGGCCAAATGTAGATCTTGAATAACAGGAGAGATCTTGTCAAAAATGATCATATTAGAATGGAGCTAGGCATAGCTGAAAGCTTAAATGAAAAAAGAAAAAAAATGCAAAATCACTCTCTCTCTCTCTCTCTCTCTCTCTCTCTCTCTCTCTCTCTCTCTCTCTCTCTCTCTCTCTCTCTCTCTCTCTCTCTCTCTCTCTCTCTCTCTCTCTCTCTCTTTCTCTCCCTCTCTCCCTCTCTCTATTTATGCACCTAAGCATTCAAAGAATTTCGACGAAACCGAAACATCAAAGCATGATAATGTTTTTAGGCTTTTGAAACTTATAATGTGGATTACGTTTGGTGGATTACGTAAATCATTTCCAAAACACAGACGATCACAAACAGAGCATGTAAAACCAAATTTATTCTCACTAAAACGTTTGCTAAACTCAATGTCAGCAGCGATTATTTCTGTCTTGATGCGTTTACATATTAAATTTCTAGACTGTGGGGAATCGAAAGTGTGGAAGCGTCACGTTTTTCAATGACGTTACATTTTTGTGGAATGACCCCCAGCCTAAAAACATTATCATGTTAAAATCTACTTGTCAAGAACCACCATGCCCACCATGACATACATGAAAATATCTACTTGTCAAGAAACCAATCTATTTGACATATGAAGCCCAACATGTCAAATGTTCGTAAGATCAAGACAATATATACATACTTTGTTACACTACGGCATTGATACTGAAAATGCTGTATTATCAGTCAAATGGCTACAGTTCTTGATACTGTCTGTTTTCAGTGTTAAATATTTAAGCATACTACGAACTAAATACAAACGACAAAAATTCATTTACTAAAAGAAAATTACTGAGAGAAACAAAGAATATACGAGAAGAATAGCCAATGAGCCTTAACTTCCAACTTCCAATCGTGGGGCAGCAGCTGGTATTACCCCAGGAGTTGTAGTGCCCAGGCAAACCCGATAACTGCCTGATGCGTTTAAATCAAGCTGGCCTTGAGCTATGAAAAAGGATGGAGCCGTCCTGCAAGGGAGGATGGAGGCTGTGACAGTGTGGCAGAACCACGGAGCGATTAGCAACGGCTGAAGGTTTTTTTGTTTTTTAACTTAGGAAGGAAGGAGCATGATTTAATGGAGATGTCTCGTTTATTTTGCAAAGGATGAGAAGGAATGCCACTTACATGACTTGGATGGGAACGAGTAGAGTGTCAAGTGCCGCAAGGACAGGGGTGAGCGGCACATGTTTGTTTACGGGGGTTCATCGAGCAGAGCTCGGGAGCGTTTAATTTTGCGAGGAGGCGGGCCGACATCTATATTAAGGTGGAAGAGGTGACGGTAGGATGAGGTAGAGGGACGAGTAAAGAGCGTGAACGCCAGAGATCGCAGAAACTCATCAACAGAAGGAACCTTCAACCCTCATAACCCTAATAACATCATTTTTGACATACCAGGAAGAGTTGGAGATAGACCGGAAAGTGCGAGATTGGAAGCTTCCAAGCGCGCAACAATGTTGAGTTGTAGCAGAGAGGGGACTGCGTAAGTCAGAATTGCTCTAAGAAAGAACAAATAGATGGTGAATTTAGTACGCACAGGCACTGAACTCCGATTTGAGAGAAAGGAAAATAGGCTGGCTTTGACGCCGCGAGCTTTCTGGAGATACTGTGTGACGATTTAATTGATAATAAAATCTTTAATTAATAAAAAATTGATTTACTAGCATTTAAGTATTTTTAAATCGCACTATTAAACCTAAAGCCCCTGTACTAACTCAGAATGACTATGAGATGTAAATGAAAGATCTAACTAAACAATTAATAAAGAAATCGTATTGTAAAAAGCTATTAATGTCACAGTTAACCCTTTTGCAAGTCATCATGCGTTGACCTGTTTAATTCCGGACTCAATGTGTTTAGCGAGTCGTCTGTATCTTAGAAAAGTATAAAAATCATAATGTTTGTAATTAGTAATTTGAAGGCACGAGTAGTAGTTAAAATAATTCACTTAAATTATATATGTATAATTAATGTATTGTTTCTTGTAATAATAATGTCACTTTAAATAAAAATAGGAACTATATTATCGCGGAGTACTCGCCCCGCTCCGTTGTAATGTGCCAGTCGAATAGAGAAGAGAGTGACAATGCAGCCGTCAGACCGTACACACCTACGAGCGAGAGCTCTTCAAAAATGCATTGATTAATTTTAAGCTTAACTGTTAGCTAGCATTACTAAACGTGGCGAGCAAGTTTTAATATATAAAATGTAGAAAGTTGTGTTAAGAAATGTAATAAGTTAAAGAAAAAAAAACTAAAAACACGTAAGCAAGATGACGTCTCCCCTCAAGAGGTAAATTCCAGTAGAACTTTACATATGAAGATGTGACCTGCATAAACTTCACATGTGGACGTATACGAGCCATACGACGCTGACTAGGACCTACGTGGATCTACCCCAACTTTAACCAGAATAACTTCAATCTCCTCAGTGAACCAGCTATCAAGTACTCGCCGAAGACACGACCCAGATGAAGACGCCGACTTCCAGAATTCCCAAGAGTGACACCCCAGGACGAGGTCACCACGACTTATTGTAAAGGTGACTCGATAGCTTGCCTATCGAGAGTTAATTGTATTTGAGACATAACTTACAGATGAAAGAGACTTTCCAAAGACTTTAATTTTCTTTAAACTATAAATGAGACCAACTCAGAGTATACTGTAATATTGAATATCATACGTTGTAACGTTAATATGTAAATGTTAATTATAATCTCTTTAGTAAATAATACCATTCTTCAAATGGTAAAAGAAGTCTTGCAAGCACCTAGATGAACATAGTAATACTCAGACGTCTTTGGAATATATTTAAAGTAAACTCGGATCCGGGGTAAAAGGTACATGATCATTATGATCCCTAGTTTTTCAGAAAACCCTTTAAATATTTTAATCTAATTAATTATGTTATGGGATCTTTTCATATCATTTGTTAATAAAGAGAAGTCATCTTATTACACATTGAAGTGAGTGCATAAATCAGTGAAATACCTTCCCTTGTTCCCTAATAATTAGCTTAATTAATTTTGTTAATTGTGTTGAGTTTAATTTCAGTTCGTTACAACGTAGGCAGCCCATATAATTGGCTGGTGTCAATTAGGATGGGTTCCCTGGATTTGTAACGTGGCAATCAACGTTACAACTGAGTGACACGGGCTGCAAAGCTAAGGCGCCGGCCGAACTGACGGCTTATATCAGCTGTTTACAACTGGTGACGTCATGAAGGCTTACACAGCTTATATCGCCTAGCGTACAGTCAAAATACAAACAGAGAAGAAAATAACACTGAAAAAACACAATATCATCATCATCATGATTATCAACATTCCAAGGATTAGTCCATAAAACTGTTCCGGAACCCATTTCCTACTCGGTCTACCGAGATCTCTGTCTTCCCAGTAGGGTGATAATCCAAGACAGCGTCGGGTTGACAGATATCAGGCATGCTTTTCAAGTGTTCACACGACATCCTTCTGTGATCTTACGTTTTCTGGTGCAATGATACAATGATTAATTCGCATCTAATATCCTTGTTCCTTTTCAGATCCAGGAGAGAATAACCTCGCGTTCCTGCTAAAAATTCCATTTTAGCTGCCTGAATCCTCTGTATGTTCCTTTACCAAGAGCCCATGTCTCACTAGCCTACAGAAATGTGGGGACAGCCACAGTTTTCTAAAATTTATTTCGAGTATACGTTTATCCTTCCGTGTTTTATTTTTCTGGTACCTGTGAATTGTTCCACAGATGCGTCTAATTTTGTTAGCTTACCATTTCAATCAATATCTGTTCCACAAGAGACATCATAACCCAAGTAATTAAAATGACTAACCTGATGAAAAAATATGGTTATTCAAGACTATCTTAGTTCTTATAGGATACCTGCCCTTCAATGCCATCGTTTTAGATTTTGTAGCGCGGATTTGTATGATGCTATTGAACGTAAATATCGCCTTTTGTAACTGGTTTCCTGTTTTCTCTATCATTACCTTGTATAATACAATATTGCACTGTAACGACTGTTACTGAACGCTCTCAAAGAGGCGAGAGCGTCGTATTACAAACTTTTCGTTTAGTCCAGCGTGCCTGGTCTGTCTCACGTAAAATACTCAAATACCCTTTACAGAGTGTTAGGCTGGCACGCCATAGTAAGGATGGAAAGTTATTCTGGAAGCTCAGCGCGACCTATAAAAGCGATAGCGTCTGGCTTTTTTCGGTCAGTTAAGTTGAGCGATTTCCTTAGTGCGGATCGAGTCATTGTTGAGGCTTAGTGAAAACTGTTTACTGTGTTATAATTAGTGTGGAACTCTAATACTTGAGATTATTATTGCTTGTAGACAAATTTAACTTCAATTATTGCACGAGTATAATCTTGTATCACGGAAAATTACATTCTCAACAATTTTACGGGGACAAAATTATGTGATACCCAGGGAGAAATATAAATTTATAGAAAGCGGTGGTTTTTCAAAGTAAGAAAACATTAAAATATGTAGTAGGGAGCGGTAGATATTCATACAGACGACCTTGCGTTGACGCCTGTAAGTCGGCTAAAAAAACTATTAATAGTCGCGTAGCGGACGGACCGTCATAAAACTGTATTATTTGCTAGGGTGTAAGAAACATTCACCAAGATTGTAAAAGTTAAGTGCATCTAACAAAAGGAACCGTTATGTTAGAAAGAGAGCGTATAGAGTGAGATGAAGAGTGACGCGACATTTCCTACCACGTGTTCACGCGCATTTAGTTGACGAATAACGGATAGCGGATAGCGTCATTTTTTACGCGGGTTGTTTCGTTAGACAGATTGGGTAGATTTGAAATTAGCGGCAAGTCGGACCAATCGGCGTGTATTTTGTCTATAGTTGGTGAGGGTAATTTGTAGCAAAGTATAAAAAATACGTAGAATAAGAAGTTAAGTCAGTCTACGGGGACATCACAACACTAAGACTCGTATTAGTTGTAATAATAATTTGTCAGTAATTTTAATAAGTATATTTCAATTGCCACGTAAATCGTTAGTAATCTGTGCGGAAGTTACGCATCGTAAACACTTAATAAATGTTAATAAGAAGAATTCTAGTGTAACTAAAGAAGATCAAATTAAAGCCGAGTAATATATCTAAATTTAAATTAATACAACATCAACCGTTAAAAAGTCGAGTTACCTAGCGATTGTAAATGTGTCAAACGTCATTGTACGGGACTGTCGGTCGAGAGTAGTTATCAATCCGGTGTTAGACGCACTTAGCTTTGATAAGGATATACTGTGTTTTTCTACAAGTGTATTAGCATACGGCACCTGTGTAATTATCACTAAGTAAATTGAGTGAATTGTGTGATACTTGTGAAACCAGTGTAAATAGTGCAACTTGACAAGGATAACTATTCAAAGGATAACTTCTGATCACCAGCCTGGAACCCGCAGCGTGGATGACATCGCATCGCAGAGTAATTCAACATACATGTAAATAACAAAAATGAACAATCATTTTAATATTGCTTATTAATTTCAATTATATGTCAATCTTGTTTTGGTGACTCTCTCAGTCTAAGAATCCATTGCTAAGAAATAAACACTAACAAATTTTATAGTAAATGATTGAAGTACTGAAATATAAATTTTGTAATATTTGAATGCAAATCGTTATTAAAAAACTTAATTAATAACAATCAAATTGTGTTTATTTATTACTGGCGCCCTGGGATAATTCTAAAGAGTCGGTACACGAAAGTAAGTGTGATATCTTATTGTTGACATTTGATAGGTGATAAATATTAATTTTGTCATTGAATAATTTAATTTGATAAACCCTTACTTTATACATGCTCGTAGGCCAAGTAGTATGCAAAGTAGTAACAAGAAATAGTAGTAATAAAAGGCCTAAATAAAAGTGTATTACACTTGTTGATTAACTTGTTGAAGACAAACTCTTATTTGTGATTAATTTAAGCCGGTGATTAGTGACTTCATTGTTGTCTATATTTAGTTTTCCCTGTGCCATGCGACGACCAGTGACACTGTCGTAACATTACTTTATTTAGTAGTAAAATGCAAAAAAGAAATAATAAAAACAGTAATACACAATAAAACTATGACTGATAGAAACATTACTAATATCAATACTGCTCAGACGTTTACAAGTATTAATATCCTAATGACGACAGTGACAGGGATATTAGTCTTGCCTGCAAGTGGTTATTGGAAACACAACGCGTGTGTTACTATTTTAGGCAGTAATGAAAAATTAATTTTGACAACTTTGACAATCGTCATTTGACGTGGCGCCACGTTATTTAGAATAGCTTTGGCGAAACTCTCTTTAATAATTTATAAATTTGAATACGACCAGCTCAAAAAAAAAAAAAAAAAAAAAAAAAAAAATCATTTGATAAATGATCTCAGAAGATATTAGGCTCGATAGTACAAAAGCTGGGTATTTCTTGTCTACAAAATCGTCTTTTAATTAAAATTAGAAATTTTGAAATCTGGTTCAACAAGTCTCTGACGTGAATATTTTAATTTAGTTTTAATAATGTAAAAGAAAGTATAGAGAAACCGTATTAATTGCTTGTTATGTTAGAAAATTTTTTTCATGAAAATAATATTTAATGTTGACAATAACATTTTAAGAGGAACAACACTACAAAGACCACAATAAACATATTCAATTTGCGTACTGCGTAAATATTTATTGTATGTCTAAGTCTCCTAATCACTTGACGAGTTGCTTTCTACCATCATTTTCTTTTATAAACTTTAAAAGCAGCCTTGAAAGCCCTTCAATATCAATCATTACTATACAGGTTATATGTCGACTGTAGATACAAAGTATTTCACGTGACTGAAAATACATACAAATTTTCACGTGAGGACTAAGTATTTTCTTCCAAAATTATATGACTTCGGCAGTTTTTCATTCCATTCGTGCTTACGCTTTCTTTTAAAGTAAACGAGTTTTTATAATATACGAATTCATTTTTTCGGCTAATGGTTGAAAGTATTCGGCTGAGAACGCGGCTAGATTTTGTGTTGGAGAACCTACAGCGTTAGCTGTCGGTCGAAGTTGAATGTCTGCTTTGTGGATTTAGGTAGTATGGACAAATTAACAGAGTTCTTAACGCATATAAACAGCATCCACTCAAAAAATAGAGTTCACTGTGGAAACGGAGACAGAAAACGACAACGGATTCCATTCCTTGATATTTTCATGAAGAAGAAAGACGGTCACATCAGCTTTTCCACATACAGAAACCCTCCCCCCCCACACACACACACACAAACAGATACTTACATAGACAGTCCCATTGCCACCCAGCGCAGTTACAGTCTGTAGTGAAGACACTTACACACAGATCCCTACACCTACCCGAAGAGGAACACAGGAAACAGGAGCTGAACACTTTCAAGGGGACGCTGTTTTTCAATGGATACACGCAGTCCCATTGAAACAAATCCCATCAAACAAAATTAAAACAAAGAAGATGCAACCGGAGAAAGAAACACAGGAGTCTATCAGCACTTTAACGTTACCACATATATAAAGGGCACAAGAGACATAATAGGGAGAATACTCGAGAAAGATCACATCAGGACAACATTCAACACACACACACAAAAATCAACGCCGTTCTACAAAATCCGAAGGACCGCATACACTTAAAGGGACAAGGTGTATGTCAAATACCATGCAAAAACTGCGACCGATCTTATATCGGCCACTCTGGGAGAAATGTCAGTCAGCTCGTCCGCGAACACGAATTGTCAGTAGCAAAACAAGAAGACAACACATCCCTAACGAAACACACCAAAAAACAGGAAGCACTTTCGATTTCAAAAACACAAAAATCTTGGCACGAACTAACTATACGAAAATCAGACAGTATAGGGAAGGCATAGAAATGTACAGGATGAGAGAGGGAACGGTCAACGACAGAAATGAATACACTAAATTAGCGACAACTTGTAAATTCCCAACTGACAGTTCATGAATTAACAAAGAACATGGCCACAAGACACTCATCCCCACGCTCCAACCCTCTCACGGCAAAAATCACACGGGAAGTAAGATATAAAACGCGCGATGTAGTTAAATCAACATCAGTACGCCTTGAAAATGTTCCGGGATTACGGAACAAAACGTCGGCAATACAAACATCACATACACGGATGTGCCCAAATACCTGCTACAATACACATATACATATAGCAGAGCTGAGTAGCAGACTGAGATAACAGCGGCGCCTCCTGGCTGTGAATACCACAACTTTCAACTGACGACGCGTTGTACTAGTTATGCAATCGTCCACTAAACACAAAAGCCGTTCGGTATGCCTTGGTCCTTTACGGACTGTTGAGCAGAGGTTTATTTATTTATTTATTTTGTGTGTGTGTGTAAGAATAATTGTGTTACACCACTAATGCCAGTATGTAAAGTGACATTATTCATGTTAGTTGAATATTTATGTTTTTTTTTAATAGTAAACTACCTTCACTGCAAAATTTGCTCACTATTTTGAACTCAGTACGTTTATTATTGGATAAATTTGTATATTACATAATTTATGAATTTTCAGAAAAATTAAGAAAATCCCCTTTGGCCTACTGTTTTTTGTTCAGTAAAGTAACAACTACAGAACAATCATGCAATAAACACACTGTTCGTATGTAATCTGACACACTGTTTGATTTACATTTTTTTTTCAAATCTGTGGTAATATTTTTGGGCGTAGGGTTCTCTGCCCTCTCAGAGGGCCACTGTTTTCTTTTACCTCTGCCTTGGCTTCTCTTTTGTCTTCCATCATCCACTGTACTACTTTGTCTAAATATTATACATGCCTACCTGTTTTTATTGGTTGTCTTCGGTTGGCTCAAACAACATTAGGTCATCAGCAAATAACACTGTGTGAAATAAATAGTGTTAATTTATTTTGATCAATCGTGGAATCACGGAATACCATCAACTGGTTACTGTACGCACTGAAACGTTTTGTGACCGATAAGGGATGCCTTATACATGGATAAGAAATAACCAGGTGATAGAGGAGTTATTGAATCACGAAGACGTTGTAAGATTCATAAAGGCTCAACGAATACAATGGCTAGGCCACCTTGAGCGGACAGATGATCAGCGTATGCCAAAGAAAATTCTGAGGGCCCAGGTCTATAAAAGCAGACATAGGGGCCGACCTGGAATAAGATAGTTGGACGATGTGCTACAAGATCTCAGAAGAATGGTAGTGTAACGTTTCACTCATGTGGCAATGGACAAGAGACTCTGAACAAGATTGGTTTGAAACCAGGGCTCATGTTGAGCTGTAATGCTAAAGAAGAAGTGCCTTATACATACATGTATTTATTCAATGTAATATCTTCAAATAAATACACTGCAGGTAGGATTATTTTCACAGAAATTATTCTGCGTCACAGAAGAGGTTCTCTGCCTCCTTCAGAGATACAGAATAATTTCTGTGAAACGCGCGTCAGGTGAAAGTATACCTACTTCCAGTATATTTTTTGAAGATATTACATGGGAGAAAATGTGTTACAGGAAACTCAACGAGTTACTTACAATGGAATATACTTATACGTTAAAAATTATTGCCTTCAGCTATTTTTCCAACTTGTGTTTGTATTACCTCTCTGAAGTGCATGAGAAAACCTGTATTTTTTTTTCAAAAAAAACTTTGCGAATACCAATGGTTTAGAAGTTATCAGATACGTATAAACGATATTTTTAACTTAGGCTGAAACATTTATGAGAAATGTTTACAGTACAAGTGGTATGCAGCAGACCTGGCTTATTAAAACTGCAAATTAAATCTTTATAAATAATAAAGACTGTTATGTTATTATTTAGAGATAACAAAGAGCCCTTGTTTCAAGAGGTTTTTACGTAACGTTGGAATTTAATAGTAAAAAATAATTACCCAACATGAAACAAACGCTTTGTATTTCGTAGAATATTTCACTGAAAATTATACTTTCATATCTGTATTTCTTCTGCACTTGTATTTCGGTATCTGTATTTGCTTTGATGTAAAACAATTTGATATGAATTTCATCATGATATTAGTATAGCAGAAATAAATGTAATACTGGAAACATTTTTTTAATGGAATGCAAATATTTTTTAAATTCTTTTAAATGAATGTAAATAAGGAACAATTCTTTTAAAATTCCTTTGAACACTAACATTCCTTATACTCTAAAAACTATCTTAAAAATTGTCTTATTAAATAACTTGTAACATTTGGATTGACTGCAACGCAATTGTTTGACGAACAACAAATTTAATTTAATCTAAATTCACTTCTCCTGGAACGTTTCTAGGAAATGTGACATTGCTTGTTTAGCGAATGGAATTTAATATAACCACTGTTTTAACTGATATTGAAGTTTCGTTTCGTAATGTTTTATCTTCAGAAGGGTTTTATTATCTGTTTTCTTCGGACTCCCCCCCCATGACAGGCTGTACTTACTCGTATAGGGTACTCACCCCGCTGCTTCCAGGAGTCTAACCGCCTTTCACTATTAGGTACACTTTACCCCATATGTCGGACCGAAGCGAGTAGGACTAACTGACGAGGTCGCTTCCAGGAGTCACTCGACTCGTGCCTCCAGGGTTTGGATGACAGTTACCGAGTCCGGCGATAGATATATTGGTGATATTACCATACGTCAGTACAGGGAACTTGCGCCCCTAAGGTCTGAAGGTGTCTTCAGGTGAGTGGACATTCTTCGTGAAGCATGTGGGAAGAGTCGGATGGTGACTGTAGCGTCTAGCTTCCAGTCTAGGGTCTAGTTCGCTTTAAAGGGATTTTTTATGGCAGAGATTGAAGTGATTTTCGGTATGAAGCGATACCGATTACCAAGTTGCATGCAGTTAAACTAGTTTAACCGTATTACAACTAAATACAACTATACAATACCATAGTTAATTACCATACAATTTAATACAACTTTATTACCATACCATAATTAATACCATAGTACAATTTAATTATCAGTGTGTTATCATTAATAAAAGAATATTTAATCTGTGTGGCAACTTTATTTATAACAAGTCTAAATCTGAATTTATCTATGGTTTTGAAATTTTATGATTTGGCTATTATTAAGCATTTTTATAACTTCCAATTATTATGTCAAGTTTTATAGTGATAACAATATATGTTTAATATAATGTTTCGTGTTATTTAATATTATAATCCTTTCAGATTTCTTATGTTGCTTTAAATCATCATTCATTATCTATTATTGCCACCTATATTTGGGTATTAATTTTGGCCTGTATAAGGTTCTTTAGTGGTCGTACAAAGAGTCTGTGACAGGATATGTTGGCAGATACAGTTTAACCGGAGTTAGAAAATACTACCATAAGGTAATAGCAAAGATGTGAAAATGACCTTACCAAAGCTAAACTCGTTACTGTTCACAGCTTGTTATCGGTAACTATAATTCCCAGCGTGGTAATTGATATGGTAAACTTCAATAACGTGAAACATTTTATAATAATAATATTATTATTATTATTATTAGGGTCGCTGTTTTATCTTAGTAACATATTAACATATTACAATCAAACCATTTCCTTATCTAAAACAAAAGTTAAGCTATGGCTTTTTCTGGGGAAAATCATACTAGAACAAAGATTGTCATAGACTCGCCAATAGAAAAGGTGCAAGATTTCAAGTACCTAGGGTGCAGCATCACATGCCAAGATGATAAGAAGGTTGAAAGCAAAATTAATCTCTTTCAGTCGCTTTGTGGATGTATCATTAAACACTTAAAGAATTAAACAAGGAAAGAGATGCAATTGATATACTATAATGTAATGGCGATTCCTCAACTACTATATGGTAGTGAGACTTGGATTAGAAAAGACAAAGATATACCTAGAATACAAAGAGGGCTGTATAGGGTTGTGCCAGGAGAGATCTTGTCAGAGATGATCGTATTAGAATCGAGCTAGGTATACCTGAAAGCTAAAATGAGAAAATCTCCTGGTACAAAACGGAGTGGCGGTTACAGGACGAGAGAATGGATCTAACTAGATTTTCAAGAAGGACCCTTGACTATCATCCAAGGAGGAAGAGAAGTGTGGGAAGACCTTGTAAGCGATGGTTGGATGACTTCCATTGAGACTGGAACAGGCTACTAGCCTAAGCCGTAAAGGATGACGACGACAATGACGAAGATGATGAATATTATTATGGTTATGATTATTATTATTATTATTACTGTTATTATTAGCATTATTACAATCACGATATTAATTGATGACTCGTTGGGCACTTGGTGAAACATATTAATACAACAGTTTTGTAAAATATATAAAAACACTTGGTAAGTTTCACAAAATTTTTAATTAACTCTGACAGCTGTTTAGACTAACTAAGCCATTGTCAAAGAGGCGAATGAAAGAAAATTACTAAACAACAGGATGTGAGTGGAGTGTAGGTGGTGAACATCTGTTTAGGGCGTATCTGGAACATCTGTGTTGAGATGGCGAGGGGGTGTGCAAGGGAAGGTCAGGTGTTTTTAAAAACTAAATACAATCATGAATGCAAAATATAAAATTAACTAAACTAAATATAATCTGAATGTAAAATATAAAATTAACTGAAGTAAATATAAACTGAATGCAAAATTAAAAATAATGATGAACATTCAAAATAATATAAAATAAACTAAACTAAATAACAGATTTTAATAAAGGGGATACACAAAATTCTGTCTGTTCATTGGTTAAAATTTTGTTATTTTTTATTGCTTTTTTAATTACTAAAATTTCTAACAAATCCATTTTTTTACCTTTTTGTATGTTGTGGATTAGTACATCTCCTGGTACAAAACGGAGTGGCGGTTACAGGACGAGAGAATGGATCTAACTAGATTTTCAAGAAGGACCCTTGACTATCATCCAATGAGGAAGAGAAGTGTGGGAAGACCTTGTAAGGGATGGTTGGATGACTGTTATTGAGACTGGAATAGGCTACTAGCCTAAGCCGTAAAGGATGACGACGACAATGACGAAGATGATGATTATTATTATGATTATGATTATTATTATTATTACTGTTATTATTAGCATTATTACAATCATAATCATCTTTACATTATTTTGAAAAGAGATTTATTTACGGGAGAGATATAGATAGTAATCACAGGAACATAAAGTGCTGACTATGAGTTTGCGAAGCCACGGAGTCAACGCCGGCCTCGACAGTACGGTGATAATGTTTAAAGGTGCGCAGAAGCGTATACACGCTGGTACACGCGTGAGTCTGAAATCTAAGATGTGCCTAAGGTATTTTAAACTACTGGTCCACAGCAACTGAAGGACCAGTTTGAAACTAAGCTCGAATGGGCCTCTTTTCAAAGGACGGTGAAGGGCGGTGCCCGCTTTTGTCCTTTCCAAAATATTACTCACGTTCACCGCAACTCTTCAGTTTTCGTTTTACTCAACTTACGTATCGAGTTGAGGCTTGAGCTTGATGGGCCAACATTTGCTATCTGTTCGGTATCAAAGCCTGCTTGTATTGCCAGCAACCTCAATTCATCTCCCTGGAACTTGTAGATGACAATCATAGACAACAAGGTAAGGACATAAGGACAAGGACTCTCCCCTGGGAGACGCCAGCTGTAATAAGCCTTTCCAATGAGTGGATGTGGTCTATTCTCACGCACAGCAATTAAACACATGTAACACTCTGCGATTTTGGTCTAAAATTAATGTTATTAAAACATAGATACTGATTGGATGTAAGAACAATTTTCGCAAACTGCACCCTTAATATAAACCAAAGGCCACTTGAACGTATAAGCCAATTTACATATCTTGATACTATAATCAATGAACAATGGGACCACTCTCAAGAATTAAAAAGCAGAATTGAAAAGGCAAGAGCAGTGTACACTCAAATGAGCAGCTTATTCAAAAGTCACTATTGAACAATAAACACAAATATACGTAAGACTTCTTCGCTGCTACGTATTCTTGGTCCTCTTCTACGGAGTACAATCTTGGACTTTAATTGAATCCATAACAAAAAATTGGAAACTTTCGAAATGTGGCTTTACCGTAGAATACTGAGCATTTCATGGACAGCTCATATAACTAATGTTGAAGTTCTTAGAAAGATAAAGGGAAGTTATTAACATAGTAAAGATAAAAAAGCTTCAGTATCTGGACATCTTATGAGAAATTAACAGAGATCTTACGTATTGCAGTCCATACAACAGGGAAAAGCACTTGGAAAGAGAGGAGTTGGGCTATCGAGAATCTCATGGCTGAAAAATGTAAAGACCTGGTTTGGCATGAATACAACTGACTTATTCCGTGCAACAGTTCATAAAGTTAAAAAAGTCTGTATGCCATCCAACTATCTGTGAGAAGTATATTCTTGAGATTGTACTGGATGCTCTTGTGCCACACGCGGCGAGTTTCTGTTTCCACCTTCTGAGAAACGTTTTCTCACTTATACCCATTCATAACAAGTAGCCCGCAAAACAGTCATTCGCATTTTTTAATCTCGTCCCCTGCTTTCCAGCATTGGACTGTTCCGCCACCGCTTAAGCAGTGTCATCTGTGCCGCTTACGCGATAACGACGTCTACCTATCCGGACCCAGTATGTGGGCTACTTCCTAACCCTGTACAGTCCATATCTTACATCGAATTAGAGCATCCGCACTGCCGAGTTTCGCGTTCCATGAACGCTACCACACGGTCGCTTTCCCACAAGTTGCACTGCCGCTGTTCCCGCTTCCAGCACGACTTCCTCATCAGTGGCCTCGGCTAACGCCCATCTGCGCCAGGTACATCAGACCCGTCCTCACCGAACCCTCACCCTGATATGATACTGTCTAACGAACCCCTTGGCCGATAACACGTTATTCCTAAACATGACCAGTTTAAAAAGTAAAATAAAAAAAAATTGTTCTTACTAGCTCGTTGTGAATAGCGTAATCGGCTGAACAATGGTCAGAGATTAAGAATACATTGTGGAACTACCAAGTTTGTGTGTGTGTGTGTGTGTGTGTGTGTGTGTTTCTTTAATCTTTGTAGTAATATGTTTCTCCAACTGCCAACCAGATTTCAATAAATATCATAACCAGTTTATCCTTGTAACGGTGGCGGAAACAAATCTAAAGCTGAACAAACTCGGCGTCACCGGGAGCGCCAGGATAGATTTGGCAGCCTCTAGTCACTCTCAGGAAGAACAGGACGGGAGCCGGCCTCGTTCATGCTTTTTCCCCCGTCTGATCTGTTGTTGAACGGAGCTGTACGACTCCTGAAAGCCGAACTATTCGGGAAGCAGCATTTCTCTTCACCTGTCAGTGCAGGAAAAGCCTGGTTTCTCGCTCCAGCGAGATATTTATAGATAGCGTAATTTATTTATAGCCTGAACCAGTTATTTAACATAAACCTGTGGGGCGTCCAGAAATAAGATATTTATCAAAACATTAGTACATTTCTTCTTCTTCTTCTTCTTCTTCTTCTTCTTCTTCTTCTTCTTCTTCTTCTTCTTCTTCTTCTTCTTCTTCTTCTTCTTCTTCTTCTTCTTCTTCTTCTTCTTCTTCTTCTTCTTCTTCATCTTTTTCTTCTTTTTTTCTTCTTCTACTTCTTGAATTCATTTATTCAGTACAAACCTGGGGGACTTTCAGAAATGAGATGTTTATCCAAACAGTAGTGCTTACCTGCTCCGATCTACACTTTGCAGTATAAAATAAGAAAAAGAAGAAGTGCTACTCGTATAAAAGCAACCAGTAAATTTAGCAATTGTTTTACCGTCACTGGTGTACAGTAGTTACACCGATGTAAAGATCGATATCCGCATAACACACTGTTTCTCACTTACGTTAACCGTCTAACTATAACCTACGACATATATCAAGCAATTGGCCTACATTAGTTAGCGCCGTAGTGGGCATCAATTAACCTTAAGGACAACGGTGACAGCTTCATTAAGTTGATGGTTACGCATCACTACAGTATGGACTTACACATGTTACGTCTGTACTGTGCTAAACATCTGTTAGTATAGCCTATTGTAAACGTATTCCTATTCCCCGTGATGGGCACTGTTTGTTGTTTCCAAATTCTTTTTATCACCCACTCTTTCGGTTATACATCGGACATCTCATTACAATTACGTTCCGTATTTGACTCCATATGTATATATAGGCCTATATATAATAGGGTTGCTACAGCTAGTGCCGTCTCCCATCCTTCAACCTGGCTTTCCAATTCTCCCGATGTTCCCATTGTCCTTTCTCAAGTCCTATACGTTGCATAGATTTATCCACTGCGTCCCTCCAAGATCTTCTCGGTCTTCCCCTTTTCCCCCTTCCTAATGGACTCTATTCCGTCCCTTTGTTGATCTACCTATTTTGGGCTTTCCGGACATGACCGTACCACACCAATCTTTTTTCTTCGATGCAGTCAATTACACTTCTTTCCGTTTCCATTCTTCTTTTGATCTCCTCGTTTGTTATTCGGTCTGCTCTCGTTATTCCACAGCACCTCCTCCAATACTCCATCTCCGTTGGAAGAACCTTTCTTTCATTCTTTTTGTTAATAACCCATACTTCCACTGCGTACGTCATAATGTTTTGGACTATGGTCTGATTTATCATTTTTTTGGCGCTCTTTCTAATATTTTTGTCCCATATAACACTGTGTAATTGTCTAATTCCTGTTCTAGTCTGCCCTAATCTACTTTGTATTTCCTCTTCTGTTGTGCCTTGTTTACTTAGTGTAAATCCTAGGTACTTGAATTTGTCTTTCCTCTAATTTTAACATTTTCGTCTACTTCTAAATCTGTTGTTTCTTCATCTCTAATTGCCAAGTATTCAGTCTTTTTTATGTTTATTTCCAATCCCATCTTTGTGTATTCTTCATTCAGCTTTCTGGCCATGTAGCTTATATCTTCTTCATCCTGGGCTATAACTACCTGGTCATCGGCGAAGCAAAGGGTGTACAGGTGGTCATTTCGTATCGGTATTCCAATTCCATAGCATTTCTGTTTCCACATGGTCATGGTCATCGTATTTGACTCCTCTTGCACATATTGCAAATTCATAAGTTCATCATTATTTTTTACTTCCATGTTCCGTACGGAAATGTAAGTATGCCGATCGCGAAAAAATCTTGTTGCAGATAAGGGCTGATTCTGATTGTACTACCCACAAAACATGAAGTAAAGTCAGTTTCCGAAAAGTGTCTGTGTGTAGAATTTTTTCTATGGCGAACAATAACTACGACAAATTCAACTAAAATCAAATAACTTTCTTCACATGTGCCCGAGTTGTACAGGACTCAAGGTCTATAGATTTTGGTATAGATCGGTTAAGGGGAAGGGGTAGTTTACCTGCAACGTTTTACGTTTTAACAAGAGTAAATTACTTTATTTTGATAAATAAAATATCCTGAAAATAGGAAATAATAATCTACGATAGAAAGGCAGATGAAATATCTATAAATAAAAAGGATAGTTGAAGGGGAGGGGATAATTTTATATAAATGAAAATGATAATTGAAAGGAGATGGGATGATTTTTTTTAATATGTGTACTACGTTATCGGCAACACAGAAGTAGTTTCAGTTAAAATTCCTTCCCGGGCTGTTTGGCCGTGGTCCAATGTTTTCTGCAAAATCAGACGTTTTGGCAGTGCCATCGACTGCCGTCATCAGTGAAAATCTAGTGCGGTAACGTGAGGTGGTATATGTTACTGACCACAGTACAGTGGTTAAGGCTGAAGAAAGAAGTAGTTTTTATGGAAATATTTCATCTTGAAAATGATATTAAATATAAATCTTAGAACATGGAAGTCATGTATACGTGTACTACGTTATTGGCAGCAAAGAAGTTGTTTCTATGGAAATATTTCATTTCAATTTGTTAAGCATAGAACTTGATTTACAAGGTGGTGGATATTGTTTAGAAATTATCGAGTCGAATTCATGTAAATTATTTTAAATACAAATCTTAGAACATGAAAGTCATGTATGGTTCTCCATACCGATATTGTTTCTGGTCTATATTACTCCTCGGACGCTACGTGGTCTATGGATGGCGTAGCATTGGATGGGTAGCGGCGACGTTTAGTGTGGTGGAATTAAAATGGATCAGAGATAGTAAAGCAATCACAAGTTTGTGTAACACTCATTACCCAAGTCACACTTAAATTCGACACAACACATTTAATTTGATTATGTAATGTTGGTAGTACGTGTAACCAGTGACGTAACTATTTTTTCTCCAGGAATACTTTGTGCCCCCTCTACTACCATTCCCTTCATCCCAATTTTCCCTCTTGAATACCATCCTTATAGCTGTGGTAATTACCTTAATTATATGGCGTAAACAGATTGGCTATATGGTGTATAGCCTACTCGATTAATAAAATGTGACTTATGTTATTTAGTAGACATATCTTTTATGTCTTTGAGTAATGTAATAACATACTGATTATCAGACATTATTCATAATGATGCACAGACCGAATTCGATAGTTATAGTGCAGTTAATATTTAGTGATAACTGAAATCAGTTAATTCGTTTTTCGCTAATATAGGCCTACACTATATTCAGGTTTGTGCAACCGTGCGTGCGAATATGCGTACGACTCAGGACTTGAAAATGGTGGAAACACTGAAAGGCCTCGTCCGGAACACGACAAGTAGCAGTTCAGCAAGTAAACACGACAAAGCTGGAACTATGTTATTCACGATTATTCAAGAAACTTCCTTGCATAACCTGAACAAAAGTCAAAAGATTAATACGAAATCCAAACAAACTGATTGCTTGGAAGCAGGTACAGACAGTTAACCCACTCAACATTCGTCACTGTTAAAAAAAATAATTAAACACTAAAGATGGTAAAATATGTACCGTAATTAGGTTGAACATAAACTTCTACAGCCATGCAAAGAAGAATTGAAAAAGTTCATTTGCTTCACAATTAACGTGATAAAAGACTTTATTAGTCCACGTAAAACATAACTGCACATAAAACAAATGCAAATTTACATTGATATGACTACACTGTAATCAAACAGAGACAAATATACAATTTTATTTACCAAATGTTTTAATACTGCTGTAAATACGTTTTTTGTATACACATTGGCTTCTTTCTTTTCGAGTGAGTAATTTTTACTTATTTTACGATCTTACTGATTTTATTAAAATGTCTTTATTAGTGCTTTCCTTAAGAAAGAGATAGATATTATCCGAAACTGCTCTGTACAAATTAATTATGATAATTGATTTTCTCTTGTATTCTTTACATTTACGAAAAACATGATTATTTTAATTTGTGTTCTTTGTTTTGTTGCTTTTGTTTGCTTAATTATTATAAGACACACTTAGTGACAACAATAAGCCGGTTGCTATGGATACCTTGCATTGTCTGTCATTGGATAACTCATTAGACTAATAACATACGATAATATCTTTCACATTACAGAACAACATATATTTGGGAAGTATTGTAAATTCGGCTTGTTCTCAACTCTGTGTACAACATGGGAAATGGAATTCAGAAAACAATGTTCCTTCTGTCCGTTTGCTGCACAGTACTTGGGTTTTATTCAGTTGATGTGAAAAACAAGACAATAAAATATCTTACAGCTATATACTGTTCGACAATGACCGTCATGTTACCGTCATATTGGACAGTCCGAACAACTGTTAGGTTGATAGAAATGCAGGACAAATTTGTTCGCGTGACGTACGAACTTTCACAAGTCGTAGCAATTACTATGGTGACCTTTTACCTCGTGAAATATGTGGCAACTGAATGTGTTGTTGCAGGTGACATCTACAGAACTCTGGACAGGGCCGATGCGTCTCTTCAACGACTCGGCGTCACAGTGTCTCACAAAGCGCAACAGTTGCGTTGCGCAGCGTGCACCATTGTGAGTGTTTCACTGTTTGGTATATACACTGTAACGCAACAGAAATGCTAGCATTCATGTTACATAAAAGAAGATTCACAGAATAATAAACAAATTGATATTTAACCCCATAATAGAACAGAGATCCAATAATTACAATTATAATCATAGACAAAATTAAATAAGGATGCAAGGTAGTGTTGACTAGAATAAACGAACCTGTAAGATAAATAATAGCTAATGATATATGTTTAATGAAAAGCAAAACAAAAAAAAAATGAACAATGACTTAATTTATGGTAATAACAAATAAGAATTTTGTGTTAAGAAGTATTATTTTATGACAAAAATGTTATGATAAAGTTTATGTGATGTTATATCAAATATGTGTTGAGTTAATGAAAAATAATGAAACAAGTTGTATTATTCAATGACTGTCGTAGAATGAAGTGTGAGGCAGTTAATCAATGTTCATAAATTCGAATTCTGTTGTATGTGATCAAGAGATCAAGATAAAATTGTTATTAGATATAGAAAAATAATTGTTTATATAAGTGCTAATAATTAAGATTTGATTGTATGTATGAATTTATATAAAAGGGACTATAGATGCATAACAGACATAACCACAGGTAGATCAGTTTACAATAAAAGGCCTAACAGGCAAAAATACTATATAAACACTAATAACATAAAGATTAGGTGCATCAATTAATAATAATTAATAAATCCGCTATGAAGAGCTAGAAAAAAAAGAAAAACATTAAATTAATAATAATATTTAATAAAATTTATACAAATTATAATAATACCATAATGCCATAATATCGATTGGTAAAATATAATATCGAAGGTGGATTAAATATAATAAAAAAGAAAAAAAGCGGACTTATATCAAAAAATCAGTAGAATATGTGTATAAAGTAATAAACCAACTATCGGTAAAGTTACATCCCGATAGGACAGCAAATTGATAAAGAATAGATAAAAAATATATGAAAGAAACACTATATAGTCAAAACATGTGGAAGGCAGAAATTATTATATGTTGCTAGGGACGAAAAATAAGAACAAGAAGTTGTTGATTTTCGACAAGACAAGAATTGCTTTGAATAAACTGAAAGTGATGAGATTAAAAACCCAAGAATAATCTATTTAATTGTAATATTCGAAATTACCAGATACTATTATAAAAATACAAAATTCTAATGACAATATTTACGTCTACTACCAATACAGATAAACAAAAATAACACTACAATATGAAATGATAATAGAGAGTAAATAATCGAAGTCTACAAGAAAGAACTTGGACTGTCCCATATCCGAAGGGAATTGATGAGATATTAAAGAAATAGAAAGAATTAACAGTAACACAACTCATAATAATCACAACACCAGAAATTATAACCTTGCAAATACACGGAACAACACTAATTGCTTCAACTGAAGGAAGAACTTATTTGGATCCTGGCGGTGCAGAAGAAACATCAATCGAGCTGTAAATCAATCCAGTAGCTGTATTCCGAAGTGGACAGGACAAGAATTACTTTTATTAAACCGAAGACAGAAAACCGTACTGCATAACCATTCAAAACAGTAAATTTAGCGATCAACCGCCTACACGATTTGCTTCGTTCGAGTCTGGTAAATTATATTATATTAATCATAATAAATACACAACACATAAATATTGTAAATCTTGCATTCTTATCTATGTATTTTTAGTCTTCCCCACAGTTACAAGAACCTTCACACCCTGAAATAAATTAAATACAAATCAAAACATAATATATAACCAAATATAAATAAAGGATTAAAATAATCAATAATCGATACCTGAAGTCTATAGTCCAAGCATATGTTAATTCGCACATATCTTATTTAATGTGAATCAAGTAAACAAAGAAAGAACCTTTATATATTTGTCAAATCTTGTTATTTGGAGTATGGTTAGTGAACTGAGAACAAAAAGTAACTGAATAAGTATAGAATAAATAGTTAATATAAACATCGAAATAACCTATAAGTTTCGTTGAGCCGATACTGCAGCGCTTATAGCGGAATTATCCGACACCAAAGAGGGAGCGTAAAATTACGAATTTAGACAGATCTCTCTTCAAGGTATAATAGGGTTGGATGAAATTGTAGAATAACGATTAAGTTGTTTAAGTTCTAGGCACACTAACACTGATAATTATTAAAGAGTTAAGTTAATATTAGTTAATTACATCCATATATTCCACAACTCCAAATATCTCCGAGATTTATATAATTAAAGTAATACAAAACAAATTGACAAATACAACAGTGGGGTTTTAAGGAGAGGAAACCCGTTTAAGTACAAATTGGCTTTCATTCCGTGGCTTGAACAGTAGCGGCTACACCCCGGTTTAAGTACAAATTGGCGCTCAACTTGTGTAGGGCTTAAGTTAAGTAACTATAAGTATAATAACATTACTTAACCAGAGCAGGCAACTGTGGGAGAGTAAACATGCATACCAGAGGTAGATCAAGGATTAGGGCAGGAGAAACGGAGAAGGAAATAGATGAAGAAGAACAGGAAATAGAACTAATAACAGATAGTGAAATGGAACAACAGACAGACGAAATAACGGAAACTGAAATAAGTGAGGACAAGGAAAAGGAAGTAATCGAAGAAGAGGCACAAGGGGACCAAATAGGTAAAGCGGGAGCTAGAGAAGGACTAAATTGGGAAATATTAATGGAGTTCATGAGTAGTATTAAGGAAGATAGCAGACTCACCAAGGAGAATTTTAAGAAACAGGAGGAAAAATTAGATAAAATAAATGAGGAAATTAAGGAAAAATTAGATAAAACAAATGAGGAAACTAAAGAAACCTCAAGACAAATGAACGAAAGGTTAAACCAAATTCACGAAAGGTTAGATAGGAATGATGAGGGTGTAAAACAAATGAAGGAAGACATCCTACAAATACATGAAGAGAATTTAAGGCAGATTAATGAAAAAATTGAGAATCTCCATGTGACAGTTAACCAGAAGGTGGACCAAAATAATGAGGAAAGAAAATTAGAAATAGCCAAAACAAATAAAGTGTTAGAAAAAACTAACGAAACAATAGTACAGATTCGTGAAGAATTACAGAATAAAATTAATGACACCAAAATTGAGAATAAAACATTGGTCGAAGAAATCCAACAGGAAACTGTCGGAAAATATGATTCAATTAAAAGCGAAGTACATCAGGTACGGGAAGAGAATAAGGAAGGAATTACACAAATACAGACAGACATAGGCGAACGACTCGAAAGAGTCTATGGCAATTTATATAGTATGGAAGGTCAAATCAATACCAATAAAAATAAAATAGAAGAAATTATTAGACGTGAATTACAATTACAGGAAGAAGTAGATTCATGGCGGGATAGGACATGCCAACATAGTCATACAAATAACCATGAGAACCGAGAATCGATTAATTTTCGTAATTACAAGCGCAATCCTATGGAATTTTTAAAGAGATTGGAAGAGGTGATCATAAGAAATAGAGAGAATCGCTGGAGTATTATACGAAGCATGATTGATGAAACGTTTAAAGATACTTATGATAATTGGTGGACAGCGGTGCGTCCGGATATAATGGACATGACTGATTTCAAAAAACTATTTAAGGAGAAGTATTGGTCTGAATCGACCCAGAACATGATTAGGAATAATTTGAGTAACGGTCGATACGAAACAAATGTAGGCCAGTCCCCTACTTCATACTTTTTAGGAAAAGTATGTATGGCGCGGAACTTAGAGCCCAGAATTCCCGAAGAATGTTTGGTGATACAACTATCCTATCATTACGAGGAAGGGATAAAAAATGCGCGTATGTGTAGTCAAATCAAAACGATTCCAGCCATGGCCAAATTCTTGGAGAATTATGAACACGAGAACCAATACCAAAGAAATAGAATACTAAATCATAAATATCAGAAGTATGATAATAACGCGCCACCAACCAATTCTCATAATAACGATCGCAATCGACCTGCGCAGAACGTTAATACTAATAGAACACAAAATGAAAACACGAATAATAACTCCAGAAACTATAATTATCGCGGCAATAACAATTACAATTATCGTGATAGTCGCAATAATAGAGGAGATGGTGACAGACGACCCAATAATTATAGACATAACGTCAATTATATCTACTCCAGACCTCAAGGTAATCAGCGACGATACTACCCAAGGAGTCGCCGATATGACAACCATTATGACCAATCTCGGCATGAAGTCAACTACCCACATGATGGAAATTATAGGATAGCAGAACATAATACGGAGGATCGCACTGAAACAGTACAAAATCAACACAGTAATCAAAATGAAAATAGAGAAGAGGGAGTAAGCCCTCATTTAAACTAATAGAGGCAGTGAAAATTAATGAATACCCGTCACTGAACCGTAATCTTGGGGAACAACGACTAATAAATAAAATTAAGTGTAATCGTAAAATAACCATAATTAATAACCACTATTTAAAGAATATCAGGGAAGATTTGTTGGAAGAGGATCAGAAACATGTAAACAGTAATAGTAATAACGAAATCATATATATATCAGCAAAATTAAATGGGGTAAAATCTACCATAATGATAGACACGGGATCTAACATATCATTGATAGACAGTATTGAACTTGAAAAAATCCAGCGAGAAGTCCAGGTACCCATACCGACTTTACCTGTCAATAATGTGATAATTATCGGAGCCACTGGGAGACAAAATAAAACAGTCAAAAAACAAGTATCACTCGATCTTACCAATAACGATATGACCCTACCAATAGGATTCTTGGTCGCAACGGGATTACCGTTCAATGTATTGATTGGATGCGATGTGTTGCGCCAGCATTCCGCAATAATTGACTTGCATAAATGTACAATATCTTTAACATCCGAAGAAGGATTATGAACAGCCGAGTTAATTGACACTAATCAAACCGTTCCAGTTAACACCAAATGTGGAGCCATAAAAAGCTATTTTTGTAAGAAAAATAAATTACCAGAAGTCATTCAATATGAGGACGATGATCCCAAACTGTGGCAGAGTAAGTTGGAAGAGATTCGAGAATTCCAAAGGGAAAAAACTGATAAACAAATAAGTAAGGTACAGGCCGAAAAGTTAATTCAGATATATAATAAATACAGACAGGTGTTCTCCAATGCCCCAGGTAAAGTAAAGGGATATCAATGTATAATAAATTTTAAAGAACCAGTGAACTTTCGCAGAAAGTCATACCCAATTGCTTATTCTATAAAAAACGAGGTCCGTAACGAGATTAACCGTATGATTCAAGATAACATAATAGAATATAGCCAATCACCATATACCAGTCCAATAATGGCAGTCCCGAAAAAGAACGGAAAGGTGAGAATTTGCCTGGACGCTAGGGAAATAAATAAAATGATCGTCAATGATAGGACTTCACCAGGCGAAATAGAAGAAATTTTAAATAAATTCCACGGTATTAAATACATCAGCACGGTATGATACGGTACTTGGGATACGGTATGTGGGTACTGGCAGGTCGAACTACACCCAGATAGTAGAAAATACATGGCATTCCTTTTTGACGGAAGGAACTATCAATTTAAAAGGCTACCTTTCGGACTAATTAATTCAGTTGCAATATTTGTGAAATGTATGGACCAGGTATTGGGACAAGAAACACTGCAGTTCACTACGGTCTATGTAGATGATTTACTTATAACTTCTTCACATTGGGATGAACATTGCGAGCGGGTGGAACAGGTACTAAGAAAATTATCTGAAAACAACATAACACTTAAGCTGAATAAATCTAAATTGATCGCCAATCAAGTAAAGTTTTTAGGTTTTAATTTGTCTGAGGAGGGTATCACACCTTCGACAGAAAAAGTAGAAGCAATCCAACTGTTCCCTACTCCAAAAAATAGAAAACAACTACAATCCTTTCTTGGAATTTGCAACTATTATAGAAAATTCCAAGATAACTATTCAGAAGTAACGGCCAAGTTTCAGAAACAATTATCATCCAAAGACAAGTGGGCATGGGGACCAGAACAAGATAAAATTCTGCAATTAATTAAGAAGAAATTTTTAGAAACAGTTATGTTGTACCACCCTGATTTTAACAAACGCTTTTATTTAAATTGTGATGCAAGCAATGTTAGCTTAGGGGCTACCCTATATCAAGAAGATAAAGAAGGACATCATATGGTAATCAGCTTCGCCAGCAGGGTGCTTAACAGCTGCGAACGCAATTACAACGTTACCGAGAAAGAGCTGCAAAGCGTAGTGTACGCATGCAATAAATTTAGAACATATATACTCGGATACCCAGTGACCGTAAGAAGTGACCATAAATCAATTTCATTTCTAAAAAGATGTAGACTTAGTCACGGCCGGCTAACTAGATGGGTCCTTGCCTTGCAAGAGTATTGCATTGATTGGGAATATATACCTGGAAGAAAGAATATAGCAGCCGATATCTTGTCCCGAATAAACATACAAGATCAATCATTTGAAGGAGAAAAGGAAGAGATTGCGAAGGTGTACCATGTCATTAAGAGTCGGAAGGATCTGGAGATTATTATCAATGAAATTAGTCAACACCAAAAATTGGATCCCAAATTAATAAACATACGCCAGAAGATACAAAATGCTGATGAAGTTATTACTAAATATTACTGTATACATGATGACCGATTATTCATTAAGGTTACTCCTAAACAAATAAACTGGAAACTAGTAATTCCCTCCGCTGTGGAAAACAAATTAATATTGGATTACCATAAAAGATATGGACACATGGGAGCCATGAAAATCGTCAAAGCCCTAGAAGAACAAATGTACATAAAAAATTTGACCAGAAAGGTACAAAAATCTATACAGGCATGTCACATCTGCCAGATGGTTAAACATAATAATGAGAAGAAGTCGTCATGATCCCGATAACATCCAAATATAAGCTGGAGAAGGTATTCCTAGATATATGTGGGCCCTTCCCACGCAGTGGAGGAAATCACAGATACAAATTCATAATAATTATTTTTGATCATTTTTCCAAATACACTAAACTTTATGCTATTAGCAGAGCAACTACCAAGAAAATTCTAGAAATAGTCATCGGACGTTACATAGCAGAGGTTGGTAAACCGTCATCTATTATCACCGATCATGGTACACAATTTAAGGGCTATAAATGGAGAAATAATCTGTTAAAACACAACATTAGAACATATAAGACTTCAGTATACCACCCCAGCAGTAATCCGGCAGAACGTGTACTGAGGGAAGTTGGCAGAATACTCCGAACTTACTGTCATGACCAACAGAGAAGATGGTACGAATACTTGTGACTAACCGAAGAGTTTTTAAATATATCTTACCATCAATCCATTGAAAATACCCCTTATACTGTTATGTTTGAAAGGCTTCCACCTAGAGAAATCCAGGATATTATAAACTTTCCAAATAATCCAGAATATCAATTTGAAACAGTTAAGTTTTATAACCGAGTTATGGAAAAGACGGAAATGAAAAGAAGAAAATATGAAAAGAATAACCCAAAACCAATTAAGTACCAAGTGGGTGAGAAGGTATTAATAAGAAACAGGGAGCTACCAAGCACTCTAGAGGGAATAACTAACAAATTATTATTATTATATACTGGGCCATATGTAATAACAAAAAATAATAATAACAATACGTATGAAATAATGAACCCTATCACGAAAAGGATTAAAGGAACGTACAACCAAGAGTCCATAAAGAAATATAATGAATAAATTCTAAAAATAATAAGAACAACTTATTACCAGTCTTGAAGAAAATTACTTGGAATTTAAAAAAGAATTTGAGTTGAATACTACCACTAAATTCTAAAAATAATAAGAACAACTTATTAAAGATTACCGAAGAAAGCGATAATTATTATTAATGTTTATAAAGAAATAGTGTGAATAATGAATAACAAACCCCAAGATTACCGAAGAAAGCGATAATTATTATTAATGTTTATAAAGAAATAGTGTGAATAACAAACCCCAAGATTACCGAAGAAAGCGATAATTATTATTAATGTTTATAAAGAAATAGTGTGAATAACAAACCCCAAGATTACCGAAGAAAGCGATAATTATTATTAATGTTTATAAAGAAATAGTGTGAATAACAAACCCCAAGATTACCGAAGAAAGCGATAATTATTATTAATGTTTATAAAGAAATAGTGTGAATAACAAACCCCAAGATTACAGAAGAAAGCGATAATTATTATTAATGTTTATGAAGAAATAGTGTGAATAATGAATAACAAACCCAAGATTACAGAAAAAGGCGAGAATTATTATTAAATGTTTATAAAGAAATAGTGTGAATAAGAAACCCCAAGATTACCGAAGAAAGCGATAATTATTATTAAATGTTTATAAAGAAATATTGTGAATAATGAAGAATGGAACCCCAAGATAAAAGTTATTACCTCAAATCTACATATGCAAAATAAAGAAAAAAAAAAATCATATGACATAAAATATATACTACATTGCCACATGATGGAACAATTTCAGTAAACGATTGAATGTAACCAATATAATGTTAAAGAAGACAAGAAAGAAAGAGTATTTATGAACATAATTCATTGAAAAATAAACAGCCAAAATAGTGAAATACGATAAGAAGAAGAATAGTTGGGGCTAAGGAATGTATTTAGTCAAAAATACAATTATAATGATCATCACACAACAACTATTTAGAAAATATTGTGATCAGAGAAAAAAAAACAAACGAAGAAGATACTTAACATTACAATCTCAACAAAAATGAAAACAAAAATGACTACAAATGATAACTGTCAAGGTCAATATCAACGAATGTTTAAGGAATTAAAATGGAATTACGAAATATGAAGAATAGTAATGAAAAAAATAAATGCAACAAAGAAAAAATCTTTTCCCAAATATTTATTATTAAATGATTAAAGAGATTATTAGGAGATTATTATTATATTTTATAGCTGACTGTAGATGAATTCCAGCAGTACTATATTAAAATGTGGTGTGGGCAGCAGAGTATGAAGCCAAACAGTGCCTCTCTGAACTGTACCAACGCATGTGTTAGGGATTGTTAGGGAAATTAAATATTTAAGGAATATTAGAATAGTTGCAAGAATAAATTCAGTTTCCAAAGGAATGTGAGGAAGAAAACAGAAAGAAGTGAGTTGACAGAAGAATAATTGAAAAATACAGTAATTATAAATAGAAGAGATGTAAAACTAATGTATCAGTGAATAGTGTAGCCAACTACCAACAAGTAAGGTTTACAGAAATAAAATGATCAAGATGTTAATTAAAATGATGAAATGTTATTAAATAAAAAAAAGTATTAATACTAGTCTAATGAAGTTACATTGAGAATCCCATCGTCAACCATTAACCATGAAATGAAGAAAAGGCATGTGAAAAGGACAAGTTTATTTGACCTAAACTTCATTCAGGTAAACTAAACTTTTTTAGGAGGGGAAGCATATGTAACGCAACAGAAATGCTAGCATTCATGTTACATAAAAGAAGATTCACAGAATAATAAACAAATTGATATTTAACCCCATAATAGAACAGAGATCCAATAATTACAACTATAATCATAGACAAAATTAAATAAGGATGCAAGGTAGTGTTGACTAGAATAAACGAACCTGTAAGATAAATAATAGCTAATGATATATGTTTAATGAAAAGCAAAACAAAAAAAAAATGAACAATGACTTAATTTATGGTAATAACAAATAAGAATTTTGTGTTAAGAAGTATTATTTTATGACAAAAATGTTATGATAAAGTTTATGTGATGTTATATCAAATATGTGTTGAGTTAATGAAAAATAATGAAACAAGTTGTATTATTCAATGACTGTCGTAGAATGAAGTGTGAGGCAGTTAATCAATGTTCATAAATTCGAATTCTGTTGTATGTGATCAAGAGATCAAGATAAAATTGTTATTAGATATAGAAAAATAATTGTTTATATAAGTGCTAATAATTAAGATTTGATTGTATGTATGAATTTATATAAAAGGGACTATAGATGCATAACAGACATAACCACAGGTAGATCAGTTTACAATAAAAGGCCTAACAGGCAAAAATACTATATAAACACTAATAACATAAAGATTAGGTGCATCAATTAATAATAATTAATAAATACGCTATGAAGAGCTAGAAAAAAAAGAAAAACATTAAATTAATAATAATATTTAATAAAATTTATACAAATTATAATAATACCATAATGCCATAATATCGATTGGTAAAATATAATATCGAAGGTGGATTAAATATAATAAAAAAGAAAAAAAGCGGACTTATATCAAAAAATCAGTAGAATATGTGTATAAAGTAATAAACCAACTATCGGTAAAGTTACATCCCGATAGGACAGCAAATTGATAAAGAATAGATAAAAAATATATGAAAGAAACACTATATAGTCAAAACATGTGGAAGGCAGAAATTATTATATGTTGCTAGGGACGAAAAATAAGAACAAGAAGTTGTTGATTTTCGACAAGACAAGAATTGCTTTGAATAAACTGAAAGTGATGAGATTAAAAACCCAAGAATAATCTATTTAATTGTAATATTCGAAATTACCAGATACTATTATAAAAATACAAAATTCTAATGACAATATTTACGTCTACTACCAATACAGATAAACAAAAATAACACTACAATATGAAATGATAATAGAGAGTAAATAATCGAAGTCTACAAGAAAGAACTTGGACTGTCCCATATCCGAAGGGAATTGATGAGATATTAAAGAAATAGAAAGAATTAACAGTAACACAACTCATAATAATCACAACACCAGAAATTATAACCTTGCAAATACACGGAACAACACTAATTGCTTCAACTGAAGGAAGAACTTATTTGGATCCTGGCGGTGCAGAAGAAACATCAATCGAGCTGTAAATCAATCCAGTAGCTGTATTCCGAAGTGGACAGGACAAGAATTACTTTTATTAAACCGAAGACAGAAACCCGTACTGCATAACCATTCAAAACAGTAAATTTAGCGATCAACCGCCTACACGATTTGCTTCGTTCGAGTCTGGTAAATTATATTATATTAATCATAATAAATACACAACACATAAATATTGTAAATCTTGCATTCTTATCTATGTATTTTTAGTCTTCCCCACAGTTACAAGAACCTTCACACCCTGAAATAAATTAAATACAAATCAAAACATAATATATAACCAAATATAAATAAAGGATTAAAATAATCAATAATCGATACCTGAAGTCTATAGTCCAAGCATATGTTAATTCGCACATATCTTATTTAATGTGAATCAAGTAAACAAATAAAGAACCTTTATATATTTGTCAAATCTTGTTATTTGGAGTATGGTTAGTGAACTGGGAACAAAAAGTAACTGAATAAGTATAGAATAAATGGTTAATATAAACATCGAAATAACCTATAAGTTTCGTTGAGCCGATACTGCAGCGCTTATAGCGGAATTATCCGACACCAAAGAGGGAGCGTAAAATTACGAATTTAGACAGATCTCTCTTCAAGGTATAATAGGGTTGGATGAAATTGTAGAATAACGATTAAGTTGTTTAAGTTCTAGGCACACTAACACTGATAATTATTAAAGAGTTAAGTTAATATTAGTTAATTATATCCATATATTCCACAACTCCAAATATCTCCGAGATTTATATAATTAAAGTAATACAAAACAAATTGACAAATACAACAGTGGGGTTTTAAGGAGAGGAAACCCGTTTAAGTACAAATTGGCTTTCATTCCGTGGCTTGAACAGTAGCGGCTACACCGCGGTTTAAGTACAACACGTATTTCGCCACTCAAGAAGAACAGATACAACTTAGGGAAGACGTGTTGAACACTGTTACTTCTACGTGTAGTATATTTACAAGGCTTGCTATCAGCTGTTCGATAATGATACTAATAACACAATCTGTGGTTTTGCTGCACATTGTAAAACAAAGATTCCAGCTTCTACACTCCGCTATACAGGAAAGAGATTTATGGTGTTTAAGCAAAACCGCGTGGACTATTGATGTATCCACACCGTCAGTAGACACTACAAGTGGAAGACGCTCAGTCAGCGGAAGATTAGGTGTGCTTACTGACATACTGAACGCCGCTAACTGTATTCGTGACGCATTGAATAATGTTGGAAAAATGTTCAGCAGAATTTATACCCTGAGTGTGTTGATATTTGTTCTAAAAACCTCTCTTATTATAGTTTTCCGTTCATCAGTGAGGCATGCTTTTAACCTAGATTTTATGAGTTTTGTAATTTTCTGGTTCGTCTTATTAGAAGTTTTACCTCTAGCCTTATGCATGTATATAAGATATGAGTCCAATAGTATTGAGACTGTGTTGAGAAATGTACAGTGCTCAAACAATTTCCAACGATTTAATCCAGTCTCAAGGGATATAAAGTCACTGAATTACAGTTGGGAGTTCGACTGTGAATACTTTAATATAGACTGTAGTCTATTGTCAATTATGTTTGACGTTGTAAGTATTTTGGTGTTTCCTATGTTCACTTAATACGAGTGCGTAAGTAATAACATAACATAATTGCTACAAATTGTCTGTGAAAAGTGTATGTATTTATGAATTACAAAAGACTCTAAACTTAATGGTAACTGTAATAGAATTTATTTATTTATGGGATAAATCTGTTTTCAATTGAAACAAATGCACACAAAAATTAAATATAGACACACTTTTGGGAAAGGTTTGTGGTACAAACAGTATTAAGCCACTGTTGATGATAAAAGTATCTTACTAAGGTAAGGTGATCAACACCAAATCATAAGTAATCCAATAATAGACACACACTTTTAGGAAAGGTTTGTGGTACAAACAGTATTAAGCCACTGTTGATGATAAAAGTAATCTTACTAAGATAAGGTGATCAACACCAAATCATGAGCAATCCAATTCCTCTGTTGCATCCAAAGACAGATAACCATTGAAGATTCAACACTGGTGCAACGTAGCATGCATTCACCGACTTTGGATTTGAACACGAACTTCTACAAGAAACAATTTCAAAATGTGCATTTATTACATAATTGACATCTCAAATTGCCCTATTCTTTCAAGTGTCTTATCAGTACACACAACACGATACGACGTTCGCTTGCACTAGGATGTTGACTAAAACAATTCTAGTTTTTATTCTTCGTATTGTTTAAATTAGCAGCCATCCTTACTATTTCTTTTATAAATTTGCTAACTGCTATAATTTTTATTGTTCGACTAAGCCTTTCGTCATCACTGACATCATCAGGTTGTTTAAGACCTGATGACGTCAGTGATGACGATAAGCTTAGTCGAACAATAAAAATTATAGCAGTTAGCAAATTTATAAAAGAAATAATTCTAGTTTTTACTGGGTACTTATCTTTGGAAACCATAGTTTCGGTCATATTTTCCTGATACTTCAAATTAGCATCGTGTGCTATCAGTAGGAACTGACGGCAGCGATGTCGTTGCAATGCGTCTTCTCTCTCTTTGCCTCCTACACATAGTTATAAGCAACAGCCGTATACTTACTTTCTTTTAAACAGAATCTATGAGAAACTACCTCTGATTCTACAGAGATCGAAGCGTCGTGTTTCTTAATTTTAACTCACGACGGCTTATGTCCGAAACCATATAAGTTGTAATGGTTATATTGCGTTATCGATTAATAATAATTTTAAGAATGACAGTAATCCTCAATTATACCTTACACAAACTACTGCTTCTAGTAACACACACACACACACACACACACACACACACACACACACACACACACACACACACACACACACACACACACACACACACACACACACACACACACACACACACACACACACACACTCTGATTGCTTCATTACTCACTGGCAACTGGACGGCCGCTTCCATGTACCGACCGTTTTATGTACATCGTTTATAATAACGTAAAAACATTACGCCATTTTCCTAGATACAGGTAGAACAGTCTACCACCTACTGGAAGACGAAAAAACCGTCCGGCGTTTTCGGTATTCCGTTTGTGATGTAGTGCCCAGACCTCCCAAGCGCGGATCCCAAACTTTTACAATTATTTGTGACCTTCTAAATGCTGAGACGCACGTGTCCACTAATACGCAGATTGTTTGGTATTTTTCCACTTCAATCATTGTCAGTTTCCATACGACAACTATCCAACGGGATACACAAGTGTATGTTTCGCGGTTAATTATCACGTCTGTTGTTGTCAGTAAAACCGGAACCACACTGCTTCCTTTTGCCGCCAAGCGTTAACGCTTCTAGCTGACCAACACCCATCAATATCTTTTTCTTGTTACGTCAACAAAATTTTCCGTAAACAACTCCAAGGGTGCACGTGGAGACTTTCGGCCCCAGACCCCAATAACTACGCTAGTTATGACAGCGAAAATCATCACCCTCTCGCACCCAACAGTTGGTACACTTGACCAGTCCGCTCGTTCGATCCTTCAGCCAGATTACCTATCTACCATGGGCTACCTCCTAGACTTCAACTTTGGTGAGTGACTTGTTTGCAGACCTATTCAATTAACTACGGAACTTGTAAAAGTTCAAAGTTATTAAACGAAATTGGAATCTTTTTGCAGTTGAAATTGGAGTCTTCTTTTAAAATGCACACAACAGAGTCAATACTTGGTTATTTACTAACTTGATTGTTTAACTGATCAACTATAGCGTTAATTTTAACAGAATTGTGAAGGAACTAAAATGCTGTTTTAATTAACAGTAAATGCAAACTCTTGTAAGAGACGTATTCAAGCAATTGATAGCGAAAATAAAATGAGTATAGGGCAATCCAATCTAAGTTAATTAACACCTAGTACCACGCCTGCTCACTATTCCGACACTAACATCTTCAGGTCGTGGTTGCCGCCAAAGTCTGAGTACATTCTGCACAACGAATCGTGAAAGTTGTGAGAAAGGTAAGAAAGGTTGTGTTAACAGGAATAAGGACACGAGTGAAATGACTAGAAGTGGTTTAAAGTTTACAAACGCCTTTGAAGATAAAATTGAGACACGTCATCTAGTATAGTTTGGAGATATTATGAAACTGAGAAAAAAAGACATTTAAAACGATGCGATAAAGAAAAACGAGAAACAAAAGAATGGAAGTAAAGTGGCGTATAAAAGCGTAGAACACCGTGTTAGCCAATTGACAGGTAGATAGATAATAACGTGTTGACACAAACTATGAGAAACTGATTGAATAAGAAAGGACTTAGAAAAGGATTATGGTTTGAACATCTCAGAGACAAACGATATGTGATCAATAAACGTCACACACGAAGAATGCAAAATTTAACATTTTCGACATACGACATGTGGTGTGTGCAGACTTTTAGTCTGATTCTCAGAAATTTTAGAATTTAGATGTCAAGTAAATATGACTAACATCAGAATATGTTTACCTTGGTGACACCCTGTTGTTGGTTCAAGTGTTTCGTTAACAGGTGTATCAGTCATTTGTCAGCGTACACATTTATTATATAAAAATTTAATGGGCCGTTTAATGAATGAACGTCAAATTTAGTAAAGCCTGGCAAATGTTTGCAGAATAAATCAAATGTAGATGAAAACAGTGTACAACTGAACTAGTTGCAGCTGCACAAACAGACGCTGGACTATATAATCCTCTGTCACTGGCATTGAAGACACATCAGTTCTTCTGAAAAAATTCGGTAAGCATTACACGATTTGATATTTCAACATAATTTGATATTGTAGTGATAAAATAAGATAAAATTGATATAAAACTTTTGAAATGTAAATTAAATTATATAACATGTAAAATAATATTCACCCTGTGTCTACATTAGCGAGTGTAGAGGTCTTGTGTTTCTTCTATCCAGGTTTCTGTGGGCAGGCATGTAATACATGACTTCCAAGCAGCGTCGCGATGCTTTAAACACTCATCCTAGTGCCGTGTAAATTATATAATTGGTATATTAATTATTTATATTAAGCCTGCTCAATTACTTTCTTTCATTCCGCTCTCCCATTACACATCCGTCTCCATCCACTCTCGTTCATAAATCTCAAATCATCCTCCACGCCATCCAACCATCTCTTTCTGGGTCTTCCTCTAATTCTTCTTCCTACCGGTCTTCAAATTGTAACTCTTTTAGCCATTCGTCTGTCATCCATTTGTTTTGCGTGGCCCAGTCACTCAAGGCTCTTACTTTTAATAAATCAGTTGGTCCAGTTCATGGTTTATTCGAATCCTCCAATAGCCATCTTCAGCTTGTAGAGGTCAATAGAACGCAAGACTTTTCGTTCAAATATTCTTAGACGTTGCTCATCTGTGCTGGCTAATGTCCAAGCTTCGCGTCTGTATGTTACTGCCGATCGTATAAGGCTTTTGTATATAGTCAGCTTACGTTTCATGCCTAATATCCTCGTAAATATTCATGGTTACTGTAACACAGGTCAATAATTACATAACTATTTGAAAAATATATTGTACTAACAGTCTGTGACTTCTCGTATGATGTCCTTTCTTATTGCGACATGTTTCGAGACACTTGTCTCATTTTCAAAGCATAAAATATTTAGCACATATCATTCACTGATATACTTGTCAAACGTTAAAACCATAAATAGCACAATTTAACATGTAAATTATATACTTTTTGTAACATGAATCGGGAAAAAAGTGTACACTGCGCAGCGACCCACCGCGCATTAACCGCAAATGATTCTTGTTATCTTAGTATCTCAACGCCGTGTCGTACAATATATTAGATTTGAATAATAACTGGTCGTTCAAAATGTGTGGCTTGGTACTAGTGTCCCTGAACGCTTTGTACACCTCAAATTCCTCGAATGCGTTCGTGTTCATATAACGTCCTCTACTACAAAAGTGGAAGGGTTTTAAATTGGTTCCGAAATCGGTGTAATTATGATTTTCATTAATAAGATGTTTGGCGAATTTTGATTTGATGGTATCATAGTTGCGACAGATAGTGGGTGGTTTGTGTTCGTTAAATCTTTTGAGGAAACCACGGCCCGTCTGGCCCACATAACGAACACAAACCACCCACTGTCTGAAGAAAGTTTACACTTCATGAATGGCCAGGAATCAATCGTCCTTCAAGCTATCAGAAAACTTAAAGAGGACAGTCAATGCACGTGAAGCTTCGTCACGTCAGACGGGGAGCTAACAACAATTAGTTTCCAAATCATCAAATTATCTTGTGTATGAGATAATCTGATATAATGTCTGCTGCTGACAACAGGAAAACTTTAAACAAACCTTTGTACACGATCAGTGTTCAGTTTCAGTTACATAATGGCGGTGAGAATGTTATTTGCGACAGTGTTTGTGGCCGTGCTGGCAATATCGTCAGCCGATGATCAATCGTCTGCAGTCGACACTTCGCCTGTCCAGATTCTCTGTCTCCCGATAAATGTTTGTCCGTTCTTCACGTTATCCATGGTAAGTAAAAACCGAATAACAGATTAAGAATAACACACACACACACACACACACACACACACACACACACACACACACACACACACACACACACACACACACACACACACACACACACACACACACACACACACCGTTGGCTAATAACACATGATTCTTCAGTTATTCTTGATTTACTACTGTACGCACACCAGCTTTGCTACCGAGACGTCTGAGAAGCGGATGGTGCACTCAATGATAGTGCGTACTTGTGTTGGTCGGGTATTACTGGTTCTGTAAACACTGTTCAGTTGTTCAGAAGACGCATTTAGTTGTGATTTGGTGTGCGTAATAGATTGAGTGTTCGTGCATTATGTGCCAGTGTAATTTACTGAATACTTTGTTAAAGTGTGTTTTCTTATTCGCTACAGATTTACTATTAGCTTGTCGTTGAAGTATTCTGTAGTTCGTTGTCAGTTACTAAGCAGTTAATTTAACCTTAATAATTATAATTTTTATGAGTAGTTCCGTTAATTGACTTTGCAGAAAAGTGACAAAACAATTCACTTCGGAGGAACTGAAATTATATCGTCTGTTATTGAAAAGTGTGATGAATAATCAACGAAAGGGGCATACATATTTTCTTCACGGCTGAAAACGCTGCAGCAAGAGCAGCATATTATATTGGCGTTTCAGAATTCACAGTTGAAAAGTCCGAAAAGAAAATAATACGCGTTTAGAAAATTGCCCGGATTATCCTTTAAGGTCTACTCCAGGAAAACGCAGAAAAACCAGACCGTATGACACTGTGGTAAGCGTGGGCGAGTTTGACAGATGTGTAATTCGAAGAATTGTTAATGATTTTTACACAGTGCAGTAAAAGTGCCGACAGTGACGAAACGTCTACTCGTGGTGAAAGGAATAATAAAGAAAAAACCGTGACAAATTACCGACAACTTGACATATTCCGTATACAAACCTCACTGATGAAGGAGAACAACACTCCGAAACGTCGTGTGAGAGAATAAAACAAAGTAAGTTCACAAGAGAAAGTACCATCAATATTTAATAATTATAGAAATAATATATTTACCATCGGGTAAAGGTCCTTTAGGAAAAACAATTAAGGACATAGGGTTAGTTTAGTATTTTTTTATTAGTTGACTGTGCTCAGTATTGCCGTTAAATACGTTTACGTACCGTATAATTATACTTTCTAAATTTCAAACATTTTTATTTTTAGTTAATAGCGATCTGAAAAGTTTAAGTAATAAATAAAAGAGGTAAAGATAAAACATAATGACTATGTGCAAATAGAAATGCTGTGTGAGAGACATGCCGAAACTGTGTTAAACGTACATGAAATGTACAGCATTACAGTGACGTGCGCAGTGGAAAGGTATAGCTTACGTCACCGCATTCCTTGGCCGGTAGCAAAGCTGCTGCTACGACAGTACTGTATCCATTGTACAGCATTACAGTGACGTGTGCAGTGGAACGGTATAGCTTACGTCACCGCATTCGTTGTCCGGTAGCAAAGCTGCTGCTACGGCAGTACTGCATCCATTGTACAGCATTACAGTGACGTGTGCAGTGGAAAGGTATAGCTTACGTCACCGCATTCCTTGGCCGGTAGCAAAGCTGCTGCTACGACAGTACTGTATCCATTGTACAGCATTACAGTGACGTGTGCAGTGGAAAGGTATAGCCTACGTCACCGCATTCGTTGTCCGGTAGCAAACCTGCTGCTACGGCAGTACTGCATCCATTTTAGTTGGTACAAAACAGAAGAGAATGCATTTGTTTTACGTTCCAAACGTTGTGTGTTATAAGAAACGTTTCTGTCACACTCATATTTTTCTCGATATTTTTTCGAAGACTATAAAGTGAATAAATTTAGTTATTTTCTTGAAAAAGTAAATTTGCTTAGTGAGAGATTCAGCTTGAAAAAACAGATAGTAGCTATTTTTTGCCTAATGTACACAGGCTTGTAATCCTGATTGTACTAATTCCGAGTATTAATGCAGTCGTCAATACTCTGGCTTAAAAACAAAGAGTTATTACAGTTACAGCTGACCAAAATTTTATAAACAATTTCCTTGTATATTTCAATATAATATTTTTACTATTTATTATCAGAGGGTACGAACGATTATAAAAAATATCCGTGGTGGCACAATTTTTAATATAATTTGATAGATGTTTCACTTCAACAATTATCCTCTTATCCGTTCAGAGTTGCATTAAACTATTAAAAAAGTCATTTAAACTTTACTGTTTGGTGTCGAGTATCTATAGAATAATTTTTGCTCGGTCCGTCTTCATCAGATTTATTGGTATTGGATTCCAACTGTCAACCACGGTATAATTTGTACAAAATGTCTGGTTACAATAGGCGTATTTAATTTTAAAATTTTATTTTATCAGAGTTAGTCTTGTTGTATTTTTAGTTTTGTATCTACGAACAGCCTGAAAATTTTTTTAATTTTATTTTTGATCGTACGACTTTCGTGTAAATTGAAAGTCGAATTTACAAAAACGCACATATCAACATATTAGTATGCTAGTTATTACAAATATTACATTCAAAATGTTTTGTCAGATATGTAACAGGGCATACTTCACTGCGAGCTCGACGGAAGTCGACGCAACCGTTACAAGGATCGTCAGCGAAATCATTTGCGATGAATTTAATGTAACTGGCAAAGTGACCGATTATTACTTATCGTAAGTAGAACTCTATTCTAATACGTAAGTATGTGTATTATCTATGTCGTGTGTGTGTGTGTGTGTGTGTGTGTGTGTATTATACATATGTATAAGATGTGTGTACGTGTGAGCCCATGATATGTCAGATAAGTTAGAAAGTGACCAAATGTTTATTGTAATATAGAATATGCGTAGTTTGAGTGCCATACGTGCGAGTGTGCCTAACGGATAGCAGACGCAGTGAAATCACTAATATCAGTGTAGTTAATAATGAAGAGTGGTCGAATGTACTCTGTGCGGATAGTCGAGTAAGACAAATTTAAAAATAGCAAATTTCCAGAAACAGCATCTTTTGAGCTGATTTTTTTTTAGCGATAAGTTTAGTGTTTATCTAAAAGTTTATCCAGGCTCCAGACTTAGCACCGCCCATTTTCCCGATTTACCCCGACTTTTCACTTCCGGGAAACAGCGGAGCGCGAGTCACTCACGTTTTCCTCGATTTTCACGATGATACCTTCACCAAATCAAAAAAATAAAACACCAGCGTATTCCTCGAAAAATGTCCTATCGATCTGTGTTAGCTGTGCATTTTTCAAAGCCAATATAACCTACAAAAAAATTTAAACTTGCAAAAATGTGCATTTTCAGATTTTCGTTAATAATGAGTGAAATAATGACTTTTTCTTCATGAAAAAATTGTGGAGTATAGTATTCTAATAGAGGAATTTTCATATAAATTTTTGTCCCGGAATATTTTGTCATTAAGCCAAAATAAATTTTTTAATGTTGAAAAAGGAAATTTTTCAAAATTTTTTTCCATTCATCACCCTGACATCACAGGAGAAAGTTTTTTTTTTAATACTCGTATTTTCATGCTCTACCAGCTAGTAAAATAAGTTTGTTCTTTCACAGCTTCCCAAATAATAATGTTTAACTTTATATTGTGCGGGCATGTGCGCTTTTATACAGAAAATGGTTGCGCGGGCTGAATCGAGTACAGTAGACTATACATATGCGGTGCCAAGCGGCAGTGCTACGTAGGCCTACTGCATATTTGCACACTAATTGTAAATGTAGTGATGTGATAAAGCGTTTTTGTTAATTGTGATATATATATATATTTTTTTTTTTAACTACTGTACCTACAGGAGCCTAATCGTCGTTAAGAGCAGTATGGTCTGGCGCTTGGCGGCGCATATGTATGTTCGATTCAGCCCGCGCGGCCATTCCCTTTTTAAAGATCACATGCCCTCAAAATAAAAAAGTTAAAAATTATTATTTGGGAAGCTATGAAAGAACAAACTTTTTTAACTAGCTGATAGAGCATGAAAATACGAGTATTTAAAAAAAATTGTGTCCTGTGATGTCAGGGTGATGACTGGACCAAATTTTGAAAACTTTCCGTTTTCAAATTGAAAAATTTATTGTGGCTCAATGACAAAATATGTCAGGACAAAAATTAATATGGAAATTCGACTATTGGAATACTATATTCTACAATTGTTTTCATAAAGGAAAAGTCATTATTTCACTTATTATTAACGGAAATCTGAAAATGCATTTTTACAAGTTTCAATTTTTTTATAGGAAATTTTCCGCGGAATACGCTGGTATTTTTATTTATTTGATTTGGTGAAGTTATCGTCGGAAAAATCGAGCAAAACTTCGGTGACTCGCGCTCCACTGTTTGCCGGAAGTGAAAAGTCGGGGAAAATCGGGGAAAATGGGCAGTTCGAAGTCTGGAACTTGGATAAACTTTTAGGTAAACATTAAACATATCGTTAAAAAAATCAACTCAAAAGCGGCTGTTTCTGGAAATTTGCCTTTTTTGTCATTTTTTTCGATAGTCTTACTCGGCTAGGAGCTGTTGGCTGATGAAATCATTCAACAGCGGTGAGATACTGGCCGGCAGGAGGCGTAGGAACACCTTCACAACGAGTGGAAAGAGCAAAATACAATAAAAAGAAAAGGTCAATGACTAATTTAACGCTTGAAGCCGGGAGATGTAGAAGTGAGGACCGGTGAGTACCGGAGGAGCGGCCGCGTCCAGTTGACAGATATACAAAATTAGTTCTTCGAACGAAACCGGGGTCTGAAATGTGGTGGGAAAAATATCTAGAAAGGAACTTTTGAATGACTGCCGAGAGAGCAGATCCAAGACGCCTCTGTGATCGCTAAATTGTGGTTACGTGCAGTCGGCAAATCTCGGCATTGTCTTCACCATTTACAGTTTCCAAAGGGGAGCGAGCCCTCTTTTCGAAGGTCGGTTTGCTCGACACATTCCAATTGGAGCCATGGTCGACTTCTAGATACTGTAGGTAAAAGTCTCGCTGCTGAGAGATTATTTCCAGCAACATTTGCTGAACTTAAAGACAGTGGCCCTGAAAGCACCGATTAGCGGCGGGGTCTTGGGTACTTTGTGAGCTATGGCGGAACTTGCTCCGTAGCCAGATTTCGTGTAGACCTTCTGGTAGAAGCACCGATTTGCGTGTGCTTCGTATTATAAGATTGCGATTCACGACACCTGTCACCAACACGTCAAGATGAGTGGTACGGAGATCCTGAACGTGACGTCCCGGGGCATCTGGGATAGGTGGAAACCTACGAGCAGTTTGTCGCGGTAGGAGTATCAATTGCCTCTCCCAACAAAACACGTCAAACCTAGCTGCCTCCACTAGTCACGAACCCGTTCCATCATCAGCTACCGACGCCACCGCTGAGCTTTCAATTACAGAAATGTGTGAAAGGGGGCACTGGAATATGTGAAATCCGCGAGTATACCAGGATCGATTGTACGGGTGAGGGCATGGCAATATAAGCAATTAGTGAAAATAGATGACAAGGTACCTGGTGAGTCTACCAGTGAAGTACGGAATCGTCGACAAGCGAGGGGACAAGCGACGACCTATACGTGCCTAGGTATTGAGAACGAAAAGAGATAAGAGGACAGACAAAGATTGGTTAGCAGACCCGATGTTTTGTACGAGAATGTTGGCCCAGTCGTTCAGAAGGTCAGCAGAAGCGCGAGACAGTTTACGAAACTCCCGCGTACGTGCCCGAGTGGACTCAGGAGATCTGCTCTCTGGTGATAGTTGGGTGAATGGAGTTGTTCAAGTTGAGTCTGCAAAGCACGTCGGCCCAGAGTATTCTTAGATTACTGGTACTTTCAACGGACGTTTGGAGCAAATGTTTAGGTGCGTAAGACGGACCGCGGAGGCAGGCAGGAACCACGACTTCGGAAGCCACCGGAGTCGCCACCAGGACCGTTATAGAAATGTCGACAAGTGGAGAAAGAACCCCTCACCGGTCGTTGGCAAGGCCTCCTTTAGCCTCGATAAACTCAGGACATCTCTTCAGGTCGGATAGTCTTCCTTGAAATTCCAGAAATATGCCATAAATTCCGTCAAAGTAGCGATGGGCACTACCATACTATGCGCAACGCAATGGTTGGTGCCAAAACACTGCGGAATGCCAGATGACGGGTGAAATAGGGCAGAGGGAACGGTTAAATCGATAAAGAAACAAATCAGAGAGACTGTATTATCTACAAATTGCCTAAGTACTATGAAGTGCCTGTCAGCAAACAGAAGATCCAATGAAACTGCTACCTTGGATACAATGAATATCTTCTTAAGCCAACAGTATACCGGTATACGAGCAATACAGTACTCCATACTGTAGACTCAATAAAACCGTTCTCCTTTTTCCACAAACAGCGTAAACCCATAAACTGGATACCTGTTTATTTTGGTGTATGTTTGACGAAAATGTAGAAGTTATCCTAGAAATTGGTATGCGTGTCCATAATTTTACCATAGAGAACCAATTTTTTTTTAGGATGATTTACCTAAAATTTGAAGAGCCAAAAGTGTAAAAAATCTAAAAAAAGTCATGTAAGGTACTATGACAAATTGAAAAAAAAAATTTACCAAAACCTAAAGTCTGTGTTCAATTATAAAATTTTAAAAATTTGGGACCCCGATGTCCCTAAGTGGGTTAAAATCGTTAAAACCCATGTTGGGTATTGAAGCATAAAAATTTCAACACAATTTTAAATACATTCTTCAGGTGCAAGAATTTTGAAATTTGTAGGACGCTGAGAACCAAAAAGTGGGTCAAAGTGGTTAATGAAATCGGAAAAAACCATGATGAAAAATTTTTTAAATCATTTCAATATAGCCTAAATTTAAAAAATTGACAAATTGAAATGAAATCTTTCCATAGAAACTACTTCTTTGTTGCCGATAACGTAGAACACATATAAAAAAATTCTTCCCTCCCCATTCAACTATCATTTTGATTTATAGAAAAATAACCCCCCTCAAGTATACTTTTCATTTGTAGATATTTCATCTACCTTTCTACAGTGGATTATTATGACCTTTTCAGGACACTTTATTTATCAAAATTAAGTACTTTACCCTTGTTAAAAATGTAAAACGTTGCTGGTAAACTACCACTCCCCCTTAACCGATCTTCACTAAAATCAATAAGCCTCGAGTACTCTACAACTAGGGCATACATGCCAAAAAATGATTGGATTCTATTTTAATTTTGCGGCAGTTAAAAATTTCACACACAGACACTTTTCGGGAAATGACTTTTCTTCATGTTTTGAGAGTAGTACAATCAGGATCACAATTATCTCAAACACGATTTTTTTTCTCGATCAACATACTTTCATTTCCTTACGGAACATGCAAGTAAAAGAATCAGCCATTAAAAATCCACATGGTGTCAGACTGATGGGAATTTTAACCCAAAGGCAAATATGACGTTCATTATGAATGTGACACTAGGGCTAAAATGAAACACAAAATTGTAAAAGTATATGTAAAGAATTAAGTGAGGAATTTTATTCAAAATACAAACTCAATATTTTTTAACAATTTTTCAAAATGAATTTGTCAAGAATCCATGAAAATTTAGGACCTTCCTCAAAAAGTACTTAACCTATGTTTGCAAAAGAACAGTTTTTTGTAAAGATCAGTTTTTTTTAATTGTGAATATTATCAGACATAGGTCTACAGGTATATAAGGAAACATACACATAAAATCTGAAGCTATGACTTAATTGTGATTTATGCATTGTAGTTATAAATTTAACTAAATCCGAATTCAGTAGTTGGAAAAATTTAGTGTCTGTCTCTCTGTTTTGAAATTCTTACTTTTCGTAAAAAAAATACTAGCAAAATTGAGGTATTGTAACGTTTTGATAATTATTAATTTTTGTAATATTGAAAATTATCGTAAATAATAAAAGTATTTCGTTTAAAAATGTGCGCAAACTCAGCCAGGCAAGAGAGGTTAACAGTTTTTTTTAAAGCTACATTCGTTCAATATTTAGAATATATTTACGCTGAAACAACTGACCGATTATCCAAAAACGACCAAGTGAATATAAAACAGAATAATATACTGGGGCAATGTTGCGGTGAACGTGTTGTACTTGTTATAAATTCAGGATAACAATTATTCATAACAGCAGTAGGTCGCTGGAGTTTGCACTCGTAATAAATGAATAGTGGTCTGTAGGAATGAACGTTTATTATTGACTTGAATGTACATTGAAAAACAGCGCATGTAACATGTAAACTGTATGTTGGAGTGAAAGATCGTAAATTGCAGTAGACTAATGAATCCAATGATATTCACACATCACATGAATTTCGCCGAACGATATTGAACGTTGCTCAACCGAGAGCGCTTTCATTACTGAACTAAAGGTACTGGGGCACGCGTCCTGCCCAATCAGAATTAAGCAACATACAGTCACTTGTTACATTCGCGTACAATTATTGAATTTACAACAGAATCTTAAAAATATTAAATCTAATAATAAATTAATTGCCACTTCACACACACACACACACACACACACACACACACACACACACACACACACACACACACACACACACACACACACACATCATATAAATACGCACAAAAGCGCCAACAGATCGCAAATTACCTAGAAAATAAAAGTGTATATCATACAGAAGATGTTGAAGAAGGCACAGCTAGTCATCAAAAGCGATACGCCAAAAACTAAATAAGTTATTGCTACGTAGTGCTGGAAAAGTGTATGGTAATATAGAACATTCTACATGTTTCTCGGCTATTCCAGCTGTAATGTGTGTGTGCGTACGTATTGCTGCTACTTTGAGGTGAAAGACAATTACGTGACACTTGTCACGTGTCCGCAACGACACTTTTCCAGATCATACCGGTCCGCGCGGGCTGTGTTCAAGGCCGCAATCAATCACGTTCTAGTGTTTTCTAGTAGACGCGTATTATGAAAATGCTGGAATCTCAGCTGGGTACAAATACAAGACTTCAGCGGCGCTTAGTTCCGTTTTAATGGCGATTTATTCCAGTGCGGGTCGAAGTATTGTGGCAAGTGTTACGTGTTTTATAATTGTGCGTGACTCTATTAGTAGACATTATTATTGCGTGTGAACAATTTTTATTTGGTTTGTTGTAAGAGACTATCTTTTTGGTTACAAACTGTTTAATTGTGATAATTAAAGCTGGTGATTGGTGACTTAATTGGTGTGTTGTATTCTGTTTTCCACTGTACCATACGACAATCAGTATAATTAAATTTTTTACCTTAATCCGTCACTGTGACCGCTTGGTTTCTGTCTTCTAACGCGTTTCGGATTAAATTTAATCCATCATCAGAGTAAAAATTCGTCAGTTATGACTTCGTTAAAACATTAAAACATTAAAAAGACACTAAAATACATCTATGTATATGTTGTACAAACACAGCGACGTACGCGGATGTGAGTGCGCACTCGACACCGGTTGACGACGTACTGCACAGTTTATTTACGTTATAATGTTATCTATTGTTGTGTTGGGGCGTGTACTCTATGGTTATGTTGTCTATAATCTTATCATACAGTGTGTGTGATTCAAATGCCAACCGTTCGTTTACTATATTATTAGGATTATTTCTGAAAGCCCGGTAAATTTCAAACTCTTCTACTGCATCCATATATCTTCCCTTTTTGCAACTGTGTAAGGGTTTGCAATTTGCCTCAAAATTTGTGTAATTATGATTTAATGAAACGAGATGTTTAGCGTAATTTGACTTATTTATATTTGAAATGCTCGTGGGTAAGTGTTCTTTATATCTTTCGAAAAATCCCCTGCCAGTCTGACCAATGTAATGCATGTCGCAGTCATCACATATCATCTTGTATACGCTCGTTCTTTTTTCAATTGATGTTCGTGTGGCATTATTTAACATTTTTTGGATATTGTTATTTGTTCTAAATGTGATATGGATGTTATGTTTTTTAATGTATTTCTAATGAACATTGAGAAGTTATTAGTATAATCAACCGCCCTATATATTACGTCCATCGTGACACGGTGAGGGTTGTCAGTTCTGCGTTTGTGTCTAAGCATCAAGTGTTCAACTAATGAGCTGCGGTAACCGTTTGCAATTGCAATGTGTTTAATTATATCTATTTCTTCCTTGTGGTTTGTTGGATCTAAAGGTAACTGTCGTATTGGATCTACAATCAGTAGACTGTCGTAACCCTATTTATACATGCGCGCGCGCGCATGTGTCTGTGTGTAGGAAATTGTTTGGAGGAAAGACTAGACTAGGAAGGTGAGTTGATGTTAATTGAAATCAGTGGTTTGATTCTTTAGTTAACAAACCATTCTCCGCCCAAACGACAGATATAACCTTTCTGTCCATTAATTTACAAACTATCGCTTTGTAATTAGTACTAACAGTAATTGTCAAAATATAAATTTGAGTCAAATATTCATCTGTAAAATAATACTTTATTATTGCAACTTGTTTCAGAGAAAATGTTGTAGTACAGACACGAACTTCTACGTTAACTGACGCAGGCGAAGGAAAGTTGGTTCGTCAGTACTCCGATGAATCCAGTAAGTAATTACTAACATAACGTTCTTTTAATTGAAACTAATCCTAGATTTATGATGTTATATAATGTAAATGTATATAAATATTTTTTTATTTTTGTAAATGCCGTTACAGATTTGAAACAGCCTGTCTTCTGTCCTCTTCTAATCTCTATGAATTTTTACAATACCGTGTCTAAGCATATTAACATTCGTTTCAGCTTACCTATTATAAACCAGAACTTGCTTTGCCGTCTCGGCTGGGCGGAAACGCATAGTTCCAACCCATTGTTACGGACGGCTCCGCCTTCTGGCAGTCGAGACTATCGACCACACCTGCGCTTCCAATAACTGTCTGCATATGTGTTCCAGTTGTACAGGACTCTAATACCGTGTCCAAGTATATGAGCATTCGTTTCAGCTTACCTAAACTAGAACTTGCTTTGCCGTCTCGGATGGGCGGAAACGGATAGTGCCAACCCATTGTTACATTGTTACGGACGACTCCGCCTTCGGGCAGTCGAGACTATCGACCACACCTGCGCTTCCAATAACTGTCTGCATATGTGTTCCAGTTGTACAGGACTAATACCGTGTCCAATTATATGAGCATTCGTTTCAGCTTACCTAAACTAGAACTTGCTTTGCCATCTCGGCTGGGCGGAAACGCATAGTGCCAACCCATTGTTACGGACGGCTCCGCCTTCTGGCAGTCGAGACTATCGACCACACCTGCGCTTCCAATAATTGTTTGCATATGTGTTCCAGTTGTACAGGACTCTAATACCGTGTCCAAGTATATGAGCATTCGTTTCAGCTTACCCAAACTAGAACTTGCTTTGCCGTCTCGGATGGGCGGAAACGGATAGTGCCACCCCTTGTTACATTGTTACGGACGACTCCGCCTTCGGGCTGTCGAGCCTATGGACCACACCTGCGCTTAGAATAATTGTTTGCATATGTGTTCCAGTTGTACAGGACTCTAGTACCGTGTCCAAGTATATGAGCATTCGTTTCAGCTTACCTAAACTAGAACTTGCTTTGCTGTCTCGGCTGGGCGGAAACGCATAGTGCCAACCCACTGTTACGGACGGCTCCGCCTTCGGGCAGTCGAGCCTATCGACCACACCAGCGCTTCCAATAATTGTCTGCATATGTGTTCCAGTTGTACAGGACTCTAATACCGTGTCCAAGTATATGAGCATTCGTTTCAGCTTACCTAAACTAGAACTTGCTTTGCTGTCTCGGCTGGGCGGAAACGCATAGTGCCAACCCACTGTTACGGACGGCTCCGCCTTCGGGCAGTCGAGCCTATCGACCACACCAGCGCTTCCAATAATTGTCTGCATATGTGTTCCAGTTGTACAGGACTCTAATACCGTGTCCAAGTATATGAGCATTCGTTTCAGCTTACCTAAACTAGAACTTGCTTTGCCGTCTCCGCTGGGCGGAAACGGATAGTGCCAACCCATTGTTACATTGTTACGGACGACTCGGCCTACACGGACGAGACTATCGACCACACCTGCGCTTCCAATATTTGTTTGCATATGTGTTCCAGTTGTACAGGACTCTAATACCGTGTCCAAGTATATGAGCATTCGTTTCAGCTTACCTAAACTAGAACTTGCTTTGCCGTCTCGGCTGGGCGGAAACGGATAGTGCCACCCATTGTTACATTGTTACGGACGACTCGGCCTACACGGACGAGACTATCGACCACACCTGCGCTTCCAATATTTGTCTGCATATGTGTTCCAGTTGTACAGGACTCTAATACCGTGTCCAAGTATATGAGCATTCGTTTCAGCTTACCTAAACTAGAACTTGCTTTGCCGTGTCGGCTGGGCGGAAACGGATAGTGCCAACCCATTGTTACATTGTTACGGACGACTCCGCCTTCGGGCTGTCGAGCCTATGGACCACACCTGCGCTTAGAATAATTGTTTGCATATGTGTTCCAGATGTACAGGACTCTAATACCGTGTCCAAGTATATGAGCATTCGTTTCAGCTTACCTAAACTAGAACTTGCTTTGCCGTCTCGGCTGGGCGGAAACGCATAGTGCCAACCCATTGTTACGGACGGCTCCGCCTTCGGGCAGTCGAGCCTATCGACCACACCAGCGCTTCCAATAATTGTCTGCATATGTGTTCCAGTTGTACAGGACTCTATTAGTAGACATTATTATTGCGTGTGAACAATTTTTATTTGATTTGTTGTAACAGACGATCTTTTTGGTTACAAACTGTTTAATTGTGATAATTAAAGCTGGTGATTGGTGACTTAATTGGTGTCTTGTATTCTGTTTTCCACTGTACCATACGACAATCAGTATAATTAAATTTTTTACTTTAATCCGTCACTGTGACCGCTTGGTTTCTGTCTTCTAACGCGTTTCGGATTAAATTTAATCCATCATCAGAGTAAAAATTCGTCAGTTATGACTTCGTTAAAACATTAAAACATTAAAAAGACACTAAAATACATCTATGTATATGTTGTACAAACACAGCGACGTATATGAGCATTCGTTTCAGCTTACCTGAACTAGAACTTGCTTTGCCGTCTCGGATGAGCGGAAACGCATAGTGCCAACCCATTGTTACGGACGGCTCCGCCTTCGGGCAGTCGAGCCTATCGACCACACCAGCGCTTCCAATAATTGTTTGCATATGTGTGCCAGTTGTACAGGACTATTACCGTCTCCAAGTATATGAGCATTCGTTTCAGCTTACCTAAACTAGAACTTGCTTTGCCGTCTCGGCTGGGCGGAAACGCATAGTGCCAACCCATTGTTACATTGTTACGGACGACTCCGCCTTCGGGCAGTCGAGACTATCGACCACACCTGGGCTTCCAATAATTGTTTGCGTATGTGTTCCAGTTGTAGAGGACTCAAGGCCTATTGATTTTTGTGAAGATCGGTTAAGGGGAAGGGATAGTTTACCTGCAACGTTTTACGTTTTATCAATAGTAAAGTACTGAATTTTTGATAAAATATTCTGAACAGAAAATCATAATAATCCACTGTAAAAAAGTTGATAATATATCTGTAAATGAGATGTTGAAGGGGGAGGGGATAATTTTTGTATCAATCTTATAAATTTATTTGACCGAAAACTTAAAAATTTCAATAAAATATTAACAATTTATATGTTTCACATAACAAACACCTGGCGGTATTCGCTTTCTTTCGCGTTGTTAAAATAAAATGCAACTTAATTCTCTATTTTAAAAATATTAACAACTAGGTACATTTCGTATTTTGGTTATATTTCTCAGTGTTTTAACCAAAAGCATGCTGTTATATATGGTTTTGTTCTGAGTGCAAATATTAAAAATAATTTTATAATAAATTAGAACATGGAAGGCATTTATGGTTCTTCATAATGATTTTTTCATTTGCCTTCTTAGGTGCACGTGATGAATATGTGACCTCGATTGCGCTGTACGGGCGCTACTTGTTCAAAATGAGCTGCGTTACATGCGCTTCACGTAAGTAGTATTTGCGTTTACTTCATGATCTGTAGTCTGTGCGTTTAGCTAATTACTTTCTCTTTGAGATTTGAAGTTTTGCTGAAATATTTACAGTCTGTAAAATGAACGGTGGCGGTTGGGACCGGCCAGACTGCCTGAGGTGCCCTCACTGATGCACGCACACTCACAGCCGGCCCGCGCTGCGTAAGTCAGAATTGCTCTAAGAAAGAACAAATAGATGGTGAATTTAGTACGCACAGGCACTGAACTCCGATTTGAGAGAAAGGAAAATAGTCTGGCTTTGACGCCGCGAGCTTTCTGGAGATACTGAGTGACACGGGCTGCAAAGCTAAGGCGCCGGCCGAACTGACAGCCTATATCAGCTGTTTACAGCTGGTGACGTCATGAAGGCCACTAGCTACCGCATACATAGCTTATATCGCCTAGCGTACAGTCAAAATACAAGGAGAGAAGAAAATAACACTGACCGCAACGTATAACACAATATCATTATCATCATCAACATTCCAAGGATTAGTCCATAAAACTGTTCCGGAACCCATTTCCTACTCGGTCTACCGAGATCTCTGTCTTCCCAGTAGGGTGATAATCCAAGACAGCGTCGGGTTGACGGATATCAGGCATGCTTTTCAAGTGTTCACACGACATCCTTCTGTGGTCTTACGTTTTCTGGTGCAATGATACAATGATTAATTTGCGTCTAATATCCTTGTTCCAGGCGAGAATAACCTCGCGTTCCTGCTAAAAATTCCATTTTGGCTGCCCGAATACTCTGTATGTTCCTTTACCAAGAGCCCATGTCTCACTAGCGTACAGAAATGTGGGGACAGCCACAGTTTTCTAAAATTTATTTCGAGTATCCTTCCGTGTTTTATTTTTCTGGTACCTGTGAATTGTCCCACAGTTGCGTCTAAATTTTGTTAGCTTACTATTCCAATCAATATCTGTTCCACAAGAGACATCATAACCCAAGTAATTAAAATGACTAACCTGATGAAAAAATATGATTATTCAAGACTATGTTAGTTCTTATAGGATACCTGCCCTTCAATGCCATCGTTTTAGATTTTGTAGCGCGGATTTGAAGCCTATAGTCTTGTACGATGCTATTGAACGTAAATATCGCCTTTTGTAACTGGTTTCCTGTTTTCTCTATCATTACCTTGTATAATACAATATTGCACTGTAATGACTGTTACTGAACGCTCTCAAAGAGGTGAGAGTGTCGTATTACAAACTTTTCGTTTAGTCCAGCGTGCCTGGTCTGTCTCACGTAGCACTCAAACACCCTTTACAGAGTGTTAGGCTGGCACGCCGTAGTAAGGATGGAAAGTTATTCTGGAAGCTCAGCGCGATCTATAAAAGCGATAGCGTCTGGCTTTTTTCGGTCAGTTAAGTTGAGCGATTTCCTTAGTGCGGATCGAGTCATTGTTGAGGCTTAGTGAAAACTGTTTACTGTGTTATAATTAGTGTGGAACTCTAATACTTGAGATTATTATTGCGTGTAGACAAATTTAACTTCAATTATTGCACGAGTATAATCTTGTATCACGGAAAATTACATTCTCAACAATTTTACGGGGACAAAATTATGTGATACCCAGTGAGAAATATAAATTTATAGAAAGCGGTGGTTTTTCAAAGTAAGAAAACATTAAAATATGTAGTAGAGAGCGGTAGATATTCATACAGACGACCTTGCGTTGACGCCTGTAAGTCGGCTAAAAAAACTATTAATAGTCGCGTAGCGGACGGACCGTCATAAAACTGTATTATTTGCTAGGGTGTAAGAAACATTCACCAAGATTGTAAAAGTTAAGTGCATCTAACAAAAGGAACCGTTATGTTAGAAAGAGAGCGTATAGAGTGAGATGAAGAGTGACGCGACATTTCCTACCACGTGTTCACGCGCATTTAGTTGACGAATAACGGATAGCGTCATTTTTTACGCGGGTTGTTTCGTTAGACAGATTGGGTAGATTTGAAATTAGCGGCAAGTCGGACCAATCGGCATGTATTTTGTCTATAGTTGGTGAGGGTAATTTGTAGCAAAGTATAAAAAATACGTAGAATAAGAAGTTAAGTCAGTCTACGGGGAGATCACAACACTAAGACTCGTATTAGTTGTAATAATAATTTGTCAGTAATTTTAATAAGTATATTTCAATCGCCACGTAAATCGTTAGTAATCTGTGCGGAAGTTACGCATCGTAAACACTTAATAAATGTTAATAAGAAGAATTCTAGTGTAACTAAAGAAGATCAAATTATAGCCGAGTAATATATCTAAATTTAAATTAATACAACATCAACCGTTAAAAAGTCGAGTTACTTAGCGATTGTAAATGTGTCAAACGTCATTGTACGGGACTGTCGGTCGAGAGTAGTTATCAATCCGGTGTTAGACGCACTTAGCTTTGATAAGGATATACTGTGTTTTTCTACAAGTGTATTAGCATACGGCACCTGTGTAATTATCACTAAGTAAATTGAGTGAATTGTGTGATACTTGTGAAACCAGTGTAAATAGTGCAACTTGACAAGGATAACTATTCAAAGGATAACTTCTGATCACCAGCCTGGAAACCGCAGCGTGGATGACATCGCATCGCAGAGTAATTCAACATACACGTAAATAACAAAAATGAACAATCATTTTAATATTGCTTATTAATTTCAATTATATGTCAATCTTGTTTTGGTGACTCAATCAGTCTAAGAATCCATTGCTAAGAAATAAACACTAACAAATTTTATAGTAAATGATTGAAGTACTGAAATATAAATTTCGTAATATTTGAATGTAAATCGTTATTAAAAAACTTAATTAATAACAATCAAATTGTGTTTATTTATTACTGGCGCCCTGGGATAATTCTAAAGAGTCGGTACACGAAAGTAAGTGTGATATCTTATTGTTGACATCTGATAGGTGATAAATATTTATTTTGTCATTGAATAATTTAATTTGATAAACCCTTACTTTATACATGCTCGTAGGCCAAGTAGTATGCAAAGTAGTAACGAGAAATAGTAGTAATAAAAGGCCTAAATAAAAGTGTATTACACTTGTTGATTAACTTGTTGAAGACAAACTCTTATTTGTGATTAATTTAAGCCGGTGATTAGTGACTTCATTGTTGTCTATATTTAGTTTCCCTGTACCATGCGACGACCAGTGACACGGTCGTAACATTACTTTATTTAGTTGTAAAATACAAAAAAGAAATAATAAAAACAGTAATACACAATAAAACTATGACTGATAGAAACATTACTAATATCAATACTGCTCAGACGTTTACAAGTATTAATATCCTAATGACGCAGTGACAGGGATATTAGTCTTGCCTGCAAGTGGTTATTGGAAACACAACGCGTGTGTTACTATTTTAGGCAGTAATGAAAAATTAATTTTGACAACTTTGACAGTCGTCATTTGACGTTGCGCCACGTTATTTAGAATAGCGTTGGCGAAACTCTCTTTAATAATTTATAAATTTTAATACGACCAGCTCAAAAAAGAAAAAAAATCATTTGATAAATGATCTCAGAAGATATTAGTCTGGATAGTACAAAAGCTATGTATATTTCTTGTCTACAAAATCGTCTTTTAATTAAAATTAGAAATTTTGAAAACTGGTTCAACAAGTCTCTGACGTGAATATTTTAATTTAGTTTTAATAATGTAAAAGAAAGTATAGGAGCACTAGAAACCATATTAATTGCTTGTTATGTTAGAAACATTTTGTCATGAAAATAATATTTAATGTTGACAATAACATTTTAAGAGGAACAGCACTACAAAGACCACAATAAACATATTCAATCTGCGTACTGCGTAAATATTTATTGTATGTCTAAGTCTCCTAATCACTTGACGAGTTGCTTTCTACCATCATTTTCTTTTATAAACTTTAAAAGCAGCCTTGAAAGCCTTTCAATATCAATCATTACTATACAGGTTATATGTCGACTGTAAATACAACGTATTTCACGTAACTGAAAATACATACAAATTTTCACGTGAGGACTAATTATTTTCTTCCCGAATTATACGACTTCGGCAGTTTTTCATTCCACTGATGCTTACGCTTTCTTTTAAAGTAAACGAGTTTTTTATAATATACGAATTCATTTTTTCGGCTAATGGTTGAAAGTATTCGGCTGAGAACGCGGCTAGATTTTGTGTGGGAGAACCTACAGCGTTAGCTGTCGGTCGAAGTTGAATGTCTGCTTTGTGGATTTAGGTAGTCTGGACAAATTAACAGAGTTCTTAACGCATATAAACAGCATCCACTAAAAAAATAGAGTTCACTATGAAAACGGAGACAGAAAACGACAACGGATTCCATTCCTTGACATTTTCATAAAGAAGAAAGACGGTCACATCAGCTGTTCCACATACAGAAACCCTCCCCACCCCACACACACACAAACAGATACTTACATAGACAGTCCCATTTCCACCCAGCGCAGTTACAGTCTGTAGTGAAGACACTTACACACAGAGCCCTACACTTACCCGAAGAGGAACACAGGAAACAGGAGCTGAACACTTTCAAGGGGACGCTGTTTTTCAATGGGTACACGCAATCCTATTTAAACAAGTCCCATCAAACAAAAGAAAACAAAGAAGATGCAACCGGAGAAAGAAACACAGGAATCTATCAGCACTTTAACGTTACCACATATATAAAGGGCACAAGAGACATAATAGGGAGAATACTCGAGAAAGATCACATCAGGACAACATTCAACACGCACAAAAAAAATCAACGCCGTTCTACAAAATCCGAAGATTCTATACACTTAGAGGGACAAGGTGTATGTCAAATACCATGCAAAAACTGCGGCCGATCTTATATCGGCCACTCTGGGAGAAATGTCCGTCAACTCGTCCGCGAACACGAATTGGCAGTAGCAAAACAAGAAGACAACACATCCCTAACGAAACACGCCAAAAAAACAGGACACACTTTCGATTTCAAAAACACAAAAACCTTGGAACGAACTAACTATACGAAAATCAGACAGTATAGGGAAGGCATAGAAATGTACCGGATGAGAGAGGGAACGGTCAACGACAGAAATGAATACACTAAATTAGCGGCAACTTGTAAATTCCCAACTGACAGTTCACGAATTAACAAAAAGCATATGGCCACAACATACTCACCCCCACGCTCCAACCCTCTCACGGCAAAAATCACACGGGAAGTAAGATATAAAACGCGTGATGTAGTTAAATGAACATCAGTACGCCTTGAAAATGTTCCGGGATTACGGAACAAAACGTCGGCAATACAAACATCACATACACGGATGTGCCTAAAAACCTGCTACAACACACATATACATATAGCAGAGCTGAGTAGCAGACTGAGATAACAGCGGCGCCTCCTGGCTGTGAATACCACAACTATCAGCTGACGACGCGTTGTACTAGTCATGCAATCGTCCACTAAACACAAAAAATCCACTCGGTATGCCTTGGTCCTTAACGGACTGTTGAGCAGAGATTTATTTATTTATTTATTTTGTGTGTGTGTAAGAATAATTGTGTTACACCACTAATGCCAGTATGTAAAGTGACATTATTCATGTCAATGCAATACATTTTTGTAGTTAGTTGAATATTTATGTTTTTTTTATAGTAAACTACCTTCACTGCAAAATTTGCTCACTATTTTGAACTCAGTACGTTTATTATTGGATAAATTTGTATATTACATAATTTATTAATTTTCAGAAAAATTAAGAAAATCCCCTTTGGCCTACTGTTTTTTGTTCAGTAAAGTAACAATTACAGAACAATCATGCAATAAACACACTGTTCGTATGTAATCTGACACACTGTTTGATTTACAATTTTTTTCAAATCTATGGTAATATTTTTTGGGCGTAGGGCTCTCTGCCCTCTCAGAGGGCCACTGTTTTCTTTTACCTCTGCCTTGGCTTCTCTTTTGCCTTCGATCATCCACTGTACTACTTTGTCTAAATATTATACATGCCTACGTGTTTTTATTGGTTGTCTTCAGTTGGCTCAAACAACATTAGATCATCAGCAAATAACACTGTGTGAAATAAATAGTGTTAATTTATTTTGATCAATCGTGGAATCACGGAATACCATCAACTGGTTACTGTACGCACTGAAACGTTTTGTGACTGATAAGGGATGCCTTAAATAACCAGGGATAAATAATAAATGATAAATGATAGGGATGAATAAGAAATAACCAGGTGATAGAGAAGTTATTGAATCAAGAAGACGTTTTAAGATTCATAAAGGCTCAACAAATACAATGATTAGGCCACCTTGAGCGGACAGATGATCAGCGTATGCCAAAGAAAACTCTGAGGGCCCAGGTCTATAAAAGCAGACAGAGGGGCCGACCTGGAATAAGATAGTTGGACGATGTGCTACAAGATCTCAGAAGAATGGTAGTGTAACGTTACACTCATGTGGCAATGGACAAGAGACTCTGAACAAGATTGGTTTGAAGCCAGGGCTCATGTTGAGCTGTAATGCTAAAGAAGAAGTGCCTTATACATACATCTATTTATTCAATGTAATATCTTCAAATAAATACACTGCAGGTAGGATTATTTTCACAGAAATTATTCTGCGTCTCAGAAGAGGTTCTGTGCCTCCTTCAGAGATACAGAATAATTTCTGTGAAACGCGCGTCAGGTGAAAGTATACCTACTTCCAGTGTATTTTTTGAAGATATTACATGGGAGAAAATGTGTTACAGGAAACTCAACGAGTTACTTACAATGGAATATACTTATACGTTGAAAATTATTGCCTTCAGCTATTTTTTTCAACTTGTGTTTGTATTACCTCTCTGAAGTGCTTGAGAAAACCTGTATTTTTTTTTTCAAAAAAACTTTGCGAATAGCAATGTTTTTGAAGTTATCAAATACGTATAAACGATATTTTTAACTTAGCTGAAACATTTATGAGAAATGTTTACAGTACAAGTGGTATGCAGCAGACCTGGCTTATTAAAACTGCAAATTAAATCTTTATAAATAATAAAGACTGTTATGTTATTATTTAGAGATAACAAAGAGCCCTTGTTTCAAGAGGTTTTTACGTAACGTTGGAATTTAATAGTAAAAAATAATTACGCAACATGAAACAAACGCTTTGTATTTCGTAGAATATTTCACTGAAAATTATACTTTCATATCTGTATTTCTTCTGCAGTTGTATTTCGGTATCTGTATTTGCTTTGATGTAAAACAATTTGATATGAATTTCATCATGATATTAGTATAGCAGAAATAAATGTAATACTGGAAAAATTTTTTTAATGGAATGCAAATATTTTTTAAATTCTTTTAAATGAATGTAAATAAGGAACAATTCTTTTTAATTCCTTTGAACACTAACATTCCTTATACTCTAAAAACTATCTTAAAAATTGTCTTATTAAATAACTTGTAACATTTGGATTGACTGCAACGCAATTGTTTGACGAACAACAAATTTAATTTAATCTAAATTCACTTCTCCTGGAACGTTTCTAGGAAATGTGACATTGCTTGTTTAGCGAATGGAATTTAATATAACCACTGTTTTAACTGATATTGAAGTTTCGTTTCGTAATGTTTTATCTTCAGAAGGGTTTTATTATCTGTTTTCTTCGGACTCCCCCCCCCCATGACAGGCTGTACTTACTCGTATAGGGTACTCACCCCGCTGCTTCCAGGAGTCTAACCGCCTTTCACTATTAGGTACACTTTACCCCATATGTCGGACCGGACCGAGTAGGACTAACTGACGAGGTCGCTTCCAGGAGTCACTCGACTCGTGCCTCCAGGGTTTGGATGACAGTTACCGAGTCCGGCGATAGATATATTGGTGATATTACCACACGTCAGTACAGAGAACTTGCGCCCCTAAGGTCTGAAGGTGTCTTCAGGTGAGTGGACATTCTTCGTGAAGCATGTGGGAAGAGTCGGATGTGTAGCGTCTAGCTTCCAGTCTAGGGTCTAGTTCGCTTTAAAGGGATTTTTTATGGCAGAGATTGAAGTGATTTTCGGTATGAAGCGATACCGATTACCAAGTTGCATGCAGTTAAACTAGTTTAACCGTATTACAACTAAATACAACTATACAATACCATAGTTAATTACCATACAATTTAATACAACTTTATTACCATACCATAATTAATACCATAGTACAATTTAATTATCAGTGTGTTATCATTAATAAAAGAATATTTAATCTGTGTGGCAACTTTATTTATAACAAGTCTAAATCTGAATTTATCTATGGTTTTGAAATTTTATGATTTGGCTATTATTAAGCATTTTTATAACTTCCAATTATTATGTCAAGTTTTATAGTGATAACAATATATGCTTAATATAATGTTTCGTGTTATTTAATATTATAATCCTTTCAGGTTTCTTATGTTGCTTTAAATCATCATTCATGATCTATTATTGCCACCTATATTTGGGTATTAATTTTGGCCTGTATAAGGTTCTTTAGTGGTCGTACAAAGAGTCTGTGACAGGATATGTTGGCAGATACAGTTTAACCGGAGTTAGAAACTACTACCATAAGATAATAGCAAAGATGTGACAATGACCTTACCAAAGCTAAACTCGTCACTGTTCACAGTTTGTTATCGGTAACATATAATTCCCAGCGTGGTAATTGATATGGTAAACTTCAATAACGTAAAACATTTTATAATAATAACAATAATAATAATATTATTATTATTATTATTATTATTATTATTATTATTATTATTATTAGGGTCGTTGTTTTATCTTAGTAACACTTTAACAGATTACAATCAAACCATTTCCTTATCTAAAACAAAAGTTAGGTTATGGCTTTTTCTGGGGAAAATCATAGTAGAACAAAGATTGTCATAGACTCGCCAATAGAACAGGTGCCAGATTTCAAGTACCTAGGGTGCAGCATCACATGCCAAGATGATAAGAAGGTTGAAAGCAAAATTAGTCTCTTTCAATCGCTTTGTGGATGTATCATTAAACACTTAAAGAATTAAACAAGGAAAGAGATACAACTGAAATACTATAATGGAATGGCGATTCCTCAACTATTATATGGTAGTGAGACTTGGATTAGAAAAGAAAAAGATATACCTAGAATACAAAGAGGGCTGTATAGGGTTGTACCAGGAGAGATCTTGTCAGAGATGATCGTATTAGAATCGATCTAGGTATACCTGAAAGCTTAAATGAGAAAATCTCCTGGTACAAAACGGAGTGGCGGTTACAGGACGAGAGAATGGATCTAACTAGATTTTCAAGAAGGACCCTTGACTATCATCCAAGGAGGAAGAGAAGTGTGGGAAGATCTTGTAAGCGATGGTTGGATGACTTCCATTGAGACTGGAACAGGTTACTAGCCTAAGCCGTAAAGGATGACGACGACAATGACGAAGATGATGAATATTATTATGGTTATGATTATTATTATTATTACTGTTATTATTAGCATTATTACAATCACGATATTAATTGATGACTCGTTGGGCACTTGGTGAAACATATTAATACAAAGGTTTTGTAAAATATATAAAAACATTTGGTAAGTTTCACAAAATTTTTAATTAACTCTGACAGCTGTTTCGACTAACTAAGCCACTGTCAAAGAGGCGAATGAAAGAAAATTACTAAACAACAGGATGTGAGTGGAGTGTAGGTGGTGAACATCTGTTTAGGGCGTATCTGGAACATCTGTGTTGAGATGGCGAGGGGTGTGTGCAAGAGACAAGGGAAGGTCAGGTGTCTTTAAAAACTAAATACAATCATGAATGCAAAATATAAAATTAACTAAACTAAGTATAATCTGAATGTAAAATATAAAATTAACTGAAGTAAATATAAACTGAATGCAAAATTAAAAATAATGATGAACATTCAAAATAATATAAAATAAACTAAACTAAAAACAGATTTTAATAAAGGGGATACACAAAATTCAGTCTGTTCATTGGTTAAATTTTTGTTATTTTTTATTGCTTTTTTAATTACTAAAATTTCTAACAAATCCATTTTTTTACCTTTTTGTATGTTGTGGAGTAGTACATCTCCTGGTACAAAACGGAGTGGCGGTTACAGGACGAAAGAATAGATCTAACTAGATTTTCAAGAAGGTCCCTTGACTATCATCCAAGGAGGAAGAGAAGTGTGGGAAGACCTTGTAAGCGATGGTTGGATGACTGTCATTGAGACTGGAATAGGCTACTAGCCTAAGCCTTAAAGGATGACGACGACAATGACGAAGATGATGAATATTATTATGGTTATAATTATTATGATTATTATTACTGTTATTATTAGCATTATTACAATCAAAATCACCTTTACATTATTTTAAAAAGAGATTTATTTACGGGAGAGATATAGATAGTAATCACAGGAACACAAAGTGCTGACTAAATGAGTTTGCGAAGCCACAGAGTCAACGCCGGACTCGACAGTACGGTGATAATGTTTAAAGGTGCGCAGAAGCGTATACACGTTGGTACACGCGTGAGTCTGAAATCTAAGATGTGCCTAAGGTATTTTAAACTACTGGTCCACAGCAACTGAAGGACCAGTTTGAAACTAAGCTCGAATGGGCCTGTTTTCAAAGGACGGTGAAGGGCGGTGCCCGCTTTTGTCCTTTCCAAAATATTACTCACGTTCACCGCAACTCTTCAGTTTTCGTTTTACTCAACTTACGTATCGAGTTGAGGCTTGAGCTTGATGGGCCAACATTTGCTATCTGTTCGGTATCAAAGCCTGCTTGTATTGCCAGCAACCTCAATTCATCTCCCTGGAACTTGTAGATGACAAACATAGACAACAAGGTAAGGACATAAGGACAAGGACTCTCCCCTGGGAGACGCCAGCTGTAATAAGCCTTTCCAATGAGTGGATGTGGTCTATTCTCACGCACAGCAATTAAACACATATATAAACCAAAGGCCACTTGAACGTATAAGCCAATTTACATATCTTGATACTATAATCAATGAACAATGGGACCACTCTCAAGAATTAAAAAGCAGAATTGAAAAGGCAAGAGCAGTGTACACTCAAATGAGCAGTTTATTCAAAAGTCACTATTGAACAATAAACACAAATATACGTAAGACTTCTTCGCTGCTACGTATTCTTGGTCCTCTTCTACGGAGTACAATCTTGGACTTTAATTGAATCCATAAC